>CM068367.1:1435320683-1435889243 GCA_034769895.1 Magicicada septendecula | reverse complement strand
AAAGAGAATAAGAATTTGAAATACAGGTAACACACAGAGATAGTATTAGATATTTTCGGGACACAGTAGTAGTGAGTATATGTAGAGATGAGTAATGTGAATGAGATTTAAACATATTTGTTGATGATGTTTTGTAGTAAGGGTGAGGTGGTAAGGTGTGAGCAACGTGCGGCGTTGTGGCGAGAATAGAGTAGTTCGCGTGAGTGTTTGCCGATATTTTGTAGGGGCATTGGCTCGTATGGGTATAGCCAGGTAGGGAACACACATCCTAGTACAAAGATGAGCGGTGCCAGAGGTAAATTGAGTTTAGAGTGTTTTGATAGATATTTTTATAGAGATGGGTGTCAT
The DNA here is from genome assembly GCA_034769895.1 of Magicicada septendecula. NCBI lineage: Eukaryota > Metazoa > Arthropoda > Insecta > Hemiptera > Cicadidae > Magicicada > Magicicada septendecula. The sequence goes on along the minus strand of CM068367.1, from coordinate 1,435,888,895 downwards.
GTAGTAAAAGTTAATAGTAGAGTCAGAGGGAGAAAGATTATATAGGTATCCAGATCAAGTAGTACATTAAATGAGATAAATAATTCAAATCACCCACACTAAAGTAGATTGCAATTGTTAAATAAAGAGAGAGATTTATGATAAAGAATATAAAATTTTTTATTTTTTCGAAACCAGTGACAGAAATTTGATAGAATTGAAAATAATGTAAAGTCAAGAATTGTTTATTATGCAAATGTCAATTTGATTATTATTTATAATAATGTTTTGTTTATGGTAAATAGTTTATTTTATTATTGTTTTGTGTTTCAAATTAGATTATTACAGATGTTGTATGTATTTGCAGAAAGTATACATAACATATGTAGGTCAAGGGTCTGGGACTTGACCTAGTTTTGATCAGCTGATGAGGTCATACACCTACTAAGCTTGTATAGTAGGAAGTCGATTCAATTTGTTTGTTTAATTAATTCGAACCAATATTTAAATAATTTTGCATATGAGGGAAACATTTAAATAAAATTAGATTTTTTTTCTTGAATTTTAAAATTTTTTTGGGAATTTTAATTTTTGAAAAAAAAAAAATTGATTTTCGCCTGCCAGCGAATGCATATTTTAGGTAGTGATTGTTTTATTATGTGTGTATTTACCATGTTTAGTTTACTGATTTCTTGTACTGCACTGTATTGTTAGACTAAGACTTGTTAGATTAAGGATGTGTTTAGGTTAGGAGAAAGGTTTAAATTAAGTCATTTAAAATAAAAAACAGAAAACAAGGAAGAGAATTTTTTTTGAGAATATTATTTTGAATTTTGATTTTTTAATTTTTCGTAAATGTTGAAGATTTTGTTAAGATAGGATATGTAATGTGAGTGTGTGTGAGCCCAGTATCTGCTAAAGGCAGCCCAGCTTGCATACAAGGGGAAACATATCGGTGGAGGATCTGGCATAATTTGAGCCAGGGATTGAGGATTTTGGGGGTAGCATGTTAGAAGGTAAGGTGTGCTGTGGTACGAGTCTGTTCGATTTCTCGGTGTTGGGATCTCTTACGGAGAAGTCCAGTGATCTCGTTCAGATGAGTCCATGGTCGCTGAGCCAGGGGGGTCGTGCACCCATGCAGTCTAAGAACAAGGGGGTAGATGGCACCAGTTCCTCACCGGTCCTCTTCGGGGTTTATCGATGAGATTTCTTCTGTTGTGAACAGCAGAATTCTCATCGAGGGGGTATTGTAGCGGGTCATTTTTGGGTGTTTTTATTTTTAACAGTATGAGGCATTTATATCTTTTATTTCTTTTATTTTGGGCGGGCTTGTAAAAAAGTTATGAAAATTATTGTGCAACGTTATTTTCCGTGTAACAGAACGATGTTAAGAAACAGTGGTAACAAAGCGATACGCAGTTGTTATTGTGTAACGAAGAATTTACCCCCTTCAAAATTCTCAGAAATCCGTACTTGTGTAGCAGCACACAGAAGCAACTGTACCACCACGAGCTCGAGTGACGCGCCCAGCCACAAAACAAGATATCCTGGGATGAGTAAAATTCAGCAATGTGCTTTTGAGCGGCAGGAAGTGCTGTTTAAGTCCGGTTCCTCCAATGACATCAGCCTGTGCCTAATTGAAATCGTTGACCATGTTAACCCAACAAACTACATGTAGAGCATGGAACGAAACTTCGGCGACGAAGGATAAGGCCGTGACTTCCATACCAACTATGAGATCACGATAGCGGTACCTGTTACGTTATCGTTCCCAGTCGACTAGTTGAGTTCCCCGGTACCGGGCAGCCAAAGTTGGCTCGTCACCAAAGTTTTAATTTACCAAGGCAAAAAGTTGTAACAACCGAAAAATAGTATGTGACTGCGTCAAGAAAAGTAACGAGCAGCATAAAATTTTTTTTTGGGAACAGTAATTAATCGGGAATCGACAGTGTAACGGAACAATTTAATCAGTGTGCGCGGAGACCGCGTGGCCGGCGAGGGGGGAATTTCATTATAAAATGTTTAAGGGGTAAATAAATTGTGTGTGTTTGAGTGAGTGTTAAATATGCAGGCTGGGCTCTGTCTGTATGTATATATGAATATAAGGTAAGCCAATAGAATAAGATAGCATAGGAGTGGTACTATGTAACGAACCACAAGATAAAGAAGAAATTATTACGAAGTCACTTTATATGCGAAAGTATGGTAAAATTTGTTGAAATTTAAATGATTTAAAAATAAAATTAAAATGTAAATTCTCTTCATTTAAAATGTGTCAGAATAATTATTTTGTAACCTCGCACTGTTTCTGATCTCGCTTATAGAACTCTGGGGGGACCCTTAGGAATAATGGTAAGTATAAGTGAATTAAATGTATAAAAAGAGTTTGTTTTTATACAAATGGCGGCCCGAACAACGACATTATATAAAATAATTATATAAATAAGCCAGAATTCAGAAACAGAGTGGGTATCGAAAGAGTATAAAATACGTAAAATAAGGTTATGTTGTAACTATACGTGGTAGAAGATTTTACAATAATTTTAGATATAATATGAATATGTAATATTTATTATACGAAAACATTTTTTTTAAAGAAATAGAAATATTTAAACAAAAGTTAAAATGGCAGATAATAACGAAATAATTAAAATGATGCAAACACTTTTTAACGAACAGAAAAATGAAATTAGAAAAATCCAGAATAATCTTAACGTAAAATTCGATGAAATGAAAAACGAAATTCAGGAACAAAGCTGTATTTATGATAAAGGATTAAGTGAAATAGAGACGCGGTTAGGCGAAATAGAATTAGAAAATGAGAAAGTAATAAACAAATTAAAATCGAACAAAGATGACAGGGTAAGTAGGGCTGAAAATGATAATTTAAATAATGGGTTTACAAGTAATAACAATGATAATACAAATAAAAATATGGTGTTAGAAAATGATTGTATAGATGTTGATAGGGATAACGAAGTTGTAGAAGTTGATAAAAAGATGTTTGTGTGTGAGAGAGAGAGTAGAAAGAATTTACAGGTAGAGTGGATGCAGGGGGTAGATTTTTCCCGTAATGTTGTAGTGGGAGGTGAAGAAATGGCTTCACGTGAGTATGTGAAAGACGATAGGTCTACAGATAAATTTCCCTTGTTTTTTTGTGCACTTCATAGGTGGTGCCATAATGATGAATTAATGTCCCCTGCATATTTTGAGAGAGAGTGTGTAGCTTGGTATGATGGTGAGAAATGTTTTGAGAGAGAGAGAAAGAGAGAACTAGAGATATTTAAAGTAAAGAGAAATTATGAAGAATTCGTAGAAAAGTTAGACATAGAGAGAAATAATAAAAAGAATGAGTACTTACCTTACAGTGAAACTGTGATAGCAGTAGATGAGGTGAATGTTGATAATATAACTTACCTAATGTTAACAGATAATACCAATGGAGACTGGACAAAATTGACCAATATTGAACAGGTATATGAACCAATAAAAGGGATAAGGAATGACGTAGAAGTAGTGGTTTATTATAATAATATTAATAAACTTGATATAAATAAGAATGATCTATGTTACAAATATATTAGACTATTGTTTGACGATATGGGTAATTGTTTATTGTTCATGAACATTTAATGATATGAATAATGTGGTTTTGAAGTGCATTGTCTTATGGAACGATTTGTGGTTAATGATAAGAAATAATCAGTTGGACTGTATATTTTTTTTGTGTGTTGATGTCATTATGTTAAATGTATTTGTGTATTACATTATGGTATACTATGTGTTAGGTAAACAAGGTATGTATAGTAGAAAGTGATAACATTAATTGTCAGTTAAATTAAATTTGCAATTAACCAGTATAAATTAACAATAATTATAAAATTTGACAGACTAATTAAGCGATGAAAATAATTGTGAACTGTTGAAGAATTGAATTAAATAATTGAAAAATAATTACTTAATTAAGGTTGTATAAAGAAAGTTGAGAATGAAGTTAAATGATTTTATGAAATTAAGATTCTATGAGGATTGGTAGATGATTAAACAGATAATACGTTCAAATTGAGGTATATTATTGTAAGGAGAGAAGTGATGAATTTTCTAGTGTTATATAAAGGTGAAATGTTGTAAAAAAAAAAAAAAATAGATTTTGGGTGATAATGAAATAAGACAGGTGAGTTAAGCAGAGTAAATTGTAATGGGAGTTAAAGAGAATAAGAATTTGAAATACAGGTAACACACAGAGATAGTATTAGATATTTTCGGGACACAGTAGTAGTGAGTATATGTAGAGATGAGTAATGTGAATGAGATTTAAACATATTTGTTGATGATGTTTTGTAGTAAGGGTGAGGTGGTAAGGTGTGAGCAACGTGCGGCGTTGTGGCGAGAATAGAGTAGTTCGCGTGAGTGTTTGCCGATATTTTGTAGGGGCATTGGCTCGTATGGGTATAGCCAGGTAGGGAACACACATCCTAGTACAAAGATGAGCGGTGCCAGAGGTAAATTGAGTTTAGAGTGTTTTGATAGATATTTTTATAGAGATGGGTGTCATGTAGTAAAAGTTAATAGTAGAGTCAGAGGGAGAAAGATTATATAGGTATCCAGATCAAGTAGTACATTAAATGAGATAAATAATTCAAATCACCCACACTAAAGTAGATTGCAATTGTTAAATAAAGAGAGAGATTTATGATAAAGAATATAAAATTTTTTATTTTTTCGAAACCAGTGACAGAAATTTGATAGAATTGAAAATAATGTAAAGTCAAGAATTGTTTATTATGCAAATGTCAATTTGATTATTATTTATAATAATGTTTTGTTTATGGTAAATAGTTTATTTTATTATTGTTTTGTGTTTCAAATTAGATTATTACAGATGTTGTATGTATTTGCAGAAAGTATACATAACATATGTAGGTCAAGGGTCTGGGACTTGACCTAGTTTTGATCAGCTGATGAGGTCATACACCTACTAAGCTTGTATAGTAGGAAGTCGATTCAATTTGTTTGTTTAATTAATTCGAACCAATATTTAAATAATTTTGCATATGAGGGAAACATTTAAATAAAATTAGATTTTTTTTCTTGAATTTTAAAATTTTTTTGGGAATTTTAATTTTTGAAAAAAAAAAAATTGATTTTTCGCCTGCCAGCGAATGCATATTTTAGGTAGTGATTGTTTTATTATGTGTGTATTTACCATGTTTAGTTTACTGATTTCTTGTACTGCACTGTATTGTTAGACTAAGACTTGTTAGATTAAGGATGTGTTTAGGTTAGGAGAAAGGTTTAAATTAAGTCATTTAAAATAAAAAACAGAAAACAAGGAAGAGAATTTTTTTTGAGAATATTATTTTGAATTTTGATTTTTTAATTTTTCGTAAATGTTGAAGATTTTGTTAAGATAGGATATGTAATGTGAGTGTGTGTGAGCCCAGTATCTGCTAAAGGCAGCCCAGCTTGCATACAAGGGGAAACATATCGGTGGAGGATCTGGCATAATTTGAGCCAGGGATTGAGGATTTTGGGGGTAGCATGTTAGAAGGTAAGGTGTGCTGTGGTACGAGTCTGTTCGATTTCTCGGTGTTGGGATCTCTTACGGAGAAGTCCAGTGATCTCGTTCAGATGAGTCCATGGTCGCTGAGCCAGGGGGGTCGTGCACCCATGCAGTCTAAGAACAAGGGGGTAGATGGCACCAGTTCCTCACCGGTCCTCTTCGGGGTTTATCGATGAGATTTCTTCTGTTGTGAACAGCAGAATTCTCATCGAGGGGGTATTGTAGCGGGTCATTTTTGGGTGTTTTTATTTTTAACAGTATGAGGCATTTATATCTTTTATTTCTTTTATTTTGGGCGGGCTTGTAAAAAAGTTATGAAAATTATTGTGCAACGTTATTTTCCGTGTAACAGAACGATGTTAAGAAACAGTGGTAACAAAGCGATACGCAGTTGTTATTGTGTAACGAAGAATTTACCCCCTTCAAAATTCTCAGAAATCCGTACTTGTGTAGCAGCACACAGAAGCAACTGTACCACCACGAGCTCGAGTGACGCGCCCAGCCACAAAACAAGATGTCCTGGGATGAGTAAAATTCAGCAATGTGCTTTTGAGCGGCAGGAAGTGCTGTTTAAGTCCGGTTCCTCCAATGACATCAGCCTGTGCCTAATTGAAATCGTTGACCATGTTAACCCAACAAACTACATGTAGAGCATGGAACGAAACTTCGGCGACGAAGGATAAGGCCGTGACTTCCATACCAACTATGAGATCACGATAGCGGTACCTGTTACGTTATCGTTCCCAGTCGACTAGTTGAGTTCCCCGGTACCGGGCAGCCAAAGTTGGCTCGTCACCAAAGTTTTAATTTACCAAGGCAAAAAGTTGTAACAACCGAAAAATAGTATGTGACTGCGTCAAGAAAAGTAACGAGCAGCATAAAATTTTTTTTTGGGAACAGTAATTAATCGGGAATCGACAGTGTAACGGAACAATTTAATCAGTGTGCGCGGAGACCGCGTGGCCGGCGAGGGGGGAATTTCATTATAAAATGTTTAAGGGGTAAATAAATTGTGTGTGTTTGAGTGAGTGTTAAATATGCAGGCTGGGCTCTGTCTGTATGTATATATGAATATAAGGTAAGCCAATAGAATAAGATAGCATAGGAGTGGTACTATGTAACGAACCACAAGATAAAGAAGAAATTATTACGAAGTCACTTTATATGCGAAAGTATGGTAAAATTTGTTGAAATTTAAATGATTTAAAAATAAAATTAAAATGTAAATTCTCTTCATTTAAAATGTGTCAGAATAATTATTTTGTAACCTCGCACTGTTTCTGATCTCGCTTATAGAACTCTGGGGGGACCCTTAGGAATAATGGTAAGTATAAGTGAATTAAATGTATAAAAAGAGTTTGTTTTTATACAAATGGCGGCCCGAACAACGACATTATATAAAATAATTATATAAATAAGCCAGAATTCAGAAACAGAGTGGGTATCGAAAGAGTATAAAATACGTAAAATAAGGTTATGTTGTAACTATACGTGGTAGAAGATTTTACAATAATTTTAGATATAATATGAATATGTAATATTTATTATACGAAAACATTTTTTTTAAAGAAATAGAAATATTTAAACAAAAGTTAAAATGGCAGATAATAACGAAATAATTAAAATGATGCAAACACTTTTTAACGAACAGAAAAATGAAATTAGAAAAATCCAGAATAATCTTAACGTAAAATTCGATGAAATGAAAAACGAAATTCAGGAACAAAGCTGTATTTATGATAAAGGATTAAGTGAAATAGAGACGCGGTTAGGCGAAATAGAATTAGAAAATGAGAAAGTAATAAACAAATTAAAATCGAACAAAGATGACAGGGTAAGTAGGGCTGAAAATGATAATTTAAATAATGGGTTTACAAGTAATAACAATGATAATACAAATAAAAATATGGTGTTAGAAAATGATTGTATAGATGTTGATAGGGATAACGAAGTTGTAGAAGTTGATAAAAAGATGTTTGTGTGTGAGAGAGAGAGTAGAAAGAATTTACAGGTAGAGTGGATGCAGGGGGTAGATTTTTCCCGTAATGTTGTAGTGGGAGGTGAAGAAATGGCTTCACGTGAGTATGTGAAAGACGATAGGTCTACAGATAAATTTCCCTTGTTTTTTTGTGCACTTCATAGGTGGTGCCATAATGATGAATTAATGTCCCCTGCATATTTTGAGAGAGAGTGTGTAGCTTGGTATGATGGTGAGAAATGTTTTGAGAGAGAGAGAAAGAGAGAACTAGAGATATTTAAAGTAAAGAGAAATTATGAAGAATTCGTAGAAAAGTTAGACATAGAGAGAAATAATAAAAAGAATGAGTACTTACCGTACAGTGAAACTGTGATAGCAGTAGATGAGGTGAATGGTGATAATATAACTTACCTAATGTTAACAGATAATACCAATGGAGACTGGACAAAATTGACCAATATTGAACAGGTATATGAACCAATAAAAGGGATAAGGAATGACGTAGAAGTAGTGGTTTATTATAATAATATTAATAAACTTGATATAAATAAGAATGATCTATGTTACAAATATATTAGACTATTGTTTGACGATATGGGGTAATTGTTTATTGTTCATGAACATTTAATGATATGAATAATGTGGTTTTGAAGTGCATTGTCTTATGGAACGATTTGTGGTTAATGATAAGAAATAATCAGTTGGACTGTATATTTTTTTTTTGTGTTGATGTCATTATGTTAAATGTATTTGTGTATTACATTATGGTATACTATGTGTTAGGTAAACAAGGTATGTATAGTAGAAAGTGATAACATTAATTGTCAGTTAAATTAAATTTGCAATTAACCAGTATAAATTAACAATAATTATAAAATTTGACAGACTAATTAAGCGATGAAAATAATTGTGAACTGTTGAAGAATTGAATTAAATAATTGAAAAATAATTACTTAATTAAGGTTGTATAAAAGAAAGTTTGAGAATGAAGTTAAATGATTTTATGAAATTAAGATTCTATGAGGATTGGTAGATGATTAAACAGATAATACGTTCAAATTGAGGTATATTATTGTAAGGAGAGAAGTGATGAATTTTCTAGTGTTATATAAAGGTGAAATGTTGTAAAAAAAAAAAAAAAATAGATTTTGGGTGATAATGAAATAAGACAGGTGAGTTAAGCAGAGTAAATTGTAATGGGAGTTAAAGAGAATAAGAATTTGAAATACAGGTAACACACAGAGATAGTATTAGATATTTTCGGGACACAGTAGTAGTGAGTATATGTAGAGATGAGTAATGTGAATGAGATTTAAACATATTTGTTGATGATATTTTGTAGTAAGGGTGAGGTGGTAAGGTGTGAGCAACGTGCGGCATTGTGGCGAGAATAGAGTAGTTCGCGTGAGTGTTTGCCGATATTTTGTAGGGGCATTGGCTCGTATGGGTATAGCCAGGTAGGGAACACACATCCTAGTACAAAGATGAGCGGTGCCAGAGGTAAATTGAGTTTAGAGTGTTTTGATAGATATTTTTATAGAGATGGGTGTCATGTAGTAAAAGTTAATAGTAGAGTCAGAGGGAGAAAGATTATATAGGTATCCAGATCAAGTAGTACATTAAACGAGATAAATAATTCAAATCACCCACACTAAAGTAGATTGCAATTGTTAAATAAAGAGAGAGATTTATGATAAAGAATATAAAATTTTTTATTTTTTCGAAACCAGTGACAGAAATTTGATAGAATTGAAAATAATGTAAAGTCAAGAATTGTTTATTATGCAAATGTCAATTTGATTATTATTTATAATAATGTTTTGTTTATGGTAAATAGTTTATTTTATTATTGTTTTGTGTTTCAAATTAGATTATTACAGATGTTGTATGTATTTGCAGAAAGTATACATAACATATGTAGGTCAAGGGTCTGGGACTTGACCTAGTTTTGATCAGCTGATGAGGTCATACACCTACTAAGCTTGTATAGTAGGAAGTCGATTCAATTTGTTTGTTTAATTAATTCGAACCAATATTTAAATAATTTTGCATATGAGGGAAACATTTAAATAAAATTAGATTTTTTTTCTTGAATTTTAAAATTTTTTTGGGAATTTTAATTTTTGAAAAAAAAAAAATTGATTTTTCGCCTGCCAGCGAATGCATATTTTAGGTAGTGATTGTTTTATTATGTGTGTATTTACCATGTTTAGTTTACTGATTTCTTGTACTGCACTGTATTGTTAGACTAAGACTTGTTAGATTAAGGATGTGTTTAGGTTAGGAGAAAGGTTTAAATTAAGTCATTTAAAATAAAAAACAGAAAACAAGGAAGAGAATTTTTTTTGAGAATATTATTTTGAATTTTGATTTTTTAATTTTTCGTAAATGTTGAAGATTTTGTTAAGATAGGATATGTAATGTGAGTGTGTGTGAGCCCAGTATCTGCTAAAGGCAGCCCAGCTTGCATACAAGGGGAAACATATCGGTGGAGGATCTGGCATAATTTGAGCCAGGGATTGAGGATTTTGGGGGTAGCATGTTAGAAGGTAAGGTGTGCTGTGGTACGAGTCTGTTCGATTTCTCGGTGTTGGGATCTCTTACGGAGAAGTCCAGTGATCTCGTTCAGATGAGTCCATGGTCGCTGAGCCAGGGGGGTCGTGCACCCATGCAGTCTAAGAACAAGGGGGTAGATGGCACCAGTTCCTCACCGGTCCTCTTCGGGGTTTATCGATGAGATTTCTTCTGTTGTGAACAGCAGAATTCTCATCGAGGGGGTATTGTAGCGGGTCATTTTTGGGTGTTTTTATTTTTAACAGTATGAGGCATTTATATCTTTTATTTCTTTTATTTTGGGCGGGCTTGTAAAAAAGTTATGAAAATTATTGTGCAACGTTATTTTCCGTGTAACAGAACGATGTTAAGAAACAGTGGTAACAAAGCGATACGCAGTTGTTATTGTGTAACGAAGAATTTACCCCCTTCAAAATTCTCAGAAATCCGTACTTGTGTAGCAGCACACAGAAGCAACTGTACCACCACGAGCTCGAGTGACGCGTCCAGCCACAAAACAAGATGTCCTGGGATGAGTAAAATTCAGCAATGTGCTTTTGAGCGGCAGGAAGTGCTGTTTAAGTCTGGTTCCTCCAATGACATCAGCCTGTGCCTAATTGAAATCGTTGACCATGTTAACCCAACAAACTACATGTAGAGCATGGAACGAAACTTCGGCGACGAAGGATAAGGCCGTGACTTCCATACCAACTATGAGATCATGATAGCGGTACCTGTTACGTTATCGTTCCCAGTCGACTAGTTGAGTTCCCCGGTACCGGGCAGCCAAAGTTGGCTCGTCACCAAAGTTTTAATTTACCAAGGCAAAAAGTTGTAACAACCGAAAAATAGTATGTGACTGCGTCAAGAAAAGTAACGAGCAGCATAAAATTTTTTTTTGGGAACAGTAATTAATCGGGAATCGACAGTGTAACGGAACAATTTAATCAGTGTGCGCGGAGACCGCGTGGCCGGCGAGGGGGGAATTTCATTATAAAATGTTTAAGGGGTAAATAAATTGTGTGTGTTTGAATGAGTGTTAAATATGCAGGCTGGGCTCTGTCTGTATGTATATATGAATATAAGGTAAGCCAATAGAATAAGATAGCATAGGAGTGGTACTAATGTAACGAACCACAAGATAAAGAAGAAATTATTACGAAGTCACTTTATATGCGAAAGTATGGTAAAATTTGTTGAAATTTAAATGATTTAAAAATAAAATTAAAATGTAAATTCTCTTCATTTAAAATGTGTCAGAATAATTATTTCGTAACCTCGCACTGTTTCTGATCTCGCTTATAGAACTCTGGGGGGACCCTTAGGAATAATGGTAAGTATAAGTGAATTAAATGTATAAAAAGAGTTTGTTTTTATACAAATGGCGGCCCGAACAACGACATTATATAAAATAATTATATAAATAAGCCAGAATTCAGAAACAGAGTGGGTATCGAAAGAGTATAAAATACGTAAAATAAGGTTATGTTGTAACTATACGTGGTAGAAGATTTTACAATAATTTTAGATATAATATGAATATGTAATATTTATTATACGAAAACATTTTTTTTAAAGAAATAGAAATATTTAAACAAAAGTTAAAATGGCAGATAATAACGAAATAATTAAAATGATGCAAACACTTTTTAACGAACAGAAAAATGAAATTAGAAAAATCCAGAATAATCTTAACGTAAAATTCGATGAAATGAAAAACGAAATTCAGGAACAAAGCTGTATTTATGATAAAGGATTAAGTGAAATAGAGACGCGGTTAGACGAAATAGTATTAGAAAATGAGAAAGTAATAAACAAATTAAAATCGAACAAAGATGACAGGGTAAGTAGGGCTGAAAATGATAATTTAAATAATGGGTTTACAAGTAATAACAATGATAATACAAATAAAAATATGGTGTTAGAAAATGATTGTATAGATGTTGATAGGGATAACGAAGTTGTAGAAGTTGATAAAAAGATGTTTGTGTGTGAGAGAGAGAGTAGAAAGAATTTACAGGTAGAGTGGATGCAGGGGGTAGATTTTTCCCGTAATGTTGTAGTGGGAGGTGAAGAAATGGCTTCACGTGAGTATGTGAAAGACGATAGGTCTACAGATAAATTTCCCTTGTTTTTTTGTGCACTTCATAGGTGGTGCCATAATGATGAATTAATGTCCCCTGCATATTTTGAGAGAGAGTGTGTAGCTTGGTATGATGGTGAGAAATGTTTTGAGAGAGAGAGAAAGAGAGAACTAGAGATATTTAAAGTAAAGAGAAATTATGAAGAATTCGTAGAAAAGTTAGACATAGAGAGAAATAATAAAAAGAATGAGTACTTACCGTACAGTGAAACTGTGATAGCAGTAGATGAGGTGAATGGTGATAATATAACTTACCTAATGTTAACAGATAATACCAATGGAGACTGGACAAAATTGACCAATATTGAACAGGTATATGAACCAATAAAAGGGATAAGGAATGACGTAGAAGTAGTGGTTTATTATAATAATATTAATAAACTTGATATAAATAAGAATGATCTATGTTACAAATATATTAGACTATTGTTTGACGATATGGGGTAATTGTTTATTGTTCATGAACATTTAATGATATGAATAATGTGGTTTTGAAGTGCATTGTCTTATGGAACGATTTGTGGTTAATGATAAGAAATAATCAGTTGGACTGTATATTTTTTTTTTGTGTTGATGTCATTATGTTAAATGTATTTGTGTATTACATTATGGTATACTATGTGTTAGGTAAACAAGGTATGTATAGTAGAAAGTGATAACATTAATTGTCAGTTAAATTAAATTTGCAATTAACCAGTATAAATTAACAATAATTATAAAATTTGACAGACTAATTAAGCGATGAAAATAATTGTGAACTGTTAAAGAATTGAATTAAATAATTGAAAAATAATTACTTAATTAAGGTTGTATAAAAGAAAGTTTGAGAATGAAGTTAAATGATTTTATGAAATTAAGATTCTATGAGGATTGGTAGATGATTAAACAGATAATTCGTTCAAATTGAGGTATATTATTGTAAGGAGAGAAGTGATGAATTTTCTAGTGTTATATAAAGGTGAAATGTTGTAAAAAAAAAAAAATAGATTTTGGGTGATAATGAAATAAGACAGGTGAGTTAAGCAGAGTAAATTGTAATGGGAGTTAAAGAGAATAAGAATTTGAAATACAGGTAACACACAGAGATAGTATTAGATATTTTCGGGACACAGTAGTAGTGAGTATATGTAGAGATGAGTAATGTGAATGAGATTTAAACATATTTGTTGATGATATTTTGTAGTAAGGGTGAGGTGGTAAGGTGTGAGCAACGTGCGGCGTTGTGGCGAGAATAGAGTAGTTCGCGTGAGTGTTTGCCGATATTTTGGAGGGGCATTGGCTCGTATGGGTATAGCCAGGTAGGGAACACACATCCTAGTACAAAGATGAGCGGTGCCAGAGGTAAATTGAGTTTAGAGTGTTTTGATAGATATTTTTATAGAGATGGGTGTCACGTAGTAAAAGTTAATAGTAGAGTCAGAGGGAGAAAGATTATATAGGTATCCAGATCAAGTAGTACATTAAACGAGATAAATAATTCAAATCACCCACACTAAAGTAGATTGCAATTGTTAAATAAAGAGAGAGATTTATGATAAAGAATATAAAATTTTTTATTTTTTCGAAACCAGTGACAGAAATTTGATAGAATTGAAAATAATGTAAAGTCAAGAATTGTTTATTATGCAAATGTCAATTTGATTATTATTTATAATAATGTTTTGTTTATGGTAAATAGTTTATTTTATTATTGTTTTGTGTTTCAAATTAGATTATTACAGATGTTGTATGTATTTGCAGAAAGTATACATAACATATGTAGGTCAAGGGTCTGGGACTTGACCTAGTTTTGATCAGCTGATGAGGTCATACACCTACTAAGCTTGTATAGTAGGAAGTCGATTCAATTTGTTTGTTTAATTAATTCGAACCAATATTTAAATAATTTTGCATATGAGGGAAACATTTAAATAAAATTAGATTTTTTTTCTTGAATTTTAAAATTTTTTTGGGAATTTTAATTTTTGAAAAAAAAAAAATTGATTTTTCGCCTGCCAGCGAATGCATATTTTAGGTAGTGATTGTTTTATTATGTGTGTATTTACCATGTTTAGTTTACTGATTTCTTGTACTGCACTGTATTGTTAGACTAAGACTTGTTAGATTAAGGATGTGTTTAGGTTAGGAGAAAGGTTTAAATTAAGTCATTTAAAATAAAAAACAGAAAACAAGGAAGAGAATTTTTTTTGAGAATATTATTTTGAATTTTGATTTTTTAATTTTTCGTAAATGTTGAAGATTTTGTTAAGATAGGATATGTAATGTGAGTGTGTGTGAGCCCAGTATCTGCTAAAGGCAGCCCAGCTTGCATACAAGGGGAAACATATCGGTGGAGGATCTGGCATAATTTGAGCCAGGGATTGAGGATTTTGGGGGTAGCATGTTAGAAGGTAAGGTGCGCTGTGGTACGAGTCTGTTCGATTTCTCGGTGTTGGGATCTCTTACGGAGAAGTCCAGTGATCTCGTTCAGATGAGTCCATGGTCGCTGAGCCAGGGGGGTCGTGCACCCATGCAGTCTAAGAACAAGGGGGTAGATGGCACCAGTTCCTCACCGGTCCTCTTCGGGGTTTATCGATGAGATTTCTTCTGTTGTGAACAGCAGAATTCTCATCGAGGGGGTATTGTAGCGGGTCATTTTTGGGTGTTTTTATTTTTAACAGTATGGGGCATTTATTTCTTTTATTTTGGGCGGGCTTGTAAAAAAAGTTATGAAAATTATTGACATTATTGAAAAATATTGTCTCCAATCCATATTGTTTCTTGCTTCGTGGCGTGGGTCTGCGATCCGCTGATGTTAGTGCGTTTGGTCGCAGGCGTCACACAATCGCAAAGTTCTAAGAATCGTCAACCCGCACATTCCTTTACTATTGTTTCATCACCGTCTCTTTGTTCGAATTATGCTTTATCTGAACGTGTGGCTGTCCACACAGATGAAGTGAATTGTGAAATTTAATAAAATGGAACCCAAAGTTAATAAAATAAAAAGCCCCCCTTTTTGCCCCGTTACATATGTAAATCAAATTAAGCGAAATTAGTTAATAATTAGGGCGTAACTTGTACTGGGAGGTAAAAAATCAGTTATTTGAAATAATACAAAATCCCATAATCCCAAGTGTAGTACGATCAACCAATCAGGAATTAGAAAAATTGGTAAAAAGTTCGTTGAAGGGAGACGAGGAACGAATTACTAAGTTGTTACATCTGAAAGTGAAAAGATTAACTCCGTATAACCGAGTGATAAAATATATTTGGAATCAATTCTGAGTTGACCAGAAGCAAAGCAAATATTTTTAACAAGAAAAATTTTTAAACCAAGAGGAAATAAATACAAATTAACAGAAAATATCCTATCAAGAACCGAAAATACACGTAAGAGACACTCCATACACTAATAAACGCAAGGTAAACGAAAAAATCTGCTTGAAGTTGGTAAGTTTTAACCAAACTACACACATAATTTACGAATTCACAAACACCAAGGAAACTGCACGAACACTTGAACACACCAACACGGTGAAGGAAAACACAGAATCTGGCATAATGTTAGTGAACACTATAAATAAACTTAAATATTTTAAAAGAAAACTGGAAAGGTTTAATTTCATATATTTGACTTGGCGAGAAAGTGACCATTTTTGTTTGACATTACTAGTTCAGAGCGACGCCAGTTTTGGGTGAAGCCTTTGGTTTTCAAGTAAAACAATTATAATTTATATTCAAACCGTTTGACATTATTTGTAATAGTAAGTAAGATTCTTTATTAATATTTGTGAGGTATTGTACTTCTTAAGCATTTCTAACTTTTCAATAGCAGTATGAAAGGACCCTTGAGAAAATTAACATAAATTATAAAACCGAAATCTGTAACTAACGAACTGAATCAGAGTCGAACGTGGGCCAAACGACTCAGTCGCCCAGTGAGTCGTAATACGATTTATAAAGAATAAAGAAAAAATTAATAAAAAATTTATTAATTGAATTAAACCATAGCTTTATTTATAAAAAATTACTTAGTTAAGGAATTTCAGGTGGAGAAAGGGGAGTTAATTGCTGAATATCGTCGGAAAGAACCAAAAGAGGTGATAACCTATATGAGCCGAGTCGACAACCACGTCGAACTGGGTCTTCACCAAAACATTATTTTGAATTAATGTGTACCAAACCGACGAAGGTTGAATAAGAACAAATAATGATAAATACTAAGTAATTAATAATAATTAACCAGGAAAATAAAGAATTTAATAAGAAATATAATACAATTTAATAAAACTGAATATTAAAATAATAAATAGTAATACAAAACGGCACAAAATAAGAAATAGTGGCCAGATACTCATTTATTAGATTACAATGTATATACACACACATATATGTGCAAATATGTGTAGAAATATTTTCATGCTTATATATTATACTTGTCTAAATCATATATGTCTATTTTTCTATAGTGGTGTGCAACAGTGATAATTCTGTTTGTGATTATAACCACTAACACAACTTTCTTCATTATATTTCAAAATGTCCAATACGTGGTTCAAAGAAACAGAAAAAGACATAGAAGATCTCCAGATTACAGAAGAAGACATTGAAGAATCCTTGCCACTCAAAGAGAAATTAAAAAATACCTAAGATTTTCAGGTAAATCCCAAGAAAAGGACAGGTGCCATCTGGACTGACATCGATCAAGGAGGGAGAGACATCGATCAAGAATGAAGGAGATATGGGAGAGGAGAAGAAGGGAGGAACCAGTTGAACCAAACACAGTCCACAGTGGCTCAGAAAAAAAAAAAATGTTTTCAGTAAAATTATTTTTCAGGCTGTTGGGCCATAGTTATCTTCAGTAAAATTATTTTTCAGGCTGTTGGGCCATAGTTATCTTCAGTAAAATTATTTTTCAGGCTGTTGGGCCATAGTTATCTTCAGTAAAATTATTTTTCAGGCTGTTGGGCCATAGTTATCTTCAGTAAAATTATTTTTCAGGCTGTTGGGCCAAACGTTTCTGCTGCAGCTGCAGCAGTCATCCTCAGTGGTCTTCTGTTCTGCTCCTCTAGCCACTGAATGATGCCGTGGCCGTCGACTAAAAGTGCGATGGTTTGGGGCCGCGTCATCATTCAGTAGCCAGTGGAGCAGAACAAAAGACCACTGAAGGTGACTGCTGCATGTGCAGTCGAAATGTTTAAATCCATAAAAAGAAGACCACGGCCCAACAGCCCGGAAAATAATTTTACTGAAGACAACTATGGTCATGAAAGCTTTAATGTTAGGATGAACACAAATATTTTTTTACTCTAGGTAGACAGTAATGCAGAATTTTTCTGGCCTGCCTTCTTCCTCTCTGGCAATCTCCAGCCAGTATGCCAGATCAGCTTGACATATATCCAGTGTGAAATACAAGCACCAAACTTACACTTGGTGTCAGTGCAGAAATATGTATGTGTACTTGAGTTTGAACCTTAATTCCAAGTTAACAGTTTTGTAATCTTAAGTAACTGTAAGTAAGTAATCTTAAATCAAATTCTTCGTATTGTTTAAATTAGCAGCCATCCTTACTATTTCTTTTATGAATTTGCTAACTGCTATAATTTTTATTGTTTGACTAAGCTTTTCATCATCACTGCCATCTTCAGGTCTTAAACAACCTTCAGGTCTTAAATAAAAATTATAGCAGTTAGCAAATTCATTAAATCAAATTACACCAATTTTTAGCTTATTCCACCTAAAAATTGCTTGTTTATTGTGTGTGTGGCTTCATTAGAAAAACTTGTATGCCCTGTAGGGCAAGTAAAGGTGTAAAGGCATTGTCTCATTCCATTATTGTAATTTTCCGATCTGATGATGAGCTGTGCAGCTTGAAATAAAAAAAAAATTCTGTAGTGTGCAACAGTGTTATAATTTTGTACATGAACTGTATCAAGTTGTAATGACTTTAAAAATGTCTCCTCTTAAGTAAAAATCATGAATCCAATGAAATGCACATAATTAGTGGTGAATAATTTTTTGTTAGGGAAAGCAGATGCCTTTCCAATGTATTTGAGAGCTTTCCCTAGTTTTTAAACCACAAGCTGCTGTTGATTAAAAGTTTCTTTTCAGTATGAGAATAAAAAATTTAAAAAAGAAAACTGAAAATCCAACAACCTTAATCAACAACATTTTTCTTAAACCTTCAGATGCAAAAAAAAAAAAAAACTGCAAAGACTACAGACCTATCCTGTACTTGATGTTAAATGCCATCATTATGCTTGCATTTCGTACATCAACATGAAGCAACAAAAAAGTAGAGGTAACATTCACTTTGTACCATGAATTCAAGTAAAATTGTGGACTACAGAGTGACAAGATTAAATAAATCAAGATTAAATCAAGTTTAAAAGGACAAATATGAAGGAACAAATTCAAGTCAAAGCTTATGTAGTGGACAAACTTAAAGGTAGCCTGCTGGCCCATAATAAGAATGTGAAGATTGTCTAATAGTATATAGATTCATAATAAAAAAATTTGTGTTTAGTAAGTTGTAAAGAAACAAAACTTTCTTACATTTTTACACGCACCCTAATTCTGTTAAACTTACCTTTTTGATAAAAACTCCCCAGAAGATTCCAAACTCACTAAAAAGGGTCGCCACGATGTTTTAAGGATATACATCGAAACCATGATACTTACCCTTAATTAATTTAGATCATTTAATGCCCTTAGATCAGAAGATTCACAGGTTTCGTTTAGACGAATTCTCGATGCAGAACTTAGATTATGGGGTGTGGCGTAATAATTAGTTTAACACTTTTTATGCTATTTAAACCAACTCTTTTATTTCAATCACTTTTCAAATACTTTCTTTCTTTCTCTTTTCTTTATGAAATATTATTTATTCTTACCTCTATCATATAAACGTTTTATTATATATAACAAACCAGTACCGTACTTTTACTTTTAACATTTTTCACAAATTTCCTCACACACACACTCACGCTCTTTACATTTCTCTTTCACCCCCCCTTTTTCTGAATTCAAAAGTATTTAAATATTCAAAACTTGTTGGCCAATATATTCACTGTACTTAACTTTCTCCTTGCCATTCCAATTGTTCCGCCATTTTCCCGTTCACTTACACTGTCCCTACCACACAATGGTAATAATAAAACACTGTTTTAAGTTTTTGTGTTTAAAATATTCATTTTACTTTTAATATAATTTTGGGGTAGGCCGGGCGTACTCACACGCACCGATCTCCCGTCACTATTTCACTGATACTATTCTGAGCTACCGACTTTGTTGTTTTGATGAGTGGTGAACAACTGCCCAGCATCAAGTGAAGCGTGGGTCCGCTCTGTAGCGTATAAATGGCCACGTGATCGTAAATTCGAACACTGATTGGTTCTTTCCATCACATGTTCAGCTATGGAATTTCTGTATGTGATTTTCACGTTGGGAAAAGGCGGGACACCCGCGTGCTCGTACTCACAAATACGCACCTTTCTGATAATTAACATTCTTGTGCTTTACCGTACCTGTTACAGAGCTATAGTCTGTGACCAAAAGTACACTCTGGGTAAATAAAAAGATTACCTCAAAGGTTGTCTACAGATGGTTAACATGAAATTCTTTAAATTACAAACCCCCTTCAATTTGTCCCGTTACAATACCCCCACCCCAATGAGAGGTTTTCTGTTGAAACAGAAAAACTCTCATTGCCTAAAAACCTAAGAGGACCAGCTAGGATATGGCGCCACTAACCCCCCTTAATTCCTTATTAAAATCATGGGTAACCTACCCCCCTAGTCCGGTGATTGCAGCCGCACCTGCATGACCTTACTGGACTTCCCTTGACGAGATCCCAACACCATAAAGTCAGACAGGCACGTCACCACAGTATCACCAAACTGTGTAACATTCCATAAAAAATATCAATAACTGACTTTTCACCCTACCATATTCCTTAACTGATTTGGTTCCCCTTAGTCGTACTGGTTTGCCTTTTAGCAAAGTACTGGTTTTTATCTCAGTTTTTTCTATTTAACATATACATTACACCTACTTATATTCAGTTAAACATTTTAAGTTGCACATATATGATAAACACAATTCAACCTAATATCAATATCTCAATTTGCATAAAATTACCAACATTACAACTTTAATTTAAATTTTCAACTTAAATCTTCCAATTGTTATTTCATCATGTCATCTCTGCATTTAAATAATATTAACTAACATTACACAACTTTTAATTTCAATTTCTGTTAATTAAACATTTTAACCATTTATCTTGCATTATAACTTCAATTTTGTTTTTATATTCAATATTTTAATCATTGCATTTTCATCAGTTACCATTTACTCTACAATTCAAATCAAAATAAATTTAAGTTCATTACCAAATTCACATTTTAAATTAATTAGACCATCCCTTTAAATCAATTACTTTAATTGCATTACTTAAATCCTCTCACATAAATTTTAATTACCTCATAATTAAACACTGTAAGTTACTTCAAAACAATTTTAATTCATTTAATTTCGTCTTGTATTTATTTACTTCATAATAAAATTCATTCATCATTTCTTTCATAACCTTCAAATCAAACTTTCAAATTTACTACCAAAATCTCTATCTTTTAAATGAATTTAATTTTCATTATATACCTTCATAATTATATACTGACATTTATTAAAAAATAAAAAACTTATTACTATCATAAAATCAATTGCAACTATAAATTGATTACACAAAATATAATATACACACAACACCATGGATCAACTGATATCTTATCATAACAGCATAACCTCATATAGAGAACATGAAAGCATAATACAATTTTAATTCCAATTTTTTTTTTATTACATCATAATATCAATTACACATTCTATATTATCAATATAATCCCATTAATAATAGTCAACTTTCTCCTCCACACACACTATTGCCCCTCCCCCTGGACTGTAGCGCCCAGTTGCCTCCACAAGGACTGAGGCGGAAGGGGTGAACACTTTTTTCTTTTCTTTCACCCCCATCCTTGCTTTGGCATTACATAACCTTCAGGGTACTAGTACCCTTACTAATAAACTTATTGATACGCCCCTATTCGGTCTACCACCCATACATAGGTGTATAGCCATGTTCCAAAAACAAAATTCTTAGATTCCCCTTTTGTTCCCCATTAAATTTCTATGTTACACCAATTTCAAAGGCAACCAACCATGGTCAGTGTACAATAAGTCTGCCCATAGCTAGTTGTAAACCAAAACCACGGTCTGGGCTGGTAAGGCCGGGACCGCCCGAAATGTGGGAAATTGCATTTAAAACATATCTTATACATGTTCTATATGCTACACAATTACATACTACTCAGTTAGACACTTTATGTTTCTCATAATACAACATAATAAACACTCAAAATAAACATTACCATTGTTACATTAACATAAACATTTCATCTCTAAATTTGAATAAAATTTCCTACCATTACACAACTTTTAATTTCAATTTCTATTGATTCAACATTTTAATCATTTAATGTTAGTCTACCATTTATTATCCATTTCAAATCAAAAAAATAAATTATTCAAATTTATTACCCATTTCTCCATCTTTTAAATGATTGACATGAATTTAATTTTCATTATAAACATTCATGATTACATACTGACAATTATTCAAATAAAAATTTATTACTATTACAAAATCAATTACAACTATAAATTGGTTACACAAAATATAATATACACATAACACTGTATCAGCTGATATCTTATCATAACAGCATAACCTTATACAGAGAACATGAAAACATAATACAACTTTAATTTCGACTTTCTATTGAATCTTCCAATTGTTACATTATAATTTCTACTCAGAAAAAATTTTTTTTTTCATATTCTCATTTATCAATAAACGAGTGACTCCCTTTCAAAAATAATAATCTGTTTTATCTACGGGCATATTGATCTAACCCCACTCTCCCACTATTCTTTATCAACAACTACCAACGGTTTTTTAATAGGGTGACACCATTCTCTCAATAATATTTCCCTCCACTATTTTCTCTAACTGTACTTGAACCTCTTTTAGAACAGGGCTCCAAGTTCTTGGTACAAAAGGTGTGTGTTCCCGTGCTTTCCGCTACACTCCTAGTTCCTGGCCCTTCCAGGTAACTCCACCAACACCTCTTTAAAACGGTCCAAATCTGCCCTCAACTCCTCACGTTGGGGTCCCCCAACAGTTCCACCCTCATTTTTAAAAAATTATGAGCTCTTTTCTCCCATATTCGCTGTTTACTTTCATCACTCACTTTCTCTCTACACACATTCACTCTCGCTTCTGTGTCCCCCCTACTGACCCGTGTTTATTTCACTTTACCTCCAGAAATTCTTATGTTGTCTAATACCCGTGCAAAACTAACTCTGACCGGTTTAATTTCATTACCTAATTCTAACACCCGTTTACTGAAATCAATTACTGTTTTATTAAAAAAAATCGTTACCCAAAATCCAACTTTTACAACATTTTAAATTCATTTAAATCCATCTTTTCAATTAATTTAAATTAATTACCTCAAATTAATTTAATTATGTTATTTGCAATAATTTAAATTACTTCAATTACATTATAAAATTTCAATAATGTCAATTACTTTATCAGAATAAAATATTATTGTTATCACTCACTCAAAACTGTAAACATTGCTTACACAAACTGCCATGTATGCACACAACACTAAATATTTTGTATTTTGTTTTTTTTTACCATTACATTATAAAATATTGTAACGTGACATACACTAGCACCAGACTTACAAGTATAATTAATGGAAGAAAAGCTGTATACTAAAGGAAAATAATAACTTATTAAATGAAGAATGATAGCACAACACCACTAACTAATTTTGACTTAGACAATGACGATGATTAGACCCAATAGAGTGGATAAGGTGAGACAAAAACAATAATTCAAGACACTAATAACAACAAGTATAAGAACCCAAATATTAACAAGAATGATATAGGAATAAAAGTACAAAATTAGATAGGAAAATAGTGTAACCTATAGGAAAGATAAAATAAATTGAATGAAAAAACACCTATACTAATAAAATATAGAAAGATGTTAATAAAAAATCCTTAAATTTTTAGTGACCGTCAATCATTGATAGTTAATAAAAAAGCAACCAAAAGCCACTAAAATAAAATAAAATTGAATAAAAAAATAATTCATTGGGAAGGTGATAATAAGTAACAAAGATTGATAGGACCCAGCATAGATAAATACATAAATCTAGATTAAGATGTTAGGAGGTGAACCCCAAAAGTGATAGTGAATGAACTACATAAACATTAGTTAAGAAAGTGCAGTGTAGTCAACTGTAAAATAATAAACTTGTAATAATAGATTATTAGTCATCTATTAAACCAACATGTAATAATTATAGTATAAGTAGGATAAGGGGTATATTGTTTTAATGTTAATGAAGAAAGGTTATAAAGTTATATTTATATTCTTTAAATTGAGTTTATAAGGGAATATTATGGCATAGTTAATTGTTCAATTTTGTTATAGGTTTCTTTGTTAGTAATTATGTTGAGGATTATGTTAAAAAAAAACAATCAAAACATGTAAAACTTCAGATACAGGCATGGACCTAAAAAGAGTTATATAATGTTATATGATGATTAAAAATAATCAAATGATATGATTTAAGTTAGTTTGTTACAGTAATAATGTTTAGTAGCATGTAAAGTTAACATAAATGAATATAAACCATTGCCATGAGTATAGGGTAGGTGAATTATGAACTCTAGGCATTAGGCCTATAACTGATAATCAGAAATTGGTAAAATTTAAGATAAAACAATAGCCATTGAGAAAATAAAGTGTATAATCGGTTTAGGTTTTATAATAATAGTGTAAGACACAAAACCGGATAGATATAATTAGTTTAAATGTAATTAACAAAAGAAAAACCCAATGAAAAAATAGTAATCTGTAATAATTTGACAAAAGGTAACTTTGTGTGGTATCAAAATAACTTGTAAACAAAGAGCAAACTAATGGTGTTATTGTATTTAATATTACAGGTAGTATAAGGAAGTTATAATGATTTGAAGATTTTTAATGATTTTGTATAGAAAAACGTTAGTTTGATATAACAATGTTATAAATTATCAACCAATGGGAATTAGTTTTTTAGAGGAGGTTGCCATAACAACCGAACTTTGTTACAAGGAAACCGTTAATAAATTGTATCATTCCATTGTTAGTTTGAGTAGGGTGGATGTATGAAACCCACAAAGGAATAAAAAGAAGTAAGTCAGCCAATTTTAGCAAAAGTACTGATTCAGAAGATAAACACAATCACAGAAATAACACTGATAGTAAACAAATAAATAAATTCAACAAAAGAAATAAAAATTAACCAGGAGAAATTGCTGAAGAAGCCCAAATGAAGGAATAACAACCCACTGAAGGAAGAAAATAGCTGAAAACGTAAATGAACCCTGGAACCAACCTTAACCAATAGTACTGAGGGAATTTAAACATCGTAACCAGATCATTAACGAAAATTGAACTTGGAATTCACCGAACTACCCAAGAAAGGACAAGCAGCAGTATTCGAGAGAAGTATTACCCAGAATAGCGGAGATGAGGACGTGTTGAGTATAGTTTAAATACGGCTTCACTGGAAAACACAAGACAATCAACCATAAGTGAACTAAACTTTTCACATCACTTATCACTTTTAGTAAACACATGAACTTGATTTTAGTTAACCAACACCTCAATTTGAATAGCAATATCAATCTAAATTTAATTTTTTAAGAAATATGTTTTAAAAAATGGAAAGTTTGATAACCGTAAATAACCTATAAAACACTAGTTCCCATATCGGTAATTTACCACTATAATTTAAGTATATCACCTATTCTATAATATTTATAAGGTGTATTGTAAGATTTTGTACTTTTATTAGTCTGTATAACAACATTTTCTGTAATCAGAAGAACCTCGACCTGAGAATTAAATAAACGAAGAAAACTAAACGCCATAGCAGTGAGTCTACATACACACATAGCAGACAGAATAGCCAACCGCGAATACTTAAACATGCCGGCGCCAAAATAAGAATTATATTTTGAAAGAAATTGTAGAAACTGAACCCTATTAATAATTGTTAATAAAACTTAGTACGAACGTTAAACCGTATGTTTGATTTTATTCTACAAAATATTAAAAATTGAGCAATAGAAAATAGAATAATCAACTTTACGATTTGGTTTACCACGGAGAGTTGGCCAACGAGACGTAGAGGCAGTAAATTCGAATCTGAACGACCGAACGGGTGAGTAGACATTCGACATTCGTAAGTATTTTAAAACCCAGTAATGAAGGCTCGTTACAAAGTGTCACACCAACTAGTAGGGCTAGAATTAATTAATAATTCCTATAATTAAATTCAACAGATTCTAGTGGCGACTACAGAAAAGCGAAACAGAAAATGCACACAAGAGGCAAGTCTAAGCAACGCACGGCGGAGGCCAAAAAGGAAGTTGAGATGTTAGAGAAGGAGGCCGAGAAAGAAGTCAGAAGGGAAGAAAAAGAAGTAACATCGGTTGAAGATGTGGAAGAAATATTAACCCCGGCAGAACCAAACAGGACCATAGAAGAAATGAGATTCGAAAGATTAATGGAAATGTTTCAAAAAATGGAAGAACAGAGAAAGGAGGACAAACAGGAAGGCAGAGAAACATTAAAACAGGAATTAAAACAAAATAATGAGGAATTAAAAAAACAAATGAATGAAAAAATGGACAAAAATAATGAGGAGTTAAAGAAAGAAATGAAGGAGGATATAGAAAAAATAGATAAAAACAATGAAAAGAATATTGAAACATTAAAACAGGAAATGAAGGAGGAGATTAAACTGATAAGTGAAAAAATAGATAAAAGTAATGAGAAAACCAACGAAACCTTGAAGCAAGTGAAAGAGGATATTGAAACGCTGAATAATAAAATCGAAAACAACCATGAAACCTTGCAACTATAGTTAGAAGAGAACAATACTCAGATGGGTAAGAAAATAGAGGAACAAATGACGGGATTCTATCGAGAAATGGAGGGTCAAATTGAGGAAAAGACAACGGACATTAAACAACAGATTATGGATGTAAATAAGAAATGCGAGGAGGCAAACCAAGTAATACAACAAGTTAAGGAGGATGTCCAAATACAAGTCAACAAAATGGGAGACGATTTTACCAGGATGGAGTCAATACAGAAGGAGACCAGTGAGGAGATAGGGCAGGTACAGACAAGAGTTGAGGAGAGATGCAACCAGTTAGATGCGTCTGTAAACAAAGTCAAGGGTACAACAACTGCCCATGAAGAGAAGATAGAAGAATTCCGATTATGGGAGTTGCGTCTCCAGGAAGAAGTCAATGCATTGAAGGATAGACCGTATATCAGTTCCCATTTCCCATACAACGAAAACCGGGAAATAATTAATTTTAGAAACTACAAACGCAACCCCATAGAATTCTTAGAGCGAGTTGAAGAAAGCCTATCAAGAACCCGGGAGACACGGTGGACAGTGATTAAGGGTATGCTCGATGAAATGTTTAAGGAGGTCCATGACAATTGGTGGATGGCAGTACAGCCGGACAGTCAAAACTTCATCGACTTCAAAGACCAAGTCAAGGATAAATACTGGTCCGAGGCTACACAACACATAGTAAGGAACAACATCAGCAACGGCCAATTCGATCCGTATTTAGGACAATCTACTACGGCGTACTTTTTGGGCAAAGTCAGCATAGCAAGGAACTTAGAGCCCAACATCCCGGAAGAATGCCTGGTAATGCAGTTGGCCTACCATTATGACGGGGAGATTTCCAAGAGTAGGTTGAGCGGATGAATTAAGACTATCCAGGATATGGCAGCTTTATTGGGGGAACACGAGCGAGAAAGGCATTACCTGCAGAATAGACAGAGGAATATCCCAACTAATAGGAATAATGACTTTCGAAACAACCAAAATGTGCCTAATGGAAATAATCCACCGGTAAATAACAACCAAAATAATCATAATAATTATCGCAATTTCGACGCCAACAACAACAACAACTACTATCAACGCCCAAGTAATCAAAATTACAATAATAACAGAGGAAATAATAATAACAATGGTCATTACTATAGACCCAACAACCAGTATAATCATAATAACGGCCAAAATCAAACATACAGGCGACGGGTAAATTATGTAAATACAGAGAATAGAAATGATGGAAGGCGGTATTATCGAGGACCAAGGAGTAGGAGCGTCGAGGATGATACAAGAAGTAGGGATCGAGTGACTTTCAATAACGACCCGGTCGAAATACTGAACGTAATGGAAAATAACCAATCTAACCGACCAGATGACCATACGGAAGGAACCAGCCAGCATTTAAACGAACAGCGGCAGTGAGAATCCACCTGGACCCATCACTGAACCGATCTATTGGGTAATTAACTAAACTAACCGACCAGACAATAACTATTATACAAAACCACTACCTAAAAAATATTCGAGAAGAGCTACTTGAGGAAAAATCAACTCAAATTGACCATTCCGATAATGAAATTGCCTATATAATAGCCAAAATAAATGGAATACCAAACAAATTTATGGTAGATACAGGCGCTAAAGTGTCTTTAATTGACAGCATAGTATACAACAAAATTCAAAAAGAGAGTAAGACCAGCTTATCAACATTACCTGTTAGCAATATTATTTTCATTATGTATGTATAGTCTCCAGACCGCATTAATAATTAAATTTATAAAAGTATAAATACCTTATAGTCCGTCTTGCGGTCTTGTAGTTTTTCAATATGTATCACTACATGTTTCGAAAGTAAACTTTCATCATCAGGTATATTGTAAACTTCCTCCTATTTTCTAGAGCTTGTCAGTGAAAGTAAAAAACAATAAATAAGTGAACAATATAACACAAATGTACTAGTCAATACGATTAACGTTGACATAATATCTCGTAGCAGTGCGCATTGTACTATTGTCAACACATAACTGAGTGAGCCTCAAAGTTCATTATTTATCTTCATTACTGTGTCGTATAATATATTGGATTTAAAAAGTAGTTGGTCATTGAGTAAACACTTGTTATTAATTTTGGAAGCTCTGTAAATTTCGAATTCTTCTAGAGCATCCATAAGTCTGCTTTGCTACATATGTGTAAGGGTACTAAATTATCTGTGAAACTAGTGTAACTATGGTTTTCATTTATAAGATGCATGGCGAATGTCGATTTCAAATTTCTAATGTCCCTTTTCGGCGTATGTTCTTTGAATAATTAATGGAAGAAAAGCTGTATACTAAAGGAAAATAATAACTTATTAAATGAAGAATGATAGCACAACACCACTAACTAATTTTGACTTAGACAATGACGACGACTAGACCCAATAGATTGGATAAGGTGAGACAGAAACAATAATTCAAGACACTAATAACAACAAGTATAAGAACAAGTTATAGGGTAAATCTTTATTTTATTAACTCTCTCTCTATTTATACTCTGTCTTAACTCTTCATGATCTCTATTCACCTTAAATATTCCTGCCTCTCTCTCTCTCTCTCTCTCTCTCTCTCGCTCATAATACCTCTTCCAACCCAATTTCACATTTTCATTCCCTGCATAGGGCAATACAACAACATTAAAATACCATCTGGCCTTACCAGATACACAAAAACAACTTATTGGACTATTGGCTGACACATTGTCACCCCAAATATCCTACAACAACATTTGCGAAGCTTTTCTTCACATATAACCTGGGAAAATCTGCCCTCTGACCCCGATATCCACTAAAACTCTCTTCGTACTCCCTCACTAATACTCCTCTAACCTCAACTAACTTTATCATTTTTAGATACCACATTTTCAACTACTTTGTTAACATCATCATAATTAACATTATTACTATTATCATTTATATCTCCATTATTTTCACTTACCTTATTATATGTTACCTGATCGTCTTTATTCTCGTTCATTTCGTTCTTTCATATTATTAGATATTTTTCCCTATTATTAATTATTTGTTTTTGTGTATTAATTAACTTATTAAAACCTTTATCCCATGATGGACCTACTTCCTTTTCCCAAAATACGCCACACATAAAATCGTTGTCAATACGTAAAAGCAAGCACACAATAATTTCACAGGCAGTTACACTACCCAAACATAACCATACAATATACTTTTAACATATACCACAATTTCAAAAAGACGCATTACCCAAAAACTATGTTCTGCATTTCAAATAGATCTACCTCGTATAACATTTATACCAGGATCCTGGCAGCGGCACCACTTGTAAAGAAACAAAACTTTCTTACCTTTTTATACGCACCCTAATTCCGTTAAACTTACCTTTTTGATAAAAACTCCCCAGAAGATTCCAAACTCGCTAAAAAGGGTCGCCACGATGTTTTAAGGATATTATAATATAACTTTTTTTAATTCTCTTTGTTTAGTTAAGTGTTGTTAATCATCCACGTTGTAATAAAACAAATTATCTATAAATTATTCTATAGTGTATTTATTTTAGTTAATGTTGTTTAAAAAGGACTGTAAAGATGTTCTCGATGCACTCTGGCAGGTTTACCTTTTCACTTACCAACGGTGAATGTCATCAGTCTTCCAATATAGGCCCTGTATCACTGAAATGTCACAACACAAATTGCAGAATATATCACTTGTGTATTAGTATGTGTACAGTAAATAAAATAATTTTTGTATTTGATACTGTATTGAAATTCAAATACTGGCCGCTCGATTGTCATGCTGCCACCTTAGGAAACAATTGCTCTTTAAATAAACTTTTCTTGTGCCTATTTAGAAAAAAATAATAAGACTGATTCACAGGTAAAAGAACTATTACTTTATTAACGTTAAGTTAATTCAAATTGAAATCCTTTTAAAACATTAAATAATTGTTAAAAACAAGTTAATTAATTAATGAGAGTCTTTCAGCTCAGGGCTGGTAACATTGATATGGTATACAATATTATTGCTAACCTTATTTGGTTCCTTTTGGTTATAATTACCAAAATTCGTGCGTTCTTTTAATTGACATGATACAAGTTACAAAGATGCTGAAATATAACAATATTATTTTATACAGAATAATTAAAAATCAAAAAAATAATTTTAAATACGATATAAGAAATTATCGTATTATGGTACAACTGGTGTAAAATTATCGGCTATTCAGATATGTGTGATGCACGATCATTAACGCTGCGTATAAAAAATAATATTATTTGACTAATTATTAACAATGAAATGTATTTTATTTAAGATATAAATTCTTATTAATTGAGTCTCTTCAAATGATTATAAATTTAAAACAGGACTCAGTGTTGATATTGAAGGTTTGTACCGTATAGGTTAGCTTAACCTGTTGCTCAAAGTGAGTTATTAAAATATTTAATTCATAGTATAAAACATCTTAAGACTATACATAACATATATTTAAAATGATTGCATTGTTTATTAACGGCAATGATTGTTCTCGAATATTAATTTATAAATGACTTGATTCTGTACTAGACGTAGTCAAGTAAGCATCTATATTCACTCTCGTTATTTTCGACATTTATTATTAGGTTGAATTCGTTTATTATTTCCTTTAAAAAATGTCAATAATATTTTATTTAATCAGTATTATTAACAAAATCGAGAACCTTTACTCATATGCCTATTAATTGACAATTGTGTACTACTTTAGTCATGTACAACCCGTGCTTGACTAGAGTAGTGTCAACATAAAATTCATCAATCGGTTATTATTATATTTCATTTTTTTAAATATTGTTAATAAATAGTACTCCCTGCATTTAACACTCCTCATCGCCCTTATTATACACTGGCGATGGTTATTATTTATCACATCACTCGTTGCACTGTCACACGTAATGGTTGTTCACTTAGGTTAGTTTACAATGCTTGCTTATACTGAGGGACGCGCACAAACTTGTCACTGACTGACGTGCGTTCCACTCGCTTCGATGGTCCAAGAACAATTGATGCTGCTCGTTGAAGTTGCTTCTGGCGTCTCCTAAAATTAGCTCTTCCCATTGGTTGAAAATTCTTTAATCTCAACCCCAAACGCTTTAGTAACATTAAATATTTTATTTTTTGGCGTCAGTTTTTGGGTTTGAGAGTAAGCTGTGACACGTTCAATCCTTTTTGGAAATGATAGAAAATTTGTTATTATGCATAACTTTCTTATGACTTGTCTGATTAATAAACTATTGGTACCATTATTCTGCGGATACTTGGGTCTTTCCATAAAGTCCAAACAAGCTATAAATCCATTCATAAATAACCTAGCTCACTTCCCGAAAATTCACTTATTGTGATTCTTAATATAATTAAGTCTTTTCCACTTCATTTTTATGTAATTCTATTCTAATACTTATATTTAGGTGTTCAGAGTCCATTTCTCTTACCAATTAATTCTAAATATTAGGATATTTACAATTTTCGTAAAATGCATTTATGACGTGTAAGCCATACATGTCCTTGCACTTGTATTTACTTATTCTAACATATTATCTTATCATAAGATACTTCTCCGGTACTCAAATTGTACTTCACATGTTAGTACACCTTTGTTGAAGCTTTATTTCTGTATATGGTGTTTCATTTAGTCATATAGTATGTTTTAAATACACCATGTCACAATTCCATTATTTTGATATTCTTATTTGTTATTGTTTGTACTTAATGTATGTGCATTTATCTATTAAAGTGTACCTAGACCTTGTACTTTGTCTGTCTAGTGTGTGTACTACCTTTCTGTTGGTTTAAATATCTCTAAACTTCAGTAAGATGGTTATTTGCATCTAGTCCTACTGGTCAATTATATTTGTTTATCATTATTTTGATGTTAATTTATACATTTAATGATTGTTAAGTATACTCATAGAGGAATAGAGTATTCTACTTACTACTGGTAAACTATTTTCCTCTCTATTATCAATTTTTAATAGTGTATTTTGTGTAACTCTGGTAGTCTCTTTGTGTTTTGGCTGATCTGGCTATTGTTTGTTTTAATAATTCAAATTATATAATTGTGTTTCTCACCTTATACTGTGTTCATTATCTTATTTATTTGTCTTATTTTGGTTGTTGCTTTGAACAATTACTTTTGATTGCTTTTTCTAATGGTTATGTGTGGTTTTATGTTGTAGGTCTTGCTCAAATGAGGTTATGTGTCTCCTACTGATTTAACAACAATATACAGTACATCCTAATCTTGTTATATTACTTATTACTGTCAATAATAATATACTGTTACGACGGTCTATTCGATCGTCGTAGGTACAGTGGAAACAAAATAAGTACAAGACACCAATTACGTCACTAATCACACCTTTAATTGTTACAGTAAAACAGTTCGTAATTAACAACACAGTCTCTACAACAAATCAAATGAAAATTGTACACACGCAATAAAATGTCCACAAATATTAAAACTCAATTGTATTACAATTATACCGTCTGATTATAAAACGCAACACTTCAGTAATAACTACTTGAACGTACACAGTAATAACTCGAATCGCTCTGGAAATATATCGCACTAATACTCTTGAACCGCACTATCAAATATCTCGCATTGAACTGAAAACTAAGGCCGCGACGCGATGTATTTATAGTTACGCTCACACACCAGAAGCTTCCAAACTGCGTCATATCTCTCGCGAACTACGTAATTGCTACGGCCTTGACACAGTCCGAGCGCCCGAGCGAAGCCTGGCACAGTCGAGAAAATTCTCGCAAAATGCGTCTAGTAGCACGTACACCACACGCTTACATCGAGATCTTTCTGGCGCATTCGATAAACGCGTAGATTGTTCTGTGCTGTCGTAGCACTGCTCCCTCCTTAAGCCTGTTCGTCCCGAACTGGCAAAGCGTCTCTAAATTTGTATTTAGTCAGGCGATCTAGGTGGACGACCTTGAACTTTCGCTGTCCTTCCTGTTGAATCCGATAAACATCGTTAATCCTTTTTTTTACAGTGTAGGGTCCTTCCCAGTTAGACTGAAGCTTAGGTGAGCGACCACGACGGCGCTTTGGATTGAACAACCAGACCTGATCTCCTTCTTGGAAACCCACACTATTGGTGCGAATGTCATACCGAGTTTTCATTTTATCACTGGCAATCTTGAGCCGTCCTCTTTCCAAGCGATTCATTTCTCGCAGTTGGTTTTCTAATTGCGAGGAATAGTTCTTTGGCTCTTGGGACTGAGTCTCAGGTGATCCAAACATCAAGTCCCCAGGAAGACGAATCTCCCGCCCAAACACCAATTTTGCTGGAGTCATGCCGGTTGTGTCATGTACTGATGATCTATACGTCATAAGGAATAGTGGTATACGTTGGTCCCAGTCTGTTTGGTTCTCGTCAACAACTTTTGAAAGATGCTGCTCAAGTGTCCTGTTGAATCTCTCAACCATCCCGTCCGACTGAGGATGCAGAGGCGTTGTCCTGGTCTTTCGAATTCCGAGTAGACGGCATAATTCTTTAAACACTCCTGATTCGAAATTCCTCCCTTGATCCGTATGGATTTCCATAGGGGCTCCATAACGGCAACAGAAGTTGTCAACTAACTTCTTTGCCACAGTGGTAACCTCCTGATTTAGAATTGCGTAGGCTTCCACCCACTTAGTAAAGTAGTCACCTACAACCATGATGTACCGGTTTCCATCGTCAGTGACTGGGAATGGTCCAGCAATGTCTATGGCAATTCTCTCGAAAGGTTGTCCAACGGTATACTGTCTCATTTTTCCCCTGCTTCTGGTTTGTGGGCCCTTGCTTGCAGCACATATTTCACACGTCCGAACCCATTCCTCTACGTCGTGGCGAAGATGAAGCCAATAGAATCGCTTCCGTATTTTGTCAAGGGTTTTGTTAACGCCAAGATGGCCTCCAGATGTTCCATCATGCATCTCCTTCAAAACAGACTGCACTTTATTTCGGGGAACTATTAACTGCATGACCACGTCTCGTCCATCTGCATTTTCCCAAGCCCTTTTCAGCAATCCGTTTTCTAAGGTGAGAGATTCCCATTGTGCCCAGTAGCCCTTCAGCACTTCGAACCATGGCAGATATCTTGCCAATCCGGGCGGCGACCTTCCTCTTTTGCTGTCAAGATCGGTCCAATGTCTTCATCAGTCATCTGTTCTTGTCGACAGTCTTGTGTTGTCCAGCCATCAGCGAGGAAATCTACAGTGATGGCTTGAGCATGTTCGCTTGGGTTTTGTTCTTCCTTTCTGTGGCAATGTCGGCAGTCTTCTGGGCATGGTCTTCGTGATAAGCCAGCTGCATTACCGTGCAGGCGCCCCCGCCGATGTTGTACCTTGAAGTTGTACTCTTGCAGACGTTCGAGCCACCTTGCCAACTGTCCTTCCGGATTTTTAAATCTCAAGAGCCATGCAAGTGCAGCATGGTCGGTACGTAGTGAAAACTCTCTCCCATAGAAGTATTTATGGAAGTGCTCCAAAGCTCTGACAATTGCCAACAACTCTCTTCTTGTAACACAATAATTTATCTCTGGTTTAGAAAGCGTCTTGCTGTAATACGCTATTACTCGTTCTTCACCGTTCTGCACTTGAGACAAAACTGCTCCCAGACCAGTATTGCTTGCGTCTGTGTCTACGATGTACTTCCCTTCGGAAGCTGGAAAAGCGAGAATTGGCTGCGAACATAATGCAATCTTCAACGTTCTAAATGCTTGTTCACACTCTCTCGACCATTGGAAGTTTCGTTTATTTTCCGTTAGCTCATGTAGTGGTTTAGCAATAGTAGCGAAGCCTTTCACAAAACGTCGGTAATATGAGCATAACCCCAGGAAACTCCGAACTTCGTGTTTATTCTTCGGAACTGGCCAGTCTCTTACGGTGTCTACTTTATTAGGATCCATGCTAACGCCCGCTGCCGAAACCAGATGGCCCAAATACTGTACTTCCTTCTGGAATAGAGAACACTTCTTCGGGCTCAGCTTCAGTTGTGCACCGTGAATTCTAGTTAGAACTTCCTTAAGGTTTTCCAAATGATCTTCGAAAGTCTTCCCGATCACTATGACATCGTCTAAGTAAACAAGGCAAGTTTTCCACGTCAGGCCTCGGAGTATCAGGTCCATCAATCTCTCAAATGTTGCCGGTGCATTACAGAGTCCAAATGGCATGACGTTAAATTGGAATAAGCCACTTGGGGTCGAGAAAACGGTTTTTTCCTTGTCTTCTTGATGAAGACCCACTTGCCAATATCCACTCTTCAGGTCCAATGTGGAAAACCACTGTGCTCCGGACAACGTGTCGAGTGTATCGTCAACGCGAGGTAATGGATAGCAGTCTTTCTTTGTAACGTCATTTAACCTCCGGTAGTCTACGCAGAAACGCAATCCACCATCCTTCTTTGCTACCAGCACTACAGGGGAAGACCAAGCACTTGACGAAGGTTCAATTACTCCCTCTGTCAACATGTCCTGTACTAACCGAGACATCTCCTCTTGTTTAGATAATGGAGGCCTTCGAGGAGGTTGGCGTATGGGTGTTGTGTCCCCGGTATTGATGCGATGTTGCACAAGAGAGGTTCTTCCCAGTGACTGTCCCCGAACTGCAAAACAATCTTTGAATTCGTGTAAAAACTGTCCGAGTTCTTTTACCTCACCACTTGAGAGGTCGTTAGAAGATCTGTTCAATAAGTCTTGCAGTTCCTCTGGTAATTTAGAAGTATCCGAAGAACTGGGTCTTCGTTGCGTTATTCCGGCTACCCAGGCCACAGGAGTCAATTTGCCTAGGAGCGTATTGCTATGTAAAGTGATAGCTTGATCCAAAATATTCGCCACTCTAATAGGTACATTTCCGGTTTCGTTAGGTTTTACTAAACTTCTGGCAATTAGTATGCCCGGTGTGCTGACTACCTGGGGTTCGAATATAGAGCACTGATTGCCCCTAGTACTGTATCTACCGCAGTTCTGACCATGATGATCTTTTCGGAGTTTGGCGGAACAGTTACGGCCACTTGGTTTATGACGTCCATCGATTTTTCTGCTGTCGTCATTGTTGATAGCATTACCTCTTCGCCTCCGATTCTCAAGACATTGTTTTCGAAGTCGACTATAAATCCGTATGCGTTCATAACGTCCACACCAAGAATTGCTTCATCCACAATGTCTGCAACAAGTACTTGATGATTAAACTCAAGTCGACCGAGGCGTAGGTGTATCTCCACTTTTCCATACACTTTTACAGGCCGTCCAGTAGCTGTTCGCAAGCTGCAAGAGCACCAGATTGGCTCGATATCTTTCACCACGTCGGGGCGCACAATAGAAACTGTTGCGCCTGTGTCAACTGTAATCGAGGTTGGCCTTTCTTGAACAAATCCGGTAACTACCAAGCTCCCGCTGTTTTTCTGAAGTGTAGAAATTTCGTATTGTCTAGGGGCTTCGTTCCTCCAGTTAGTCAGCACACGCCCCGTTGTACCGACTACTGCTCGTTTCCCTGCTGCTGAATTCTAACCCGACAATCTCGTTGTAGATGTCCAGGTTTCCCACATCTATAACACTTCGGTCTTCCATCCTTTCTTATTTTATTCTGTGGCGCCGACCGTCGAGTCTCTGTTCCCTGTTCTTCTTCCTCATCGTCTGTGCCGTCGCGATCTTTTAGCGCGCGTACTTTATGACTTGTCCAACCAGACGCTGATTTGGCGGCCTCAAATTGCAAAGCATGTACCAGGGCGTCCGCACTGTTCTGGTGTCTTGCCATTCGTAACACTTGCTGTAGTTCGTTATCTCGGACACCGGCAGTAAATGTCTGCATCGCAAAACGCGTTCGAAAATCTTCTGGCGCTTCAGGATAGGCCAGTCTAATTAGTCTGTCGATACTTCCTTCAAACTCTTGAAGACTTTCCCCGGAATGCTGTCGCCTTGCTCTCAACTGGGTGCAGTACACATCTCGCAAATGTTTATCACCATACCGTAATTCCAAAGCTTTTATCAACTCGGCATAGGTGTTCTGGCTGTCAGGAGGCACTTTCTGTAGTAGTTCTGCCGCGGGTCCTTTTAATGCAAGAACAAGTGAAACAGCCTTGTCTTTTTCTGTCCAATTATTTGCGCATGCAGCAGCTTCAAATTGGCGGAGGTACGTTGCCCAGTGACTGCTTCCGTCAAAGGTTGGAGCTTTGACATGAACTGTCCCTACTGGAGGCAAAGTGACTTTCTCTGTTAACTTATTTTGTGTCTTTTTCTGTCTTTATCACTGGTACAGTCTGTTCAGAAATTTGTTTTGGTTGAATCTTCATGCACTGTTCGACTTCACTTTTAATTTGTTCTCTTATGTTTGCCATTGAGTTTTCTACTGCAGATATTTTATTTGACACAGATTCTTCTATAACAGATATTTTTGTAGACATCGATTCTTCAACAATCAAGACAGATTTTTCTACTTCAGCTATTTTTAATGTCATTGGCTCTTGTACCTCCGATATTTTAGTAACTTGTTTATTAAGCTCACCTCGTAGGATACCCAATTCTGCGGTACTGTGTTCTTGCAACTGTTTCTGCATAGTTTCAAAGAGAGCTTCCGATTTATCTTTTTGTCTTTCTTCTGTTTCTAGCATTAGTGCTTTCTGACGTTCCTCAGCTTCTTCTCTTTCCTGCCTGCGTTTTTCATCCTGTCGTTTTTCTGCTTCTTCCGCCTCCTGTCTGCGTTTCTCATCCTGTCGTTTCTCTGCTTCTTCTCTTTCTTGTATTCGTTCTTCTTTTTGTCGTCTTTCTGCTCCTTCCTGTGTCTGCCGCAGCAGTGTTTGTAAAGCTTCCATCATCTGACTGGGATCCATGTTTACTGATTAATTACGAATCACACTCGTCTTGTACAAAGCGTCCACTGTTTCCACTGTTAACCGTTCTATCCCACTTCTGACACCACTGTTACGACGGTCTATTCGATCGTCGTAGGTACAGTGGAAACAAAATAAGTACAAGACACCAATTAAGTCACTAATCACACCTTTAATTGTTACAGTAAAACAGTTCGTAATTAACAACACAGTCTCTACAACAAATCAAATGAAAATTGTACACACGCAATAAAATGTCCACAAATATTAAAACTCAATTGTATTACAATTATACCGTCTGATTATAAAACGCAACACTTCAGTAATAACTACTTGAACGTACACAGTAATAACTCGAATCGCTCTAGAAATATATCGCACTAATACTCTCGAACCGCACTATCAAATATCTCGCATTGAACTGAAAACTAAGGCCGCGACACGATGTATTTATAGTTACGCTCACACACCAGAAGCTTCCAAACTGCGTCTTATCTCTCGCGAACTACGTAATTGCTACGGCCTTGACACAGTCCGAGCGCCCGAGCGAAGCCTGGCACAGTCGAGAAAATTCTCGCAAAATGCGTCTAGTAGCACGTACACCACACGCTTACATCGAGATCTTTCTGGCGCATTCGATAAACGCGTAGATTGTTCTGTGCTGTCGTAGCAATACGATATAACATCTTTACACTTAGGCAATAATTTCAAAGGTCGGGCGCCATCTTGATTTGCAAGAAAGTAAATATAAACGTAAATAACTTGTAGTTTTACTTACCTTTAAAAGTTACTATAGGGCAGGAATTCGTTTAAGCGAACTCTTGAGTAGCGGAAATTGTTATGTGAAATAATAATACTTTGTTAAAATATTTACCAAATGATATTACCCAATTTATTTTCCAAAAGACTCTAAGTACATATGAAAAACTGACTCTAGCTGTACCAAACACGTACATATTACGCCATGGGGCGTTTAGCAAACATCAAACCCTTAGAACATTTTAACCCTCCAAAATAAACAGTTGTTACCACTATTGCATAATAAACATTATAAACAATACAATAAATAATATCTGCACAACCCAGCACTTGTTAAATGATTTTGTTCACGCTCTCTCTCTCTCTCTCTCTCATTTTCTGGCACAAATTTTTAGTTGTTGTACGAGCTCGTTTTGTGAATTTAAATGCAAAATTTTGTCATTTTAAAATTTTGTAATTATGAATTTACTGTAAGGTATAAATATCGGTCAGCTGCCGGTTTTTTGGGTAGGTCTCACCGTACTGCTTAGATCAGTCCACCGTGTCAAAATCTGTTGTTTTACATCGTCTTCGGATAACACTTTGGCCGATTTAGCCGCACGTAATTGCCGATCCCTTGGCCGATGACACCTACTCAATGATCCGGTTACCGCACCAACATTTCCGATATTTTGAAATAGTTATTTAACCACTTTTGGTGGTGTAAAAGTTAAAATTCACACTTGGTGAACTTCTTGCCGGCCGGCTGCGTTCACACTCCAGAAGAAAATGACATAGAGTCTTTGTTAAGCATTGCGTAGGTGGGGCAAAAGCGACGTCACCAGGCTTTTGTTCATATAGCCAAGCCTTGAGTTGTTTACAGAAATATGCATTCCTTCCACTGACGTCACCAGGGCTTGTCTCGTTATCGCTATATGTTACATACGGTTTTTTGCTGTGTTTGTCGTTTTGCAATGAAAACGGTCGGAATCCTGTCAATTCACATCTGCGTTTTATAAAATAGTTATATAGTCCATTCACCAAAACTTTACAGGGATTATGAAATATTTAAATAATTATTACCAAATAATTGTTAAAATTAAATTAATACAATAACTATGGTCTTTTGTACCATGTTTTTATAAATTTAGTATTGTACCAGAATTGTACCATCACAATCTGTTCAACATTCTGCTTAATTATTATAATCTTATTATGATATGTTATTACTATTGTCTATTACACTGTTCTAACTATTTTATACACATTTTATACTATCTGTTTATACATCAATACTTAATTTTTACTTATTTATGTTACACATATTATGTGTTTGTATTTTGGTTTGGGTACATTGTTTTGTCTCTCTATAACAAATTGTCTTATTTACAATACCTCAGTTATCACATTATATATATTTTGTCCTTTATTATTTTGATATTTAGGCATATATCTTATCAAGGATTTTATATTCTGGTTCAATTGTTTTTGAGCAATTATTTCTCTTTTTAATTTCAGTATACTGGTGGTCTTACTATGTTTGTTTTTGTTACAATCTTGGTTCATAAATCGTACACTAAATGTTTGTGTAGTTTACTTGGTAATCACTGGTTCTACTTGTTAACACTTTTTTATCTTCCTCTTCTATAAACATTACACTTTTATTGTCTGTGGTGTTTACTTGGGGTAGTTATTTTACTATGTATCGATGCACTCACATAAGTTATTCACTATCATAGTTTGTGGCTACTTATTAAGTTGTCGATACTTGATTCTTAATCATCTTGTCTTCATTATATTCTTCCTTGTTGAAGGGTATTATAATTACTAA
This sequence comes from Magicicada septendecula, assembly GCA_034769895.1. Taxonomy (NCBI): domain Eukaryota; kingdom Metazoa; phylum Arthropoda; class Insecta; order Hemiptera; family Cicadidae; genus Magicicada; species Magicicada septendecula. The sequence goes on along the minus strand of CM068367.1, from coordinate 1,435,848,203 downwards.
TCTGGCAGTTATTACACTTGTCTTATCATTTTTCTGGTCGTGGTGCCTTCCTTACACTGGGAATGTTGTTGTCTTGTTCTTGTTACATATTCTTCATTATTTATTGTACATTTCTTCTTCTTCTTCTTCTTAATGTTTACATCTCCTCTTCTAGTTATCAGGTTTCTTCTTTTTCATATTTATTGTTTATCACTTACAGGGTATTTGTTGTTCCCTCACTTGTATGATAATTTATATCATATTTATTACATAATTATTTATATCATATTCTTATTCATTTGTCACAGTTCATTTTTATTTTCCTTAATTATATGTCCACTTATTTGTATTATCTATTGTTGATATGCCCATCACTTTGGTGATCATTTATTTTCCTTAGTTAATATGTCCCATCACTAATATGTCCCATCACTCTTATGATAATAGTTGATATGTCCCCTCACTTGTATGATCTATTGGGCCTTTGTTGCTAACGTATTGATTTGGTTTTTTATCTTCTATTCTCCTCCTATCACTTTGATGCTTTTATTATAGTTCTTCCATCTCCTGTGTTGCTTGCTTCGACATTATTTGTATATGGATACACACTTGGCTTTATACTTTAGTTATTCTTTCTCATGCTCAAACATGTTCGTGGTACACTCTTATTCGACGTATTGTGTATTCTTTATATGTAACTACAATTTTATTACGTTACAATATACATTGAAACCATGATACTTACCCTTAATTAATTTAGATCATTTAATGCCCTTAGATCAGAAGATTCACAGGTTTCGTTTAGATGAATTCTCGATGCAGAACTTAGATTATGGGGTGTGGCGTAATAATTAGGTCAACACATTTTTATGCTATTTAAACCAACTCTTTTATTTCAATCACTTTTCAGATACTTTCTTTCTTTCTCTTTTCTTTATGAAATATTATTTATTCTCACCTCTATCATATAAAAGTTTTATTATACATAACAAACCAGTACCGTACTTTTACTTTTAACGTTTTTCCCAAATTTCCTCTCACACACACACACTCACGCTCTTTACATTTCTCTTTCACCCCCCTTTTTCTGAATTCAAAATTATTTAAATATTCAAAACTTGTTGGCCAACATATTCACTGTACTTAACTTTCTCCTTGCCATTCCAATTGTTCCGCCATCTTCCCGTTCACTTACAGTGTCCCTACCACACAATGGCTATCACTTTTAAGTTTTTGTGTTTAAAATATTTATTTTACTTCTTGGATTTCGTTGTCCATGACGTGTCCGTTACTTAACTAAATATCACTATAATATTGACGACTCGGAACACTAAGTTTTTTATAAGTAAAAACGTAAAGTTTTACCTTACAGCCTAAACCGGCTTTCACCTATAGAAGGCTTCATCAGAGGCTGTTGTTAGTAGCGCTGCTCGTCTTGTTGTTGGCGACGAGATAGTGTTTCGAAACACACACACAGCTTCAATCTTTCGAAACACTATCTCGTCGCCAACAACAAGACGAGCAGCGCTACTAACGACAGCCTCTGATGAAGCCTTCTATAGGTGAAAGCCGGTTTAGGCTGTAAGGTAAAACTTTACGTTTTTACTTATAAAAAACTTAGTGTTCCGAGTCATCAATATTATAGTGATATTTATTTATTTTACTTTCAATATAATTTTGGGGTAGGCCGGGTGTACTCGCACGCACCGGCCTCCTGTCACTATTTCACTGATATTGTTGCTGAGCTACCGACTATGTTGTTTTGATGAGTGGTGAACAACTGCCCGGTGTCAAGCGAAGCGTGGGTCCGCTCTGTTAGCGTATAGCTGGCCACGTGGTCGTAAATTCGAACGCTGATTGGCTCTTTCCATCGCATGTTTGGCTATGGAATTTCTGTATGTGATTTTCACGGGAAAAGGTGGCACACCCCCGCACTCGTACGCACCCTTCTGACAATTAACATTCCTGTGCTTTACCATACCTGTTACAGAGCTATAGTCGGTGACCAAAAGTACACTCTGGGTGAATAAAAAGATTACCTCAAAGGTTGTCTACAGATGGTTAACATGAAATTTTTTAAATTACAAACCACCTTCAGTTTGTCCCGTTACAAAGTGTGTGTGTGTGTGTGTGTGTGTGTGTGTGTGTGTGTGTGTGTGTGTGTGTGTGTGTGTGTGTGTGTGTGTGTGTGTGTGTGTGTGTGGATTTTGCTTTAGAAAATATTTTGAATAAGTATTAGCATTTAAAAAAATTTGTTCATGGGTTCAGTCCTAAAATAGATTTAACCTATCCTATAGATTTTACCTCTTAATCTATGTACTAATCTGTTTTTAGTAAGTAATTAAATTTCAAATATATTATGTTTTTTTAAGCTACTAAATAAGTGCATCCTTTTTTTTTAATTTAACAATTTAAATAAATGTGAATGCTATTTATGATATTGATAGTAACATGAAGGTTAACTGAATACTTTCAAATGTTTGAACAAATAAGTTGTGTCGACTAAAAAACAAACTGTATTAAGCAAAAAAAATAAACCCAGCAGGAAAAGTCAATTTTTAAAAAAATAATTATCAGTTGTCAGCTGATCCATTGTTACCTACTTCACTAAAATACTCCTGTTCCTATATATAAGACACTGCTGTTTTGATAACTTTGTACTTATGTAATGATTAAATTTTCCACAGTTGTCTTAGTTATTTTAAGTAAATTTAATAATGCACCATTTACTTTGAAAAGCAGATTCAGAGTACAACATGCTGGCCAATATGCAGAAATTGGGCAGTTTCCATATGTTGTATTTATTAAACAAACAAACCCATGTACTGGAGTCATATTGAACATGGACTGGATCATTACTACTGCACAATCTGTGAACCGGGATGCAGATTTTATCAACAAGACTGAAGTATGTATGCATGTACATTGGTTTGAAACAATTGCAAAGAGTTATTTCAAATTTTTGTCACGAATACGCTAATAATAAATTCATCCTTTGCATACACAGTAATGAATTAACCAATTATCATACTTTGATAGTAACATTCTTAGCCATCTATGATTCTTAGCGATACCACTTATTTTTAAATATTGGCTATTGAATGTCCTTGCTGTCTTACATAATATAAAACAATTTATACAATTATTTCGTTATATTATATTAATAATATATTTAAAATTTGTATTTACTTTACCTCAAGGGTTTTATTTTTCCCGTATTTGGAACATGTTTCGAGAGCTATTGTGCTCTCATCCTCAGCCTTCGCGATTCTGCGTCTAGTGAAGTACCTGTGTGTTGGTCTGTCGCCATTGTGGACTCCTGTTGGTCTCTGGTATCTCAAAGTGGTATTTTTGTGTGTGATTGTGGTGTATGTATTAGTATTTTGTGTATTATCGATGTTGAGTGCTTTGAAATTGTGTCGTGTTTTGTATTGATTTGTATTTGTTCGGGTATTAGTTTGTTTTGTGTTTTATGTTTGTATATTTGTAAATTTTCCCAAATGTTCATTATGGTTCCTTTGTGTGGTATGTGTTTTATTAGTTTATTAGTTTTATTGGTTATGTCTGGGAATTCATGTCCCGTATTTATTGCATGTGTGGCCAAATTGGATTTATATAGTTCCATTTTTTTGTATGCATTTAGGTGTTCAAAATAACGTTTTTTCAGCTGTTTTTTTGTTTGTCCTATGTAACATTTATTGCAATCTTGGCATTCAATTTTGTATATACCGTTAGTTGTTGTATTATCTTTGTTGTGTGGGTTATTTAGTTTTTGTAAATTATTTTTATTAGTTTTGTATGCTATTTTGATATCTGTGTTTTTAAATAATTTTGTTAGCTTTGTCATTTTATTATTTATGTATGTGAATGTGGCCCATTTGTTGTTGTTATTATTTATGTGTTGTTCATTTTGATTAATTCTTAATTGTTCAGTTTTTATTTTATATTTGATTTTATTTTCTATTTTCTTTACAGTATTTTTATTGTATCCATTTTCATGAGCAATTTGGTATATTATATTTCTTTCTTTGTCAGTTTCTTGTTTGTTTAGGGGAATTTTGTACATTCTGTTAAACAGCGAATAGAATGCTGCCATTTTATGTTGTGGTGGGTGGTCAGAATGGTTAGGTATAATGATGTTGGTCGAAGTTAGTTTTCTGTATATTGCATATTGTATGTGGTTATTGTTTCTTGTGATGGTTATGTCTAAACAGCTGATTTTGTTATGTTTTTCTTTTTCTTCTGTGAATTGTATTTTTGGATGTATATTATTGATTTGTTTTAGTATGTTCTCTGCATTTGTGTTTTTGTTATTTGATACATATAGCCCATCATCTACATATCTTATCCATACGCCATTTTATGGCATATTATATTAATAATACAACTTTTTACAAGAATATATTTTTTTAATTTTTAAATTACATATGTATATCAACTATCAATGATGGTACTTGATATACTATCGAAAAATATATGTAATTTACATAATAAAAAATATATTCTTGTAAAAAGTTGTATTATTAATATAACATAAGATATATAACAAGAATAATTGAGTATTTATGAATATAATTCTTTTTTGTATCTGAACTTTTTTTCATGAATTCTTGATAACGATAATGAAGATATCGTTTCTTCAAGTCTAGAATTTTTTCCAGACAAAACTGCTAATTTATTTGAGTGACTTTTAACTCTCTGTTGCTGTAAGACTGCTGAAATTTAAAGTGCCATTGTATTGTTGAAAGAAAGAGATAAATATCAGTTATAATCGGTTGTTCATTCCATTATACATAATACATAATGCACAATACAAAATTTGTTCAGTTAGAGATTCCATTTCGCTAATCATTACAATAAAACAATAATAGGTTTTTTTACAGCCAATTATAATTAAATAATATGAGACTGAGAACTGTGTTCATAGTTTGTAGTCTTCTTCTTCTTCTTCTTCCAGCTTCAAGTCTTTGCCTTGTTTGCAACATATTACTGCATAATATCTCTAGTGCACAGAAGTTGGATATTCTACAGTTAAGACCAAGTCAGCACCAACAAATACCCAAAAACAGAATACCCTTCGAAATCCATAATTCTTATTAATTATGGGATACTGTGTTAGTTTTTCTTAGTGTTATTTTTCTATAATTGCTTTTCTTAATATATTTGTAAACAATACATGTATAACAGCATCAGTGTTATATGTTGTGATCTGTCACAAAAACAACAAAGTGATCATGTTACAGATAACAAAAATTTAAATTCTACATGATACCAAAACTGTATATAAATAACAAGACTAGCAAAGTGCAATAAATAATTGTTACTATTTTGTGTGTGTGTCTGTGTGTGAAATAGAGGTGTGGTTGCAAAGGTACTCTTAAAAAGAACTATTTTTAATTTTTTTTATCTATTTGTATCGGCCATCTGAGGACCACATGCAAATTTCAATTCTTTATTCCTTGTTCTTTTCTTTTTCTCCAATATTCTTTCATCTTTTCACTATGCCTCTTCTTCCTGTCTTCAGGCCACTTTGAACCTGCATTTGTCTCTCTCCTACCCTGGACTCCTTCCATTTTTAACTCTTTAGCCAAAAAACTTCTCTTTCAGTTGCTTCTTCTGCATTTATATTATTTTTTTCTAAATACTTTTTGACTTCTTTAATCCAACTTGATGTTGACTTCTTTCCCCACAGATATTTGAAGTTGTTTTAATTGTTCATCATCTTTTTTCACAGCACTAAACTTTATAGAATATTGAAACTTTCAACTTGTGAAACTTACTTGTCTTTTCTTCTCGTACGCGTTTCGGCGTGGTGTTTGCCTTCATCAGCTTTGAGACAGACTGCCAAAGACAAGTAAGTTTCACAAGTTGAAAGTTTCAATATTCTATAAAGATATCTGAAGATCCGTTTTGTTAACCTATTGCCGTCCATTGTATATAAATGTTAAAAAAAAATGTTTTCTTTTTCTCATTGTTTCTGGTATATTTTCTATACTTTGATATGTTTCATCATTACTTCCTAATTTCCTACCTTCTGAAGTTTTTCATGGGCCTAATATTTTCCTAATACTTCTAGTTTGTGTAAATTACAATTCAATGCTAGACATTCACTTCCATATAGCCATTCTGGCCTCACTACTGTACTGTAATCCCTTATTTTCACATTTTTAGATATGCACTTTTTATTGTAAATATCTTTAGTTATACCATTTGCTCTTTCCATTTTATGAATCCTTTCTTCTATAGCATATTTTTCTAAACCATTCTCTTGAATTATTTTCCCTAGATACTTAAATTTTCTATCCCTCTCTATTCGACCAATATCCGTTAGGAGGAATTTTGACACATTTTTAATGTTCGTGAAAAATTGTTTTTTTCTGCAGAAATTCTTAAGCCTGTTCTACTGACTATGCCCTCTAAAAAATAAACTTGTGTTACTGCAGAATTTTGAATTTTATTACATTAAATAATTATATTCAAAAAGTAATCACCAGTAGTAGTCATTAAATTGGATTTTGTTGAAAATAACTTGATAACTTGTCAAAAAACATGAGATATAAAGTAGTTATATTGCTTTTAGGATTTAGCTTTATCTCAACTCTGCACAGTATTTTGTTCGAAGGCTTTTGCGGCCGGTTTCAGTTGAAATTAAACTATCTGCCGGGCTGTTTGGCCATGGTCCTAGGTTTTCATTAAAACCAAACATTTCAGCAGCACCACTGGGAGCCATCTTCAGTGGATGTATCGATTCAACCTCTAACGTGGGGTGTCGTACATTAGACCCACAGTACTGTGGTGAAGACAGTACTGTTACCTTCACCACAGTACTGTGGGCCTAACGTATGACACCCCATGTTAGGTTGAGTCAATACATCCACTGAAGATGGCTCCCAGCGGTGCTGCTGAAATGTTTGGTTTTAATGAAAACCTAGGACCATGGCCAAACAGCCCGGCAGATAGTTTAATTTCTACACAGTATGTTGTTGAAAAGAGTAACTTGTTTTTGATTCATGAATGGTGTGTTGTGCAAGATTGTTGCAGGTAGGGTTGCCAGATTTCAGAGATGAGAAATAGGAACACATGTATTGACAATGAATTTCTTGATTTTATTTACAGCACATTTTATGGATAATATACTATACTCAACACAATTAACTCGAGTACTTTTCACTTGAGCGTGCAATTCTCAACACTTTTTCATTAGAAAGTACATTCTTATAGAAATCACTGCAACTTTCATCATAATTGAAGTAAGTATACAACTCATTTTTTATTAGATCAACTGAACATTGCTCATCCCTCCATTTAATGTTCATAATGGAGAAAACTCTCTGTGTGAATGCATTTGATGGAAATATACTCAAAACAAATTTAACTAAAACTAAAACATTGCACAGATTTGATGCACCAATCAGTTCAATAATGTACAGCCATCTCTGTGGTATTGTCATAGTAGTTAATTTTGCTTTCAACTGTTCATTTCCTTCCCCACAAAACAAATCAGAAACCCTTAGTGTTTAACTGTGTGATACACAAATGTAAGCTCAGAAGCAGTTATCTGAAATGTTAAAATTGTCATGCACTTACATACCTTGTCTGATTCAACGGAGTCCACCTTGTAGAAACTTTTTATCAGCGTGGTTTGCACCGATGTTAAGCATCTTTGTTTATGGCTTGCACTGTTAAAATGATGCCTAACATCGGTTACGCCACCGTGTGAAATGGAAAATCCCTCTCCAGCTTTTTCAACGCATAAAGTACACTTTGCTTTATATGCATTTCCTGGAACTGGCCGCAATTCTGGAAAATCTTTTTTCCAAACCGGGCGATACACTTGCAGTCTTCTCTTCTGGTTTTTGCTGGTTTCAATACCTAGTTTTCTTTTCATGGGATTTGTCTCACGCCCATCCATTTTGAACACACTACTATTACAAAAAGACTCACTTTCAAAACGTAAAATACACCCTGAACCGTCAGGCTGAACGATGGCTTGCGATAAAGTGAAAGAGTTGAGTAATGAGTTGGTCACGCACGCACTCCAAGCTTCCAACGAAATGAGCGAAGCCACATGCCTCACTCAGCGGCATGCAACGCAGTTCTGACGTCACATCCGTCTCACTTAACTGCCATCACATGCTCCGATGCTCGCCCTAGCATGAACAACAGAAACTGCATCAACGTAAAATTTGCTGCTATATTCAAAAATACAAGTCATTATGCTTCATGTTCAAAATCGGAACATTTGGCGTACGGTTAAAGATTCGCACCGTACGCAGAACAAAACGGGAAAATTCCGTAATGTTCCGGCTAAAACCATACGTCTGGCAACCCTAGTTGCAGGTATAATCAGTTCTGAAGAAATGATTAGCAGTAATCGTTCACAGTTTCGGTTCATTAAGAATGTTTACGTGTATCCAACCTATAGACATAAATTCACAGCAGCATCAAACTTAGCATTGCTTGAGGTAAAAAGTTCATTTAGTGTGTACAGCATATAAAAATAAACAATATGTGCACCACGTGTGTATAGCCCTATATTAATAATCTTTCTATATAAGTCCCTGTTCGGGTCGGCATTTGTTAATAATCTTATTTATGTTATTATTTATTTTTTAGTAGTGACTTACCTTGTAACTCAATACACACTTGTTCTGTTTACATCTGGTATACACACGTTGTTGCCAACATAACTTTTTCTTACTCGGGTCCAGGGTCATATTAAGCGAACATAGTAAAAACAGTTTGGGCGTTTGAAATAATGGGTCGAACAACATTTGGTTTAAACAAAACTTGTGGTTTAATATTCTGAATGCCTCAATTATTAAAATACAAAAACAAAATGGAGTCGTAATCACAGATATAATCAAAATGGCGGCGACGTATTTCCGCCTTATTAATTTTACATCAACCTCAATTATTCATATCTTTTTGTCTCCAGTATTTAATCTATAAACAAGATCATTTCTAATAATCTGCAGTTATCATTGACTCTAACTTATTACGTTTCTTATATTATAACACAAACCAACGCCTCGTGGCTTCGCCTGTATGTGCTGGCACGCTTTCACACACACACTCTCTCTCTCTCTCCCTCCCCATAAAGTAAATTAATGGTACATTTTTTCAATTTAGAATTTTGAGCTCAATTACTGAAAGGTATTTATATAAATTTCGACTTTCCTGAAACTTGGAGTCTTGCAGTTCCTCGTCAGACGTTCTCCATTTGCCAGCAGGTGTTCGCCGAACTATACTGTTTTATGTCTGTTCTTTTACTGCACTGATGTTACGTTACATTTTGTACTCTGATTGTTCACTGATTATACTTGGTACATTTTTGATTACATTTTATACTTTAAATACTTTTGCTGGCGATAATTTGCCAGCGAATTTTATAACGTGCTACTGCACTGAAGGTAGTTTGCAGACTGGGGCAAACATATTGGTGTAAATTCGCCAGGTGGAAGGGATAATTCGTCATCAACCTATTGTTCTCGGCTGATGACGGCACTGTTTTACATCTCAGTTGTTACGTCTGTCGTATTATTTATGACGTTTTACCATGGTTCGATTATTGCTTTGTCTGAATAGGTGTCATTCGGCACGTACACCAGTGACCTTGGCGTCAATTCGTCGTGGCAAACTGCGTAGCATGATATATAGTGGAAATCCTAACCTCATGTCGTCTAATACATTAAATCACAATAAAATTATATTTGCATATACCTACAAATTCCTACACGGACTTATGTACCGTTACACCTATTAGTATAATTTCCAATTGGTCTTACATTTTTCTCTTGGATTTAATGTTTCCTAGTCTCTTGTGCTCAAAATTGAGCTCAAATCCCATTGAATCTTTTTAAGTTAGTCTCTAGTCTTTTTTTAGTAACCTCATCTTTCACTATGCTCCTGAGGAAACGGTGTAGGTTATGTTGCAATAACATTGCCACATTTATATTATCTTCTACAAAACTTTGTAAATAGTGCTCTCTTTCAGTCACATTCAAAAAATTATAAAAGTTGTATAACTGTTTGGCCCATCGAATTTTCATCTCCTTCCTCTGTATCCACATTTGGTTAACTCGGAGCACTGACCTTTCCAATCTGCCAGTTGGTTGTGCCATGGCCGGCTCTAGTAGAAGGCCAGAATATTAAACATAGCAACATTGCGTCTGAGCCCTATAAGCATAGTGAAATGAAATAGCTAAAGTGAACATGTTATATTTTGATTTAATTTAATAGTGTGTGCGCACTTTGTACTATACGTTTAAGTTGAAGAAATTAGTGAATTAATGTTAGGCCAAATGAATTAATTGTGTTAGAATTATTGAATTCGTATCATATAAACGAGTTAATTATTATACTTCTTAAATAATGTAGCAGTATTTTACATAATAAACTTTTAATTTGCAAAAAATTAAGAATTATAAAGCTGCTGTTAACCAGCAATTAAAAATGACGCGATTTGATTGTTGAAATACATAAATTAAGAAATTGTCTAGTCTGCCTCAAATATCAGCTTGTTCCAGTGTTACCACGTTTAACATTCAGGCCTTCTACTAGAGCCAGCCATGGTTGTGCACGTGTTGGTTGGTTGGTTTTGTATGCGTTTTGAAAAGTCAGCAGTGGTATTGACCCATGCATTAATTCCACTTTTCTCTGTCATAGTGTTGACTGTTTATCAAATATCTAATACTAGTTTACATACAATCATCGTCTTTCCAGATTTTGATGTGTGGGGTTCATTCCATTATATTTCTGTAGTTCACAAGTCACACAACATTAATTACTTCCCTTCTAAATTTATTATTATTCTGGGTGTACAATGTTTACACATTTTCTGGAACCAAAGATTACGGAAGTGTTTGAATTCTCATCTTCCACTCCTGCTTGTCAAGCCAAAGATCCTCTTCAATTTCAGGTTCCCTCAATATAGTCTGAATTTCTTCTATCCAGCTGATAGGTGGTCTTCCTCTTTTCCTTCTTCCTGGTGGCATTCCATAACGCCTTGGCAATCTTTCATGTACCATTCTTTTTGTGTATCCATACCATTGTATTTTTTTTTGTTTGGATAAAATCAACAATTGAATTTTTCTTATTCATTCTGTCCTTAATGACTTCATTTCTAATTTTCTCATGTCTGGATACTCTTGCCGAACATCTCCAAAAGTCCATCTCTGCTGTAATTAATTTTCTTCTTGTGTGTTTATTAGTAGTCCAAACTTCTGAGCCGTAAGTCATGATACTTATAACAATGGTTTTAAATATTTTGGTTTTAGTTTCTGCTGTAATTTGCTTATCCCACAGGATTCCATTTAATATAGACATAGCCATCTTTCCCAATTTAATTGTGGATTGTATTTCTTTGTCTGCTTCCCACTGGCCATAATTTTCACCCCTAAATACTTGTATTCCTCTGTATATGAAATTTTCCCCATGTCTTCCTCCAATATCAAGTCTTGATGAAGGTCACCTATTGCCATGTATTTTGTTTTATTCACATTTAGTCCCCATTTCTGATATTCCTGTATCAATTTTCTAGTCGTGTTCTCTATGTCTTCAAAATCTTGTGCCAAAGTAATTGGTCATCAGTTCCGTTATATATCATGTGTCAATTTACCTCTTTAATCAAACTACTACTAAATATCACTATAATATTGACGACTCGGAACACAAGTTTTTTATAAGTAAAAACGTAAAGTTTTACCTTACAGCCTAAACCGGCTTTCACCTATAGAAGGCTTCATCAGAGGCTGTCGTTAGTAGCGCTGATGAAGCCTTCTATAGGTGAAAGCCGGTTTAGGCTGTAAGGTAAAACTTTACGTTTTTACTTATAAAAAACTTGTGTTCCGAGTCGTCAATATTATAGTGATATTTAGTTAAGTAACGGACACGTCATGGACAACGAAATCCAAGAATCAAACTACTACTAATTCCTGTCGCTGTCTGCAGAGCATAAGGCCTCGACGAAGCTATGTCAACGGACTATATTTTGGATAAGGACTCTGAGCTCTGCAAAGAACTTCCCCTCCTTTTCTGCTTCCATCTCGACAGTTCTCCTCCACGAGATTCTTAATCTTCCTCATCTTCTTCTTCCCTGAGGGTTCCAAACGAGGGCTTGTCACTCAATTGCATTTTCGATCTTCTACAAGGTATGCCCAATCCACCTCCATTTTGTCCTTTTGATTGGGTGGCAATGGGTTCCTCATTTGTCCTCCTCCAGAGATCTTCATTTGAAACAATATTTGGCCAGAAAATTTTAAGTACTTTCCTCAGGCATCTATGGATGAAGACCTGCAGACACTTGGTAATTTCCTTTGTGACTTTCCAAGTCTTGCTCCCATACAACAAAACAGCTCTGACATTGATCCTGAAGATGTGTAGCTTTGTTGCAGTTGATTTTTCTCTTGATTTCCAAACTGGGTACACTTGTATAAAGGCCGCATCAGCTTTGCGAATTCTTATTTTAGCATCTGCAACTGCTCCTCCTTCTTTTGCAATCACACTACCAAGGTAAGTGAACTCTGCTATTTCTTCTATGTTTTCTTTTTGCACCTTCACTACCTTGTAAGTTAATTTTTATTAGTGTTGTTTCTGAAGTGTTTATTTTGTGTCCAGCCACTCTGGCTTCTGTTTCGAGATCTTTCAGTTACCCTTCCATACTATTGTATGTCTAATCAAAGGCTACTTTTAGTTATTCTCATGCTCCTAGGTCGAGGACAACGTCTCTTCCACTTCTTCACACAGCTTACCACCACCTACCTGCTACTGTACACACTTGTGAATCATGAACTCCACATACTGTTCCACTTGTGTCAAGAAGATATTTATGAGAATAATTTAGATACTGTCCATCAGAAAGTATAATTTTGTGTTCTACTATATATATATTTTTTTTAATTTTAGTGCTTTTTAATTGTTAGTGGTTTAAAAATACTAGTCCAGATATTAGATGTCAATAAAAAAATAGATTTCAGTACAGACAGTTAACTTTCAATAACAATTTCATTATCAGTATTGTTTGTTTCTTTTCATTTTATAAGTATTTATGAATGCCAATACCAGCTTTATGAGTTTACATTATACAATATATGCACTTTCTTTTTGTTGTCATCATGTTTTATGGTTATGAGACAAGGTACTACAGGTAAAAAAAAAATAAACAAAATCAAACACCATGAACACCAGCAGCGGAGGCACAGTAAGGATGCAGGAGAGTGTTGTGTGACCTTGGACTGCTGATTGTATCCACAAGCTATATAGTGTGGTGTGTTATTTAATATTATATTTCCCAGATTTCTTTGTCCCCAGTGAGTGTCATTTAAATTTTTTCTTTCTTTATCAAACACTACTCTTCCTTTTTCTATTTGTTCATTACTTTCAAATTTTATATTTGAAATATGACTTCTACAATGCGATTCTTAAAATTAATATTAATCAATGGCGCAATATACTTGTTACAAATTATAAGGCCTCTGACATTAACCATTGTAAGTTAAAATTAAAAGACACGACGTTTTGACCTCTATAGAATCAGAGGTCATCTTCGGGCAAACAAAAAATTAATACATAGATAAATCTATCACTAACAAATAGATATCATCAAAACTCTAAATCTTAGTTAAACAAATATAGTGCTAAAAAAAAAAAATAATAATAATAATAAAACAGTAGGCCTACTCACCTATTTTATTTTTTGGGCATTTATATAGAATGGACGACAATAGGTTGACAAAGCAAATCTTCAGATATCTGTGGGGGAGGAAGTCCAACATCAAGTTGGATTAAAGAAGTCCAAAAGGATTTAGAAAAAAATAATATACACACAGAAGAAGCAATTGAAGGAGAAGTTTTTCAGGCAAAAGTGTTAAAAATGGAGGGAGTCCAGGGTAGGAGAGAGAAAAACCCAGGTTCAAAGTGGACTGAAGACAGGAAGAGGAGACACAGTGAGAAGATGAAAGAGTATTGGAATAAAAGGAAAGAACAAAGAGTAAAGAATTGAAATTGGCATGTGGTCCCTAGATGGCCGATACGGAAAAAAAACTACTCACCATTCCAGCAAAGAAGGAGTCCTCCTGTGGTTGCAATGTTAACAACCACGTTAATTTTTTGTTTGCCTGAAGATAACTTCTGATTCTATAGAAGTCGAAACATCATGTTTTTTTAATTTTAACTAATGATGGCTAATGTCCGAAACCTTATAATTTGTAATAGCGTCCACAATAACTTATACTTGTATGATAGAAGTATGAATTCTATACGATAACTTATTAAATAACTTACATTTGCAATTTATGAATTTTTACAAATTATTTGGTCAATACAAAAATATAACAGACAATATTACAAGTGCATCATAAATATACACTATATCATGGTATTTTATGCTCTTTCTTGGGGGGGGGGGGGCAAACAGCTGGAGAACCCATTCACATTCACCAGAAATATCAGAGCTGTAGAAGTGAACACAAAGAAGTGGCCATCTGCTGGGAAAGTACGAGCTGTCAGTGTTGGCTTTGGACAAATGAGTGCTGCGTTCGGTTATGACATGTTTTATTATCAAGTATTTGCAGTGCATGGCATGTTTGAATGCAACTGTATAAGAAGTTATGCATGTCTGGGGAAATATTAAATATTGTTAAGGTAAACAGCTGATGAACTTGTGTGTGTGTTATTAATTAATGAACGCAAACTCTTATGGCCAGAGTTGTCATGGTTATGAGACATGTTTGCCTGTCCTGTCCTCGGCTTGTCAGTACTTTCCTAGGATGCAGACAGAGACGATCAAGACATTCAAGCAGTCGCCTTGTTCAATGATGCCGTGGTCTCTTCCGTCGGGGTGTGCAAACGGATGAAGCTTAATCTTACGGCTGATTACCACCGGATCCCTGATGAAGTCCGCCTTCTCGCTTTAGAGAAGGACAGACTTCGGAGATGGTTGCAGCGGACGCGAGATCCGGCCAACAAGGCCAGCTTCAATCGGGCGGGTGGCAAGTTAAGTCGTGACTTGCAGGCCTTCCGACAAAGCTGCTGGAAATTTGCGGTCGCCAAAATGGCTGACGATTCACCGGAGGAAAGCTCCATTTACAGGATTCCTTCCACGTTGACCGGGAAGAGGCGCCATCCTCCACTCCCAGCCATCAACGGACCTGGGGTACATCCCCTTGCCAAGCCGGCCGAGAAATCTGAGTTCCTGGCCGGGCACCTGGAGCTTCAATTTGCTGCTAACCCGCCCGGGGACCCAGACTCCAATGAGAAGATTGTAGACAAAGTTGAGGATTATTTAGGCAGCCCGATCACCTCCGAACCCTAACTCAATTCAGTGGAAGAGGTTACCGACAGGCTTTTAGCGCTTCGGCCCCGGAAAAGCCCTGGACCAGACGGTGTTACTAACACCACCCTACAGAGACTTCCGGACCGGGGAGTTCGCTTCCTGGTCTACTTGTTCACAATGCCTGCTTCCGATTCGCCTACTTTCCTAAGAAATGGCGTTCGGCTACGGTCACGATGATCCCGAAGCCGGGCATAAAGACCCCAAGTTTGCCGAGAACCTCCAGCCTATCAGCCTGCTGTCATCCACGTCGAAAGTCTTCGAACGACTAGTCCAGTGGCGACTAGCGGATCACCTTCAACGGTTCGACATTCTGGTCCCCGAGCAATTCGTTTTTCCTCGACGCATCAATTGATGCGCTTCGTGGAGACCGTCGCTGAGGCTGGTTGCTCGGTAGAGCAGACCGTCGCCGTTTTCTTTGATGTCTAGAAGGTGTTCGATCATATTTGGCATCCAGGACTACTTTACAAACTTACGGAGATTCTGCTTCCGGATTGCTACATTCATCTGATTGCTAGCTTTCTTTGGAACAGAACCTTTTGCGTGAAAGTTGGTAACATCCTTTCTTCGGCAAGGGCTATTACGGCTAGTGTACCTCAGGGAAGCGTCGTGGGCCCCCTGCTTTTCACTGTGTACATCAACGACGTGCCCAAGTTGCCTGGCACCAGGTAGGCCATGTTCGCTGAGGACACGGCAGTGTATGCCGTCGATCGTCGAGCTGAAACGGCAGTTATCTGGCTCCAGGAACAATTGGACGAATATGTTGAGTGAGCAGAGAGATGGAGGGTTGCCATCAACGTGGCCAAGAGCACAGCTGTAGTCTTCTCCAGACGCATAAGGCTCCCCAGCAGACTATATGCAGGAGATACTCTGTTACCCTGGTCTCGAGAGGTCAAGTACCTCGGGGTTCACCTTGACCGTCGTCTTACCTGGCGCGGACACACTCCGCACAAGTAGCCTGCAAGACCGCCAGTCGCCTATATCAACTACATACTGTACTATGTATCAACGCCATGACCCGCCGCCTAGGGAAACTGATCGTCTCCACCTATGAGGTGCCGATGGTTACCTACGCGATCCCCGTATGGGGTTACTTGGCCAAGAACCATAAGTGAAAGCTTCAGTCTCTCCTTGACCGAAGATTGTGCTGGGTGTGCAAAGCTCACTATCTGACATCTAATAGAACCATCCGGGGAGCCCTGCGTGTCCGTTCCCTGGACGCCACTACACGGACACTGTCCCGAAAATTCTATCGCCACTCCGCACGATTCCAGGGCAACCACCTCATTAGCGCCCTCGGTTGCTAACAATCTGTGCCAGGAGAATCTTGGACCCGGCCTCGGCGTACTCTCACCCTCAATTAACTGATAATTAATTGAAAACCCATGGCCGGTAGCAGGCCACACCGTAATTCCAGCCCTATCTATTGTCCCTGCAGCAGGAGCTCTATTTGAAGCTCGGGACGCAGTATACAAGCGGACTATGGGCGTGCCCTTCGTCCTGCACAGCCCTCGAACTTGTGACATTCAAGCATGGCGTCTCAAGTATTAATACTGTAACGCGTAAATGTCGTAGTCGTCTCTGTTAAACGCCGTGTATTTTGTGTATGTGTGTTCGCCTCACACTGGAGTCGTTACTCTTTTGAGACGTTTTTCTCTAGGGTTGACGAATCGATTTTGGAACGATATTATCAGTCCAGCATGGCTTCTGTTTTGTTAGTGGATAATTGTATTCGTTAAAAATCTGGAGTTCTTTTGATTACAAGACAAATATTTTCTATGATTACAATAAAAAGTACATTACCTTACTTTATTTGTATTTAAATAATAAGGTGTGTGGTTCTAATTTGTTCTGGAGTGTAGTTAAGTGTGTTTACAAAGTTTGTAATAGATCAACAGGTTATATTCTAAGTTAACAAATTTTCAGTGTTTTGTTTTTCTTAATTAATCTTTGAAAGAGAATATTCGGTTTATAGTGAGAGTTCAAATTACTTTTAGAAATATTTAAAGTGAGTTTATTTTTGGAATTTGGGTAATTCAAGGATACTTATCGAATCAGGCGACTTTGTATAATCAATCATTGAGTCGTAATTGGATTGGGCTGCAATCTTATTCAGTTTTCATTAATCTTGGGGCTTAAGTATGTCTTGCATCCTTTTCATGTTGGATGTAGTCATATTTTCATTTAATTTCCTGGTAAAATGGTCCTTGGCATCAGTGAAATGTTCTGGTTGTTCGTCTGCTTCTTATTGGTTCATCGTTTGGAATTTTGTTTACTTTTTTGACATATTAAATTAAAAATTTGGCCGTTCAAAATTTGGCTTCTGTTTTACAAGAGCGTCACTTTACGAGTAACGATATTCAACCGAAATTTCGTAACTAACGGTGGTTGTCAAGGTTACTAATTAAATCTGATTGGCTTAGATTGACAAAAAACCATTGTTATCATATTTGAATTCTTTTCAAAATCCTTGTATATCTTCTGATTGCTTTTATTCTTCTATCTTCCTTCCTAAGTATTAACTATTATCACTTTTATTTGTATTTCCTTTCAAAGATTATTTTGATATCCCATAAGTTTGGGTTATTTTATGTTTTATAATTATTTTAATATTTGCTAATTACATTTCTCTTTTAATTTAAATCCTTATTCTAATATTTTGCTTTTAATATGATTTACAAATTATCCTTGGTTAGTTATTCGCCTTGGATTTGCTAAGTTCTTTGTAAATATATTACAATTTGTAGTTGTTTGTTTTTGACAGTTAGGCATTTCATAGGCCTAAGTAGCCATTATTGGTATTTACTTATTTTGTACAAATTACATCTCGTTTTAGCCTAATGAGCTTAGTTTTGTTATTATAATTGGTTGTGTTATTTGGTGATGTGTTTTGGAGCTGTTTTTGTGTTATTAGTATGTTACTATTATTTTATACATCATGAATTGCTAATTATTTACTATCTGGTTTTCTCGTTTTCTAAGTCATACATTGCTTTACTTTCTTACTTATTTAATTTGCCAATAATAACAATGTGGCTATTATTTACTATTTTTGATCTCATAAAATACAACATCTAGGCCTATGGTCTGTATAATTCCTCCAGCCATATCCTCTTCATAAATTTGCTTAAACAATTATTAGGTAATATTTGTTTACAGTTCATTTCATTTTATATTATTTTTTGGGTGATAAACAACATCACACTTTTTGAACTTACTTAAATAATTATCCCTTATAACATGGGGTGTTTATTGATTTGTCTTAACTTCTTATTTTTTAACTAATCTTTACCTTCACTACATGGTAACACTATCTGTTTCCTCTTTCATGGGATTCTCCCTTTTAAATACTATTGGATACTTTTAATCTTAATAATGAGATTCCTTTTTTAATTAATACTGTTATCATCACTCTTCCTTGTTCATTACATCTTAATTAATTGTTTACACTTAATATTATTCTTAACAACTTTCTTAATTACTAATATTTTTCACTGTTAATCCTTTAGTGTTTCTTATTGATTTATTAAGTGTTTATTTTTTTTATCCTTCACTATTTTTCACAACTAACATTCTTTATAATACATTATTCTTATTTATTCATCACCTTCACTTTTAAATTATCTATTGTTTATTATAATTTATTTAGTGTTTTTTCTTTACTTTGGGGTTTTTACACTTTCACTTTTGCACTTAAATGTTTTTGTTTTAAGTGTTTCTAAATGGGTAATCCCTATAATTACTTTCTCATTACCGTACTATCTCTTTCATTACAAATGTCATTGACAATATTAACAATTTTATGTCTCTATTGATTTTATCATTACATCTAACTCTAATTTGTGGGTTAGTTTGCTTTTATATTTAACATTATTTAATTGAGTTTCATCAAATATCATTTACCTTTATTACTTAATTGATAATAATATTTATTTATTACTTAGGTTAGTCATTGGTTTCTTTTTCAATATTACATTTGAGTGTACCATTTCTCCTGCTTTTATTCTTTATCACTTGTTTGTGTCTTATTGTTTGATTTCCTTTTTATTTTCCTTTATCTTAGGTTTGTTTCTTTTTCATTTTCCTCCTTCTTCACTTTCAGTGTATTTGATTTATATCTTGGTTCTCCCCCTTCTCCTTTGGTTTTATTTTATTTTGCTGCATTGAGTCATTCAATTCCTTGTTTTGTTTCCTTTTGTTGGGTCAATCACTTTCTTATTTGGTTTTATTCTTGTTTGGTTTCGTTGTTCCCTTCTTCTTTCTGTTCTTCTCGTTTGGTCAATCACTTTCTTATTTGGTTTTATTCTTGTTCGGTTTCGTTGTTCCCTTCTTCTTTGTGTTCTTTTTGTTTGGTCAATCACTTGGGTTAGGTCATGTCGTCGTTTGTGGTGTCATCGTCATTTTATTATCTTTATATTAAACATTTTATTTTATACAAATTACTTTTTTATATTCAGCTTCATCTTTTTTATCCCTGGTATTGGGGTGGCTTATTTGTGTTGTAACTATACATACAACAAGATCCTGACCCTGAAAATACTGCGAACAGTGCTTAGACATGCTGAAATCTGGACAGTAGCTTCGTAGCTCATGGTAACAACGTGAACAGTTATTTACAGAAGTTTTATTGTAATCTTAAATTATTTTTTAGTGGGCTGTAATACCTTGTTTCTGCTTCAGTGAAGATGTCTGCTGTGGGTTTGGTCGAAACATCTGGTGTTTCAAAATGAGTGTTAGTAACAGACCACAGCCTAACAGCTCAGTAAACATGTCTCATAATCTTGATTATCAAGTCAAATACAATACTGTTACGATGGTCTCACTGATCATCGTATGGTACAGTGGAAAACAAAATACAAGACACCAACTAAGTCACTAATCACCAGCTTTAATTATTCTCAATTAACAGTTTGAAATCAACAAGTTTTTCAATAAGGTTATACTCGTACAATAATTCAAACTAATCTGTCGACACAAACAATAATCTCAAAGAATTCCGCACTATAATCACTTTCCACTAATACGCCACTTGAGACACACTGTGAAAGTCGCCCGACATCAACTGAATCTGAGTAATCGGCGACGTAAACTAAAACTCTTAAGCGGCAACTGTCTTTGTTTAAATAAATAGCACAGGTGTTCCAGAATAATCCATTATACGTGTCAACACTACTCAAAAACACTAGAGCGTATATTATTGCTGCCTTTAACACAGTGCACCGACCGGTATGGTCTCGAATAGCCTCGTTTGTTGACGCATGTTAAGTGTCACGTACAACACAAACATTACAGCTGGACTCTGTAGAATGTTGTGTAATGGCGTAACAATGTGTACTAAGACTATTTTTCTTCTTTGCAGGCTTGTGTCCTTTATGTGACCTTTTGATTGGCTCCACATGAGAATAATTTAGTTATTTTTTCTGAACTTATCTATGGTAGGATATGTCACAGCCAAGTAGTAACTTGTCCTATTATTTTGCCTTGCCTTGTAGTTCAAGTTTACAACTTAACCTTGGAATGGCCACGGACTTCGTTTTGTTCATTGATACATGAAGGTTACAGAGCTTTGATATTTTATGTAATTCATTCAGAGCTCTTTATAAGTTGTCTTCATTGTCAGTATCTTAAACCTCATCATCAGCAAATGTGTGGATTTTTACAAAATTTGTTCTTTTAAGAATATCTTCAATATTATAATGTATAAGCTAGTGCTTCCTTTCCCTTACAACATTGTTTAAATATATGACAAAGTATAGGAAAGATACAGCACCGTCTTCTTCTTCGTCAGCAGTACAGCCTAATGCGAGCCCTGGCTTCCAACGCCAATCTTCTCCAATGACTCCTATCCATTGCCATCTCATCGTAACCCCCTCACAGTCATTCTTCTGAGATATTCCAGCACATCATCCAACCAGGCATTTTCCAGAACCTGCTTTCCAGAACAATTCTTGTCCTGTCCACCACTATATTGAAGTACTTAACTAAGGAGCATTCCATCAACTTACAAAAGGCCATCATTATGGTCTCATGACCGCAATTTTATCTCTTTGTATTCATCTGCCTATCCAAATGGTCGCCTCACCTGCATTTATTTTCTTAATTATTGATAAATGATTGTATAGTAATAAACTCCAATTTACAACATTTAATTACTTTTTAATAATTCGTTTTAATATTTATTATACAGGTCTGGTTGGAAATGACTGGTATGCCTGCCAGATGAGACAGACACGGCGGCGTTCTGTGATACAGACCATGGGGGGGGGGTCCACTATTGGTAGAAAACAAACTGATCACAATCAACCACATGTTAGTACATAAAGCAAACTGTTTCCACGAAAGTGATCAGCATTCACCTGATGAGTGTGACAACAGTGATTCGCCTATATGACGAAGACGTGACAACCATTTATGTATACTTGTGTTTTCATAGTAACTGGTTACATAAAATGATTCCTCAGGTTTTCACTGTAGACAAGTGTAATGATGCAGCACCTGCTTATATACAGTCAGTATACAATTTAATGTGTTTTTATTTTATTTTACATATTACAGTAAACAGATTTGATTAACCATATGTATTAAAGCAGAATTTTTAAAGTATCAACCTATGAATTAAATTGTTATTATGAGTGATTATTTTTAACAAGTGTTACAATTACACAGATTGTTGTCTGTAAACTTTGGAATAAGTAATAACGTTCAGGAGAATACATTACTTACAACTTCAATAATAGTTTGTGTTTTCTGTAATTACTTTAGGAATTTTTTTCAAGTTATTGTCTAGCTCACAATATTGCACCAAAAATTAAAATGTTAACCGTTATAAATATCCTCACACAATAATGAACAATAAACACTGAGTTGTACTCTGATAACATGTCTTTTATTCTTGTGTAATGTGTAAAACTGACTTAGAAGTCTTACACTCTCTGCTTAGCAGTGGCAGCTGGTGGTTGAAAAATTTGTGAGTTGCAGTTGGGTTGGATGGTATTAAATTGTTTGATTATCTGAACAGAAAATGTCCAAGTCTCCTTCCCTCCAAACAGTAGGCCTACATAAGGAAAACAAAATAATGCAATTTTAGTGTCACCCACATAACCATGAATATTTATTGTATAAATCTTTTTAAATTTACAATTAAATATTCTCTTACCTGATTTTACATTTTGATTACCTTTGAAAGATCTGGTGTAGCCTACCTACTCTCGTAATTTAATTTTTTTTTCTCAATATGACGTAAACTGAACAGTGTTTTCGTTAAGTTTACGACAGAATTCATTGCATCCTACAAATTGAATATAATAAACATCTTACACTATGACACCTTAATCCTTTATATATACTACTATTTACATTTAACGATGAATTGGACTGACACTTAACTGACACTAACAAAAAATTCACAAAAAATTTGACCAACACTAACTAACTCAAGTAGAGTTAACATAACAACATAAACTTACTACCTGGCGCACCACGTGTTATTTACCAACAAACGGACTGGTAACATACAAGCGGGGTTTGCAGTCCCTAATCACACCAACCGAGCCTATATCGTTGCAATAGGAGCACCCGAGTCTAGCCAGCCACAGGCACTACTCCAGTGTATTTCCCCATATACAAAGCGTGTCACAGTTGGTGCACACTTGCCAGGTACACCGCGGCAAGAGTGTGTATGGTTTTTAGTATTGCTCTGCGCTTTTCAATCGCCAAATGATTAATTAGCGTGAAAACACTATTATTAGTTATTGTTTTATTCATAAGTCTATAATTTAAAATACAATTGGGGATTTAATCGGGGGTTGTGCAACCTAAGCACGGGCCGCCACTGCTGCTTAGTAGAATGAGAGATATTCTGTGTACGTTTGCAGAGACTATGAATGGCTATTTCCATACAGTGCCTATAGTTTTAAAAAAATTTGTAGCATGTACCTTGTTTGGATTTGTTCTTCTTTTGTTGATTGGTTATTGTGTTTGTATTTTGATTAGTTAAAGATTTTCCTTTCCTTAAAATTTTATCCTTATAATTGTCACATTTTGGTTTGTGAGAATGTATGGTTTTGGTTGTCCAGTGAATCTGCTGCTTACTGAGGATAATTTGTACATTATCCTATCCTTACACCCATGTTCAAAACGATGTCAATTGAAGTAAAACAGAGATGTCTAGTTTTTCTATAATAATCTTCTCTTAAAATAGTTTACAAATTGGTGCACTCATTTTATGAAATTTATTTCTGCATATTTTTTCTTTATTTTTGGGAAATTACTGTTGCCAACACAACAGCTGTGTAGGACCTGTTTTTATTCCACTTTATTTTAATCTCTTTGGCAGTAGATATTTTAAGCCACCAAACAAACCTGTATCTAACATTTCTATTTTTATTTTAAATACCATGTAAACACATTCATATTTATATTTATACTGTCTTGCTATAACACCCATTTAATGGAAATTTAATGTAAAGATTACTGTTAATTAAAGTGAAAATTTTTTTTTACTTATTGTTCTTGTTACAATACACAAAATTCAGTTAGGTTTTCATGAAACTAAATGCTGAAATAAAAGGACAGAAGGCAGGCATTATTAGAGAGAGACAAGTATATCATCAACTGAGATATTTTTCTGGCACCTGTATATTGAACTGCAAGAGAAACCAATGACAATGACAATTACTATATTGTTATACAACAAGTAATTACAAAGCTAGTTGTTTAGATTTATTTCACACGTTATTAATGAAAAGGTGAATGCAGGAAAATATCTAGTCTATCCTATCAACTAGCGTTTTCTTCTTGAATTAGATGCATTATCTCTCTGTAAATACAAATTTGATAGTTTTTCTAGTTTGTAATGTCATATATTTAACTATTTTTGTAATATTTCATATATTTTTATATTTTTTTTTACTTTTGTAAAGTTGTACTGAATTACTGTTATTATATTATATTGATATACACTCAAATTTTTCTTATGTTTATATGATTATTAATAATTAAAAAAAACTTAACAAGAATATATTTTTTATTTTGTAAATTACAAATATTTTAATAGTAATATAACTATCACATCAGATATAATTAATAAATTCAAAATTTTTTAATTTTGGAATCAATTGTTCATATAAAAATTATTTAATTAAAAATTTTGAACTTAGTTATTATACCTGATAATGATAATTATATTACTATCAAAACATTTGTTATTTACAAAATAAAAAATATATTCTTGTTAAAAGTTTTTTATTAGTAATAATAATGTTATTATATAATGTATAATTGGGAAGAATTGTTTATATCAGTGTCAAATTTATGATCTTATACGTGTACAACACTGCAACATCAATATAGTGGAATGGAAACAAACAGAGAACAAGAATTTATACTTACTTACGATGGTGCAAATCTACTACACATATACTGGTACTTTATGTATACAAAATTATTTTAATCAGCATTTTATCAATGAAGAAGTCAAAATACATTTTTCACGAACTTGTTGACACAGTTTCTCGGGTCTGATACAAATTATATAAGTCAATGTAATGAACATAAAAAAGAACACAGAAGTCACATATCTTATAATGGAAAAAATAAAAACCTGCATGTGACTAAAATCCAACAAAAATGTTGACATTTTTAACATGATAATGTTTTTAGGCTGGGGGTCATTCCACAAATGTGTCATCGAAAAATGTAACGCTTCCACACTTTCGATTCCCCACAGTCTAGAAATCTTTTGTTTACAAAACATTATCATGCTTCGATGTTTCGGTTTCGTCGAAATTCTTTATGCGCATGCGTGTGTGTGTGTGTGTGTGTGTGTGTGTGTGTGTGTGTGTGTGTGTGTGTGTGTGTGTGTGTGTGTGTGTGTAGGGGGGGAGAGAGAGAGATTTTTATTTTAGCACAACGTTTTATAACAATTATTCTCAGCTGAGTCATTATTATTATTACTATAACTGTCAGTTTCTAAATTTTTATTGATAATTATGCTAAAACAAGCATCTTTATTTGTTATAATTTTAATCACACCATATGTTACAACATATAAATCGACAAAAAATGAATTCAGATATTTTACTGGAAAGCAGGCAACACTTGGCCAATTTCCATACGTTGTTTATATTAACAAAACCTATGCCTGCACCGGAGTGATACTGGACAAGGAATGGGTAATAACAACAGCTCACTGCATGGTCGCCCGTCCAGGCCCTCAGCAAAAGACTGAAGTATGTATACATTTTATCCAGATTTTGTAGATCTGAGCAGGGTGACAACTTGTAATACAATAGAGCATCAAAGTTAAAACTCTATCTGGAATACAACACTTTTCCAGATAAGTAAATTTTCTGGATAACTGAACAACCATACGTTGTTGTTGTTGTTGTTGTTGTTTTCCAATGGTTCCCCTTTGGTACATTTAACCCATTTGGTAGCGAGCTTCCCAGTAAAGACCACTATAAATTCTGAGTTCTTGCATTTCCCGGTTCAGCTTCACACACTCCAATAGATGATTTTTGTTCATTTTTGAGTCTTCTCTCCTGCACAGTACACATTCTTTTGTGGTGCAAATTTTTAATTTATAGAGATGCGCTGAGAGAGAGTCATGGCCAGTTTCCAGTATACAATTGGTGACTGCTTCCTTCCTGGGTTTTCTAGTTTTTTATCCCATAACTATTCAATCCCTGACCATGTTTTTCCTTTTGAGATGTTTCTTGCCCTTCCAGGAAGTGAGAGTTTGTTTTCCTCATCACCAGTCTTCTTAGGGTGATGAAGTCGTGGGTACTTTCCCAGTGGTAGATCTTTGTACCTCTCTTTGCCAAGATGTCCATGTGAGATGGGATCACTGGATAAATATCTCTTTGTTAAGTGCTGTAAGCTGCCTTGCTTCCTGGATATTGCTCCTGTATTAGAGAATGCTGCCTGGATGGCAGACTTTGAGTCTACTACTAGGACAGCTTTTGAAAAGGAATTTGGCCTACAAACGAGGTTTTGCAGTGCCACTTTGATTGCCTCTACTTCACCGTTGTAACTTGATTTATTTTGTCCCACTGCAGTATAGTGGGAAAACAATGAGGAGAACTCCCGCTCCAGCACAACCCACGTCATCCACCAAGGATCCATTAGTGTATACATGTAGCCAGTTTTCCTCCGGAATTCACTCATTGATGGTTATTAGCGTTTTCTGTTTTAGTTCCTCTGGAGATCTAGTCTTCTTCATAACATCTTCTATCAGATTAAGATATACTTCGTAACTAGGAAAGTTGAGTGGATCACTTTATTAACTGCTGTTGGTATGCTGTGGCACTGAAGGAAGTTTCTACTTTGGTTTAACCAGATCTTTTACGTTTTGAGTCTCTGTGGTTCCATCCTCTCAAGAACCCATGACTTCTCAGGTAGTGACTTAACTCTGAGGATTACCAGTGCTGCCTGTTGCTTAATTTCCTCTGTTATTGGTTTGTTGCCTTTATATAGTTGGGTAGTGACCATACATAGGAAGTGTTACTTCTGAACGACAACTAAATTTAAATTACACGTGTACATACCAGTACTGTATACTAAAATGCAAGGTGTGCATTTAAAGGTAACATGGTAGTTCATACTGTTTGTAAAATAAGTATCAGAGTCAGGTTGGCTTATATTGCTCCAATATTTTTCTTGCAGAGTTTCCGTTACATTTCTAACCACAGGAGATTGATGGAGACACATATACAGTGAAAGGCCCGCCCAGAGAGGGGGGCAGGGGTGGCATTGCCTGGGGCCCGGCCTCTGGGGGGACCCGGGACGAGAGGTTCGGATATTTTTTAAAATGATTTTTGCACGTACGAGTTTGTCAAACGTCGAGTTTCACGCGTTGTCACGCGTCACTTTTTTCGCACATTCCGAGTTAGGTGGGTCACGTGACTTCTTTCGACGTGCACCACACCACTGTGACTGTGTATATTACAGTGTAGTATACTGACACAGTTGAGGTTATGCCAGTGTCAGCAGCATGTAGTTGTTTCAAGTTAGATGTTTTCTGGTATTTTTTATTGTTTTGTTTTATAATAAGGTGTAGTGTAAGTGTTGTGTGACACAATGGACTATTATAAACACAAGTCTGGTGCGCAGAAACGAAAAGAAAGAGAGCAAAAGCTTGAGAGTGGTAAGAAAGGCTTACG
This sequence comes from Magicicada septendecula, assembly GCA_034769895.1. Classification (NCBI taxonomy): domain Eukaryota; kingdom Metazoa; phylum Arthropoda; class Insecta; order Hemiptera; family Cicadidae; genus Magicicada; species Magicicada septendecula. Next base: position 1,435,820,732 of record CM068367.1, on the reverse strand, counting down.
GACATTATTTGACGCTGGACTCAAGAAATCTGAGGCTGTATCCGTTGGTGTATCAGGAACGCTTAATGAAGAGGCTGAGCCTACTGCATCTACCTAAGGGACTATAAATTCACCTGACGAAAAAATACACATTGGTTCTTTTCAAGGTAAGCCTAGTTTGGAAAATGTGGGTGAGCCTAAAAATCTTAAAACTGAAACCACTAAATCAGAAAATAGGGCTTCAGATAAAATGGTTGAACATTCAAGCGAATTTTTAGACTTAGGTGACTTAACTGGTTGTGTGAAGCTACTTATTTTTATGTCACATAACATTAACTAATTTAATAACATACCTTGTATAATTATCGGGCGCCATCTTGTTTTTATGATTTACAAGCAAACAAAACACAAAATTTGTACCTAAGAGGTGGGGTTCTTTTCGGCGAACAGGAGATCAGAATTGGTTGTTCAAAATAAAGAAAACTTTATATTGTTTCCCATTAATATAGTTTTATTGACATTTTATTAAAACTTTTATTGTTAAAACACTATCTCCTGACATCCTTTCTCTACTACAAATTCATATTGACGGAAGTTATTAAGCATATAATGGGATTTAAAACATAGTATGTAAATTGCAAATATACTTCTATAAAATTAAACATGACTAATATATACATTAAGACCTAACAACACAAACCAGCCTTCTTAATTTATCTAGTTTCACTCACTCATGTACACACACACACACACAATTAATTTATAACCCGTGAGATCTCATAGCTTTGAAAATGTTAAATTTTTAAATATTGAGATTTTGAATGAAAATGAGATTAAGAATTGAAAATTATGAAAGTTCGTTTTATTGGATTCCGATGGATTACTTATCTGTTCATTTTTAGTCCAGAAGAAGTCACCTTGCTTTCCGTGCGCACTTTCACTTTAATTCATAATTATATTGCAAAGAAAACTGTTACTCACATTTTGAGTAAGAACTGTGATTTTTAGTCATTTTTTTAAATATATTATTCACATTTTGAAACAAATTGTTACATACGGGCGCCCGTAATTTGCGTTCCGGAACTTTTACGTATACCACTCGCGAGTGATGGTGGAGTTAGACAGGCCACCGGCGCTATTTTGTGAAGCGGCCTTGGTTATACGACCAATTTTCATTGTTTTAAAGTTTGTATCACTACGCCAGCAGACTGTTTTTGTTATATAACTGAATTCCACAGCGAGGATAGGCTCTGACGTATATACTGACGTCAGATGGTCTGATGTGGTTACATAACTTGTTGACAGTTTTTTTGTGTCATTGGTTGACCTTGGCACAATTCCAGCTTATTAAGTTTGTTGCTGTCTGCGTCTTTTGATATTCACATGCAGTGCTGCCACTGTTGCTTTCGTCGCAACCACTAAATTTACCTCTCGTTTATACGTTTGTCCCTAATATTCGAAAAATGTTATTGTTTACGAAAAAATATCCAAACTGCTTTATTACCCCAAAATAGGCCCGTTACAATTGCCCAAACGCTAATTTTAATATTATTCAAAATTTTGTTAGAAAAGGCCCTAGCCCAATTATTCCTGAAGACATTCCTAATGATGGAAAAAGTTTTCCCTCGGATAGTTTTACAGACAAAAACCGAAAATGGAGAACTTCGTCCAAGAGATTGGTTATCCTGGAGTACAAAAAATCAGTCCCTCTATTGTTTTCCTTGTCGATTGTTCAGCTCTCCCAATGAGCTCACTGATAGCAGTAGCAACCGTTCAGTTCTTATGAGCGAGGAAGGATGGAAGAAGGAGATGGGGTGGTGAAAACTCTACGATAGGCTCCCGAAACATGAAACTAGTACTCATCACAAAAATGCTATATTGAGTGGTGAGCTGTAGAAAGACGTGTAAAAGAAGGGACTGATATTCAGTCTCATCTTGATGAGAAATTAACCCAAAGAAAAAAGTACTGGCAGGAATTACTGCAACATTTACTAGCAGTGATTTTGTTTATAGCTGAGAGGGGCCTTCCTTTTAGGGGTGAATCCTCAAAACTTGGTGATCCCCATAATGGAAATTTCTTAGGAATTACAGAGTTATTATCTAAATATGATCCTTTGCTACGAGAGCATGTTACAAAAGTAAAAGAATCCCAAGAAAATGAAAAACATTTACAAGCCCATTATTTGTCCTGGAGATCTCAAAACGAATTCATTGACATTTGTGGGAAAAAAGTTCTTAACCATATTTTAATTGAAAGACAAAAGGCCAAGTACTATGCCATATTAGTAGATGCAACACCAGATATAACACATGAGGAACAGGTGACATTTATTTTAAGATATTTGTTAGAAAACGAATACGGCTATAAAATTAAAGAGAGATTCCTAAGTTTTGTAAAGTGCAATTTAAAAAGTGGAGAAGATATCGCAAATGAAATTGTAAATGAATTGGCTAAGCATGGCATTCCTTTGAATGATTGTAGGGGGCAGGGGGGTTTGATAATGGAGTGAACATGGTTGGAGTGTACAAAGGTGTTAAAACTCGCATACCTGAAATCAACCCCTATGCTTTATTTTCTAATTGTGCAGCACATAGTCTCAACCTATGTGGTGTCAATGCAGCTGAATCATGCGAGGACGCTGTAACGTTTTTCGGTATTTTGCAACAGTTATACAAGTTTTTCTCGAAGTCTCCTCAAAGGTGGGAAATTCTTCAAAAAGAAATAAAATGTTCCTAAACATTTTAAAAAGAAAGCCTTTCGCTAAACATCTTCCTGGTGTAAAAAGGGCTGTAGCTGAATGTCTGAAACTTAATATGTCAGCTGAAAGTAAAACTACACTTTTGGGAATTGAGAAGTATCTGAAATCTTTTAAATGCATACCAATGGCCAGAATTTGGTTTAAAATACTGGTTTCAGTCGATCACCGAAACAAAGTTCTCCAAGCAACAGAAGCCACTCTTGATGAGGAAGTGTCTCACATCGATAGCCTTATAAAGGAAATGAACAATTTACGAGATAAATTTGACGTTATTCTACAAGAAGCTAAACTCGTAGCACAGTCTGTGGGTAATCAAATGCCTACAGAAACAGAATTTGATGAAAAAAGAAAGAAGAAGAGGAAGCATTTTCATTACGAAGTGTCTGATAAAGAATTTGAACACAGCAGTGGCTCAGAGACACATGAAGCAGTGGAGTGAGAATTTAGAATAGATGTTTTCTACAGAGTGATTGACTCTGTTACCAGTGGGCTATGTGAAAGATTCAATAATGCAAGGAAGCTTAGTAACATATTTCAGTGTTTGTGGCAATACCTGGATAAAGACAATACTGCAATTGCCAATTCCTGTCAAGAGTTACTTTCTATCTTTCCAGAGGACATCTCAGAAGCTTTAATAGAAGAACTTATTCGCCTAAAATGTGTTCATACGGTCAGTATTTGTACTTCTATTTTGCCACAATTTAAGTTGATAAATAAAATTAGGAGCTTAAAACTAGAGTTGCTGTTTCCAAATGTGTGCGTAGCTATCCGTTTATTTTGCACACTTCCAGTGTCAGTAGCAGGAGCTGAGCGTTCTTTCAGTGCACTCAAAAGAATAAAAAACTACAAAAGATCTACAATGGGTCAAGAAAGACTGTGCGGGCTAACTACTCTTGCCATGGAGGCTGATCTTACCCGTAGTGTTGATTTCAGTGACATTATTGAAGATTTTGCAAACAATAAAGCAAGAAAAATGATTTTTTAATTTTATATAGTTCTCTGTTTGCTGAACTTGCAAGTTACATTTTTATTAATATAATGTGTGGCTATTTTAACTCTGTACATGACTTTTTACTTGTTTCATTTTTTATTTTTTAACTAATAAAAATAAAATTGTAAGTTCTTTGATTTTTTCTGGAATTTAAAACTCCAAAAGATGTAAATTTCTAAGCTGTATGACAACAGAATATTCAGTGTGTTAATTTACAATATCACTGCCTTTCTAGACACTGTAATCCTTAATTTTGTAAAGTGTCTATAAGAAATAAAATTTTGTTTACTTTTAACAGTTTTCAAGATCTGTTTTATTAAACTTAATTTTTTCACTTTTGGTTCAGTGTTTGAATGCTGAATAACATTACTTTTACTGACTAAAAATACAGAGATGATGATGAATAGAAGAATCACTCCTCTCTTAAAGTTGAAGGGTCACTCAATGAGGGTTGACGTTTGAAAATCTTAAGGTACCCCTTGTGTGTGTAATACATAATATATATAATATATAAGCTTGCGTACACACACACACACACACACACACACACACACACACACACACACACACAATGTATATATAATCGTGTATATAAAACCACATATACACGTATTTCAGGGGAACAGATGGTTGCCTCGTTTGGGGGGGGGGCCCACAATCTGGTTTGCCCTGGGGCCCGGAATTCCTCTGGGCGGGCCTGACAGTGAATCTGTATTTTCACAGAAAATCAAACGTGAACTCTTCTAATTTTCAAAGCTTGCTCCAGTTTCGCCAGTCATTATGACTTGGTGATTAGGAATTCGTTAGCCCATTTCCTGGGATCCACACTGCTTCTTCTCCATGCATGTTTTGACTCTTGGTCTATTATGGTGTTATGTAATCATCATTGGCTCGACAGCTCTTTGTGGGTCCTGCCCTTCTTCAGATTTTGCCATTATTCTCAGTTCTTAGTCACACTCCTCCAGTTTCTAATTTCAAGAGTCGTGATGTCTTGACTCACCCCATCCATACGTCTTCATCAGGTGATAAAATATGTTCACTCATATGGATATAGAATAATTTTTGTGAAACGTGCGTCAGGTGAAAATAAACCTACTTGCAGTGTATTTATTTGAAGGTATTATATCTTACAGTACTGTGTAATATACATACCAAGAAAAGAAGTGTAGCAAGTGTTTGAAAAACGTGTGTGTGTGTGTTGTAACGGGACAAACTGATGGGGGTCGATAATTTAAAGCTTTTCACCTTTTTATTTAACCAGAATGTATTTTTTGGTCACTGACTGTAGCTCCGTGTAAGGCACAGCAAGGTACAAAAATGTTTATTGTCAGTAGGGTGCGTATTCATGCGTACGAGCGCACGTGTGTGCCACTTTTCACAACGTGAAAGTCACGTTTAAGAATTCCTTCTCGCCATGTACTAGATGACGGAAACGCCGCAAGATGCTACTCGCCAAGTTGCCGAGCGCAGAGGTACGCCTGGCCTTTTTGAAAATGGCAGTCGGCGTCTAACTTCCGAACCGTGCAAGTGTGTTAACGCGCGGTTTGCCAAAAAACCGGGAGCACAAACAATGTAAGCCAGCCGACCAAGAAGAAAAGTTTGTTTAAATTGCGTTAAAAGCAGTGGAGATTCAATTAAACCAACGTTCGACAAATATACAGTTGACGAGAAACTATAGGACCGCGCGGGTCAGTGAGTGAGCGCGCGGTTCCAGTAAACAGTGTAAGAATAATTAAGTCAGTGCTCGAGCAAATATACGGTTGACCGTTAAAATGTAGTGTGAATCAAAGTGAAGCAGTAAAAAGAAAAGTAAGCAGCATCAACGTACTTCACAGGTTTAAATTCGGAACAGTGATTCAAGATTTCGAACAATAAAGTGAACAAAAAACGAACCAACGGTAGTGTTACAACCACATGTAGATGGCCACAACAGGAAAGTAACTGTAGAACCCCTCAAATCCGAACCCCAGAAATCCGAACATGATTTTGAAGAAAAACAACATTTGAAAAAAACATAAAGACATAAGAAACACATTTATTATTACATAAAACTATCATATGTAACCTAATTTTACGTAAAGAATCATTGAAAAATTAATAAAGTATGTACAAGTATTGCTACTTACGTAAAACAGGATTGAAATGTAAAAAATAGTGGAATTAACACTGTATAAAAACAACGTCATACAGCATTTCATTAACATCAGAGCTGAATGGCCAAGGAACAACACAAAAGAAACACACACAAACACTACACTACATTTTTTCACTTAAAATCAGTGATCTTCATCTGGCGAAGTGACATAAACCTTCCTGAGGATGCAATGTTGCGCCAGCGTCGCATAAACATGACATCATTGGGTGTAGCAGCTGCGTGTTGTTCTACGTAGCGCAACACGATGTCGAGAGCGACGGCAGCGTCAGAACAACACGTTTGTTGAGGCATCTTCTCCCTCGCTATCGCTACCTGATACATTGTCATGTTGATCCTGGACCACAGACACTATGTCATGCTCGGTGCATTCTTCATTGTCGTCTAGTGCTGCCCACTCCTCCAGACAACCTTTTTCAGCATCCTCACATCCTGGTACTTTCTGAAAGAGATGAAGGAGCTCAGTTTCATCATCTCGTGTTGTAAGTGGTGTTTCCACAAATTCGAGGCTGGGCCAAAGCTTCGTCCAAGATCTTTGCAGTAAATTTTTACTGGTATTGTTCCAGGATTCTGCAACCCAGTAAATCACATCTTTTATAGTTATCTTCTTTAGCTTCTCAAAAATAGAAAGAGAACAATCTTCTTCAATAAGAGTTTGCAGAAGCATTTTTCTGTAGGTTAGTTTTATGTTCTGTAGCACACCTTGATCCATAGCCTGCAGCAGCGATGTCACGTTAGGTGGTAGAAAAATTGCTTTTATATCTCTGCACACCAACTGCATGTCTGAAGGATGTGACGGAGCGTTGTCTATCAAAAGTAGAGCTTGAGGTGGCAGTCCATTTTCTTCATTAAATCTTGTACCGAAGGAACAAATTTCTTTTCAAACCACTCCTTAAAAAGATTACCAGTGATCTACGCCTTAGTCTGATTTCTGTAATAAACAAGGAGAGAATTCATGTTCATATTTTTAAGGGCTCGTGGCTTGGCAGATTTTCCAATCACCATTAATGGTAGCTTGTTTGTTCCCACGGCGTTACTGCAGGCCAAAACTGTGAGACGCTGTTTGTTCATTTTAAAGCCTGGCGCAGAAGATTCCTCTTTAGAAGCAAGACTTTTAGTGGGAAGTGCTTTAAAATTAAATCCAGTCTTGTCCGCATTATACACTTGCTGGGGCGAGTAATTTTCCGACAAAATCAAATCGGCAAATTCATCTAAATATTCTTTTGCAGCAGTATTATCAGCTGATAACTTCTCCGCTTATCGTCAGTTGTCTGATTCCATGCCTTCTCTTCCATCGATCCAACCACCCATTGCTAGCAGTAAATGCCAAATCTCCGTTCATTAGTTTGTTCAGCCGCAATGCCTTTTCTTGAATTAATGGACCACTAATAGGAACTCCTTTCTACCTCTCTTGTGCAAACCACAAAAACACTGCTTCGTCAATTTCTTCATTTACAGAAACTTTTGCGTGATGGCGTCGTTTCAAAGTTTTTTCACTTGTTGCACTGCAAAACTGTTCAATTTTCGCACAATTCTTTTTCCAGTCACTGATTGTTGCCTTACCAACACCAAATTCAACAGCCAACTCGTCAAACTTTCCCCTTTGTCTAGTCGCATTAACACTTCGAGTTTTTCTTTTAAAGTACAAGAACTATGTTTTCGTTTGCTTGCCATAAATTAAGAAAACTAAAAAACCCGATCTACACTGCTCACTTCAAATGCAAAAACAATAAACCTTAAACGAAAACTCGAACAAACTATGTACACTGGATGGAAACAGTAACAGCAGACAAACGCTCAGGACAACAAATGCCAGAGGGCTAACTGGAATACAAAGATTTCTAGACCTATTGTAGTAGGACTGGGCTATTTTTAGCGCACTTCCGCCCGACAGCAACAGTGATTCACGGGCAGTCAAGGTCAGCAACCTCCGGTGGCTTCGTCTCACCCCTACGCAACATTACCGGGTGGCGCGTACACCGTAACTAGTGTTGAGTACTCTATGTATGCAGATTTTTCGGCTAATCCGAACTTTTCCGAATCCGAACAGGCTACAGCCCCAATTAGTTCGGATTTGAGGGGTTCCACTGTATATCAAATAAAATAAAATAAAAATAATAATGTGGGTACCAAGAGGTCTCTAATTTTAGGGGGGGTGAAAAGTATGGAAGAGAGAGAGTGAATGAGCGAAGTGCTGGAATGCCTTTTTCTTAGATATGTATATAGATGTTATAGAAATACGTTGAATAATAGAATGTTAAAGATGTATAAACTATAGGGCTAAACCATATTCAGAAAGGGCGCATAAAATAGAGCCTATGCTATAAATAGAGTAACCAATGTTTTTGGGAAATGTATAAGAAGCAAGTAAAAACAATTTTGTAAAGAACAGAAGAAGAAAGAGGAAGAAAGTATGCGGGAGATAATTTTAATAAACAAAGTTGGTTAAACGTAGTAAATGAGAGTAATTATTATGCTGTAAAACCCAGCAACCACTTTTACAGGTCAAGAGTTTTTACATAGAACCCTGAATCCAAGCAAAGGTAAGAACGAAAATATAAAAAAGGGGATTTTATTTATTAGATATTTTTTGGTGGTTTTGTTTTAAATAATTATTAAACAGTATTGATTGTCTCAATGGCGTCCGAACTAGGGACAAATTTATTTGATAGTATTGATTGTTTCAGTGTGTGTGTGTGTGGTTAAAACATTTATTAGTTTACTACGTGAAAATAATAAAAACCTGAAACGAGTTATACTGTCCATATATTTCTTATATCCATCATATCATGAGCCCAACCATTCATGGCAACTCAAGTTTCTACTGTAATGTGTTTATAAATCAATTAAAAACTGTAAGACATTAAAAAAAACCTCATTCACCATAAACGTTAAACAATTTTGTACAAGATTGTCGCAGGTATTATAGATTTTGCCGACACTGAAGAAGACGGGGACAATAAGTCGCAGAGCAGGTACATTGAGAAAATCATCCCACATCCAAAATACACTAAGATGCAAGTCAGTGCACCAAACATAGTGTTGATAAAGGTGAAGAACAATTTATAATATTCCTTTTATATGAAATAAAATTTACAATAGGTTATAACCAATTTTAAGAAGTAAGAAGGTTATGTGTGTGCACCTTATAAAATGTTAATGCAGTCACAACATGATGGTATTCTATTCTCTTGGAACACCAATTAAACAGTATGTTTTAAATTCTCCTGTATATGTAATGAGAGTAAAAGGAAAATGTTTATTATTAAGGCATTAAAATGGTTCATAGTAGAAAATACACTAATTGTAAATTTCACAACATAGAATTGAAATTAGAATTTCATAATATAAATATTAAATTGTAAGTGTATATTCAATTATTAGCAAATTGTAAGTATAATACTACTGACTCGGAACACTAAGTTTTTTATTGGTAAAAATGTAAAATTTTTACCTTATAGGCTGAACCAGTTTTCGCTTATTACGAGCTTCATCAGAGGGTGCCACTAGGAGCGCTGTCCATCTTTCAAATAGAGATAATTGAACACACAGGTACTACACTCCACCACCGAATCCATCTTTGCAAACTATCTCATTGGAGCAAACCACACATACACGAACATAAAAAGCAACATGGATATTCTACACATGCACACAAAAGGCTGAAAACTAAACACTCTTGAACAACAAGAAATATATAAACACAAAAACGACATCCTAAATGAACAGACACAATTCCGATCAGACGTAATATTCGAACATATCACACCGCACACACACAACATCAGTCTTTCAAAAAACGGTGCCGTCACCGAGAACAAGATGGACAGCGCTCCTAGTGGACAGCAAGGAAGCATTCCGCATGTTTCCTAGGTGGACGCACGTTTCACAGAAATTATTCTGTGTCATCCGAGGTTTGTTTTGTTTTGTGCCTATTTGGAGTGTATTTATTTGAAGATATTACACACACACACACACACACACTGCATGACAATATTCTAGGAGTGTGTATATATACTGGAGTGTGTAGACTTTGTTTTGAGACTAGGACCAGTCTCCTCCTCATTCATAGTTAAGGTTATTCACGACATTTTATGGACTTCAAGAAACTGTAGCAAATTTTTAAAATGCGTACACATACACATACATAGTTATAAATAAACCATGTTACTTATTTCTATTTCTTCCTTTTCTGTGTGTGTGGACAAAATATCAGGTCACCAAGCCATTCAGCTTCAATAAGTATGTTTCGGCTGTTGCCATCAGCACTTATGAATTGCTAAGTGAAGCAGTACCTGCCATGAGCATCGGATTTGGACAACAGAATTCTGAAAGATTCTCAACAAATATGTTTTATTACCGAGTGATGGCCGTACGTGGAAAATCTGAATGTAACTGTGTAAGAAGGTATGTTGAATACAATATGGAAATAGCGTTAACAAACTACAACACATTACAAGTATTAACCAGTATTACAAATTAATAATAAGTAATATTAATATTATAGATATTCATTGTCAGTCTTCATTTTAATGTGCTGTCAATCTGGGAATTGCTCGAACTGATTACAGAGCAGTTGCAGCCTGTTTTTACTACCATGCAACTAGTTTCATGTAAGGCTTGAAATCAGTTGCATAGTGAAATAGGGGCCTAAAGCTGATTATCAAATAACAAACACAAACATTAATCTAAAATTGTTGTATAATGCAATACAGGTCTGAATGGAAACGACTGATATGTCTGGCAGACGACAACGATGTTGCGTCCTGTGAAGCAGACCGTGGCGGTCCTCTGCTGTACAACGAAGTGCTAATCGGAATCAACCACATGTTAATACACAAAGAGAACTGTTTACACGCAAGGAACAACCATTTGGTAGACGAATGTGGCAGAGTCGGCATAACCACCGTTTACATTTACTTATGTTATTATAACAATTGGCTGCATCAAATGCTTCCACATGTGTTTACGATGGACAAATGTGCTGCTCCATCAACATATCTACAATCTGTATGGAATATACTGTGTACATGCAGCTTGCTGTATTTTTTGCAATAAAAACCTGTTTGTTGTCTCCTTCACTACACACTACTGTCACTCCCTCTGGATTTACTTCCTGGACAATAAAGAATATCACAGTTACCTTGTGTCAGCCAGTTTCAGGTTGCCCGTATTATATTGTTACAATGGTCTCCTTGATCGTCGTACGGTACAGTGGAAAACAAAATATAAGACACCAATGAAGTCACTAAAAACCAGCTTCAATTATCACAATTAATAATTCGTAATCAACTCGTACAATAATTCAAATTAAATTTGTCCAAACGCAATAAAAATGTCAAATAATAGAGTCGCACACAATTATTAACACTTCTCTTCGACAAACACTCGATCCGCGCTAAGGAAAATCGCTCACATAACTAATTGACAACCTGGCTGCTATGGCTTTTTATAGGTAGCGTAGAGGTCCAATATAGCTTTCCCTCCTTACTCTGCGCCGGCTTAATGCGTATCTCAGGTGTTCTTGTTCATTTTGTTATTTGAATTAGTAGTCTCTGTAATTCCAACCCTTTGTCATCTTTACTTGCTAAACGGATAAGGCCTTTCAGTGTTTCAGTGGGTGGTTTAGGACTTGAAAATGGTGGAAACACTGAAAGGCCTCATCTGGAACATGACAAGTAGCAATTTAGCGAGTAAACACGACAAAAGTTGGAATCAAGTGTTCTTTAACACACTAGAACACCTACTTGTGAGCGGCCTTGACTGAGGCAACACCTGCCACACTTGATGGGAGGGAGGAGAATGTTCTAGGCTGTTCAATACGCTTCTCGTTACAATACTTTCCTGGTGAAGTTCATTTTGTTAGTAGCCTTTGTAATTTCAATTTTGTCACAAACTGTGGTGAATGAATCTGGCCAAACGGATTCGTCAAACTCCCCGTCAACACAAAACTACGAACTAATTCAGCAAAACAAATTCGTTCAACTTCCTGGTGATTAAGGGAAAATCGGTATATAGTGTTTCACAGACAACTTTTTACTGAATTCTGTAAAACAGATTCAGCCATGTCTCCTGCCACCACTATCAAAGGGGATTTGAAATTGTTTTTCCCAACAGCAGCAAGTAGGAACTCATCGTGTCTGACACAATAGGGTACTTGAGTGCAGTGGTGACCTCGTTGTCTTGACCTTGAACTCATTGTAACACACGCCTGTTGATGCATGCTACACATGTGGCAAGTCTATGCAGTTGGCGAATGATAGAAAATACGGTAGACTACTAGGCTAAAAATTTATGAAGCTTGAGTAAGACAAAATTTGTCGATGACCAAAACATTTTAAAAATCAATAATCAACACATAGGCACAGATTGTAATTACAAAATTTGTCGATGACCAAAACATTTTAAAAATCAATAATCAACACATAGGCACAGATTGTAATTAAAAAAAAACAAACAAAAAATAGTTTATACTGAATAAGGAGAATTATTATTAGTTATATTTTTATTCTTACATTATGAAAATATATATTATTAAATAACAATTAGTGTATAACACGGTTTTTATGCAGTAATAATGGAACACTTGTTTATTCATTATACACATGAATGAATGTAAAAACACACACACAACATAACACATATGAGTATTGCATCATACACACATAAATACTAATGTGAACGTAGCAAATTAAATTTATTCTATTACTGTTAACAGCCGTACTTTAACACATTGAGGCCTATGGGCAATTGTGATTGATACACAGCCGTCATTCCACTCTCAGCATATCTCATCCACAAATTTAGCAGCATTTATATTAGAACTAGACGGATCTTGTACGTCTGCAGATTTGTTTGGTGTGAACAAAGTATTTTAGCTCTGCAATACAGCTACTGCTTTAGACTGAACTCTGTGTACCTGAGAGGAATGCGAAGTAGACAGAGAGCGTAGACATGCGCACGAGTAGGCGCGCTAAACAAACCAATGACTACTGAGAAATACCAATTCACATTACATCAATAAAACTCACTCAACACTCACTTTCCTCTCATCTAAAAAAAAATGTGTTTCTCCCAGATTCTCCAAAACTTTTAATTTGCTCAAAGTACTTGTAACGCATTATTACAATTTCTGTTTTTTTAATTAACACTTTTCTTTTACTTCTACATGCCTTCCACTTCAATCCCACACTTTTAAACACTCACGTAAATGATTTAGCGCCCCATGGGAAATGGATTCTTTCTTTCTTGATAGATAGGAGTTTTTTAACAGTGGGCACACATTTTGATTATTATAAAGGTACTGAACAATATTTTTTTATTACACACTTATCAAAATCATCAAGATTAAATTTCCTTTCTTCGCATGTTTTACGTTTTTTCTACGGTATGGAGAGTTTTCTTTCCGGACTGCATTTTCTCTGCTTTCTTAAGTATTTAACGCACCCTTTCGATTGATTATAGTAATACGCATCTCGTTTTGTTGCTTGATTCAGTGGGTATGTTAATGAATTTTGTTGTTTTTTCCTCATCAGGTTTTTCAATTATATTACTAATTATTTTGTGACCTTCACTGTAAACAATGAAACTTTATTTTCTTTCTTTCGATGACTCTTGAAGAGACATTGCGAATAGACAGCTACAAATATACAAATAACAGGATAGTTCACTCACTAACTGAAAGTAACTAAAAGTACAGTGCACTATTCATAAGCGAGTGGATGCCAGTCTGACTGTGAACAGGGCGTTGCAGCTTTCATAAATCATTGGCCTAGACAGACTAACGCCACTGACACAAACACACTCACTCATACTTTATCCCCTCCATCAGAGACACAGAGTTCAGTCTCAAGCAGTACAAAGGGCAGCACAAACAATGTTACTTTATATGTAAACACATTCACATTGAGTAAAGCCACCACTTGTGTTGTTTACACTGCAGGTACTGAAGGTAGCAGAGAACAGGTCATGTCGATAAATGTAAAGCTGAGAAAACATCAGTCAGCAGTGGGTGTTTAAAAAAAGCTGTAGTAAGATCAGGCAATGTGGCGTTAAGTGTCAAATCTTCAAGAAACGCTGATCACTAAAAACAGACGTAGATTTTTCGATAATTATGGTTCATGCAGTATCTAAATTTTTCTGGATGCATTAAGCCCATTGCCCCCAACTGATATGAGGACTTCGCTAAATACCTCTCGGGACCAATCAGTGGGTGGCGACTAATAAGTTGACATGCGTATAAAACTGGACTGGATTGCATATGGCCATTTGTAACATACAATCAGTAGCAGATTATCCATAACGCTAGGGTATGCTGCAGCACCTGGCATCAGGACTTCAGCTGTCAAGAGGGGGCACCATCCAGCCCTAAATCATAAAAACTTTTTGAAGATAATAAATGTGAAAAAAAAATTTCTCAATCCAAAATTATAAAAAGATGTGTGCACACTTTTCAACGATCTTCTAATAGATTTGAGCATTTTGTGTCATGAGTAAAATTGCAAGAAGGTTTTTTTTTCAAATCGTTCGAATGAAGATGACATATTCGATGATACTACAGTTTGTCCACTCAAAGTATTAAACTGGATTATTGATTGTAAAATGATTGATGTACTTCCGAATTTATACACTACTTATCACCTGCTGTTCCCAATTCCAATAGCCAGCTGGGAATCTGAAAGAACATTTTCTGCAATAAAACGATTAAAGACATGTTGAGTTTAAGTATGGGAGATGAGAGATTATCTTCGTTAGCAAGGTTGAATATTGAAAGCAAGATACCTGAATCGCTCAATTTAGAAGAAATTATACAAGACTCCGTTAAAGCAAAATCAAGAAAAAATGGATCGATTAGTATTTTCTAAGCTTATGTACTACTATGCCCATTGTAATCACTATGTAGCTAAATATTTGTTGTATTTGAGTATTAATAAAATAATTTTTAATTTTTGAAATTCTGTATGGTATTTACCAGATAAATGGAAAAAAGGTTGAGTTTATAATGGGGGGGGGGGCACCAGTCTGATGTCAGCATAGGGCACCATGCACTTCTAATCCGACCCCTGCATGTGACGTGCACTGAATACTGTCGTTTTGTTGTGTTAGCTTCACTGTCTATTATAACGGATTCATGTAAATATCTTTCTGTAATTTATGGACTTTTGAATATGTGCAATACTGATATATGAAAATAATCCTGTGAAAAAATGTAAGTCCTTTGAAAATGGTATACTTTGGATGCCTACAGTGGAGTGAAACACATTTAACACGTTATATTATATCAAATAAAAGAGGATGACTTAAGCTTTCAGGCAGTGTACGTATGTTTGGGATAAGTAAAAAAATTTTTTTTTTCAAATTAGGTTTAAATTTACATAAAAGTGCTCATGCTACAGGAGTAGCCACAGACCTCCAAGTTGGCTAGGCCTCAATGTGTTAACTTATTTTTACCCTTTGATGTGGGCGTTTAATTATTCCTTTTTTGCATACCATTCTTACTAAACTGAAAACACTTAAAGAACCATATTAGGTGTAGTATCATCAACACTATATTTTGTTAGTTATTAGAACTTCTTTATATGTTGTAAGTTTTTCACTCTACATTTTTTTTAAATTTTAAGTTACATATAGATACTTCTTTGTTAAAGTTAAAGTTACAAAAAATTTATAAATTAATAAACTATAAAGCATTTTATAAAATTTATAATTTTACAAAGCATACAATAACATACACAGTCAGGATTTCATATTGAATGACCATTTGAACTTTAAATCGAACCCGCTGTACGATACAGCCTTGAACTTGCAAAAACATTCATAGACAACTTCAGTATCCGGCCAGCCTTCAAAGGGTGCGCACCCATACAGACATGTGTAGATACAAAGTAATGTGATTTTAACATTTAACAATCTCAACTGAGTGAATTAATCTGATGATGGAACAGATGTTCCAAAACGCATAATTTTAAATATAAAACGAAGTCACATGACGGATCTAAGGTAATTTATTAATTTATAAATAACAAAGTGACTTTTGGATACCAATAGCAGTATGTATGTCAAACAGAAAAGTCGTTTACATTTATCAACTTAAGTGAACAATTTAAGCAAATTAAAGTAAACTCAAGAACACATGCACAAGATATTTATAAATATTACAAAATTAAACCTTTGTGGTTTTCGTTAATAATAGTAACACTGTTTTTCAATTCAACCCACGACTTTTTATCACTTTTAACATCAAACGTTTTGCCTATCCTACAATGAGGCATCCTCAGTGGCTTGACTCACTGTCGTCGGTTGAACTAAAAACAGTGTTGTGATTATTACAAAATTACATTACACTGAATTACATTACATTCTAAGTTGTAGTTTTCAATTTGTAATATAAAATAACACTACCATAAAACAATCTGAAAGAAAGTTAAAAGTGTCCATTCTATTCAAGTAAAATTCAAAATGCCACATGGAGGAATGCAGTCTATTGGAAGTAATTACGTAAGTCAAGCGAATATTTCTACTGTGTATACACAAGTAAGCAATAGAAAACATATTTCAAATAACAAGAAACATTGTGTCACATGCTACAATGTTCGCCAAAAGACCAAAAAACCTCTGTACTGCAATATTACAATGTCCACATCCAAAGAGTTAAACTGAAAATTACTGGCAGCCACTGAAAGGCAAAATTTGTATTTCACAGTGTTCCAATCAGACAATTATTGAGTTACACTTTTTACTCTGTGTGTGTGTGTGTGTGTGTGTGTGTGTGTGTGTGTGTGTGTGTGTGTGTGTGTGTGTGTGTGTGTGTGTGTGTGTGTGTGTGTGTGTGTGTGTGTGTGTGTGTGTGTGTGTGTGTGTGTGTGTGTGTGTGTGTAAAAATGCAGTAACATCATTTTAAAGTAGTCAAATTAACCTATCACAAGCTTCACAAGAATGATACAATATTACAAGTACCAATTTCAAAATATCATCACGTAATAAGGTTTCCAAAACTAGTAGGCAACACAACATATTTACACACAATCAATGCACGTTGAAAATTACAAAATTTCTGACTTAGTTTATAGGTATAAACGTTTCTAAAAACACAACAACAAAGATACTAAAATTATAATCAGTTTTTTTTTTAATTATAAATATTATAATTCTTTTTAAAACTGACAAAAAGTATTAAACAATTTTTTTCTACATAAATAAAGTTGAAACCAGGATCAAGTATGTCTTTTTTGTATGCACTTACCCACATTATAATCAAATAATTAATCTAGTTTGTATGTATTTTCTAACTAAAAACATATAAAACTATCTGATGGTTTACAAATTAAAAAAGCCTACATTTAAAAAGAATTAACAACTTGATCCTTCTCTCACTTTTCTGTTCTCCCTTCTCTTCCATTGTAAATTAATAAATTATATCTTATTTTACACTTATAAACAAAATCTAAATTAACACAAAATACTGTATCATCTTCTGGCATACTGATTCACATAATCTCGCACTTTGTTGCGAAAGCTTTCTTTGTCTCTGCGATAAAGGTCAGCAGCTTCTATATTCAGTGGGTCATCGAAATTGAGTAAATCCTGAAAACAAATAATAATCATATTATTACACGTGTCACAATAATTATTATACCAAGAATAAAAATTAAAATGTTTTAAATTCTGTCTGAGGCTTCCACGGCCGACTTCAATAATATGAGTACTTCGCCTTGCAGGGCTGTAAGGCCATGGTCCATGGTAGTTGTTAATACTACGGACCACGGCCTTACAACCCAGCAAGCCGAAGTAGTCGTATCATAAAAATGTTTTATTTGATATTTCAACAATATGTCCTCTAGTGTCCACTGTTTTTAATTTTCAGAGATGTTACATTCCCAGTGTTAGTTGCAACATCAGATCCACTAGAATAACAATTATTTTTCAAAATCTGTGAGGGAGTTTTGAGGTTACAAACGGGAACACAAACAGTCTGAATAATGTACAGCAATCAAACTTAAAACCCTCCTTCATCAGTAGTTGCAAAATCACTGGAAGGGTAATTCTTATTGATCTTAGTAAAGCCTTTATTGATACATTTCTGCACCCACTGATCTAGTGAGATCACTAGTGAGGTTAAGCTGAATATAGTGAGATCCCCTCTGCCAAATTTGATGTGTGTCTGCAGTATAGTTTTTCATGCCTACCAATTGAATTTCTTATGTATGTTTAATCACAATCAATGCAGTTGTTTAGATGTTATAGAGGAGCATTCAAACATACCCCCCCCCCCAACCAATTACATTCCTCCTTGTATGGTTTGATAAAAATGATTAAAGTATGAGTATAGCCATGGCCAGCTCTAGTAGAAGGCCGTAATATTAAACGTGCCAATGTTGCATCTGAGGCCGAAGCAGCAGTTGAGTGGAGTGTGATCTGTATCGTGCGAGCGGTTAACTTTGTAGTAAACTTTACAAAGGTCTTGTTATAGTTTGTTGTTAGTGACGATTTTTGTAGTGCAGTAGTGCTGTTTAATGTTATAGTTTATAATACTACAGTGTTATCTGTGTTTGTTGTGTGATTTTTTAAAGTTGATTTCAAACACGTGTTGATATAAATACCCATGTACTTATTGAAACATAACCTAAACTGAAATTTGCATGTATTTATAAACCTTTACTAGGATAGGTGCTTAGAATTTGTAACTTACAGTAACCTCCCGAAATTATACCAAAATTTTAGTTGGCAGAATTAAATTGTAGGTAATTTTGTTCAAATCATTGAACTCGTATCATATGAATGAGTTAATTATTATATTTATTAAATAATATGATAGTATTTCACATTATAAACTTTTAATTTGCAAAAAAAACAAAGAATTATAAAACTGCTTCTAACCGGCAATTAAAAATAACGCGATTTGATTATTGAAATACATAAATTACGAGATAGTCTACTTGGCCTCAAATATCAGCTGGTTCCAGTGTTGCCACGTTTAATATTCCGGCCATGGTATAGCACATTCAAATAAATTACTAACAAATTTAATAATTTTTTTACTGATAACATTATTATTCTTGTTCATAGGGAATGTTAGAATGCAGTACTTCTTTGTCAGTTCTACTATACAATTTATCTAAAGAAAAGCTCTCATTATATCTTTTACAAAGGTAAATGTGTGTGTATGTGTGTGAACTTGTATAAACAATTTAAATACTCTAAAAAAGCCTGGGGTAGTTCTTGACTTTTATGGGGAAATAGTATTCTATAGATACAACAGATTTTTAAAAGCTTCACTTTATGTCACAGTGATTCTGTTAATTTTTTTTAATTTAGTGCCGTACATAATTCTACTCACAGTGAACAATGAATTGAGACCCCAAATAACGTCCTTCAATCTCCGAGTTGGCGCCCAACCTAGACCGTCTATAGAGTTCTGTCGAAGAATGCTGAGACAGACATCACCATCTTCGCTTATATTGGGGTGCCACAGTTTTGTTAAGCACTTCACTGTAGGCGGCTAAAACAGTCAAAGACTTTTATATACATTATTCCGAAGTTAATGTCTAAAACAACATATCAATAAATACTATAAAGTTACAATTTCAAGATAAAAATTAATTACAAACACAATTATTTTCTTATAGGACAGTCAATGCATGCGTACACAGTATTACCTAAGTGACATAAGTGATACAAATATATGAGACATATAACAATATTATGATAAAATTTATATCCTAGAAAGGCTTAAATGTAATATATAAACAAAAATACATTAATACATACCGCCATGTTGTAATCTTCAGTGATAAATATATGGAACGTAAATTTACCACCCTGCCAAAATCCTTCATCAGGTGTGACGCAGAGAGCAAAGTCATGTAAACAATTGGGATCTTCAAACTTTACCGAGCATGTTGTTGGCAACATCTTTTCCAATTCATTTACCTGTTTTATACAAACATAAAGAAATTAATTCCTACATTTAAATGAACACAATCTATTAGTTGACATTATTATTGTATGTGGACAAATTAATCTGAATTATTCTACGAGTATAATCTTGTTGAATACCTTGTTGATTGCAAACTGTTATTTGTGATAATTAAAACTGATGATCAGTGATTTCATTGGTGTCTTGTATTTTGTTTTTCCACTGTACCATACGATGAACTATTAGACAGTCGTAAGAATATTATGCAGGATTTCAGTGCAATAAACGGGTTTTTTGTTATGCCTCTATATACAAGATGAGCAGGGGCCAGAGAAAAAGCCTGTCTTACACAGGATAGCGTAATACGAGGGTACATTTTAACGGCATTCTACTGTATATTGTAAATGTTCTCTGGTATGTGTACGTTAACAGTAGTTTTCCAGATCGTTCCACCCTTTGCTTAATTAACTTCTGGGTCTTGTTTTCCTCTGTGCAGTTTTCACACTGACCCTTCCAACTAGTTAACCACATCTGATACTGCTCATATACATTTTTTGTGTTTTGCAATAAATTCGTTAAGAGTTTTGCAATAATATGCCGTACATAATAGAGGCCTTCATAGAACTGGCCCGTTTAAATCATAGACTAGAATATCATATCTCTTTTTTTTGAATCCACATCATTGATTCTTACAATAACAAGTAATTACTTTTGTCTGTCTTGTAACTTCTGCTTCCAATGTATACTACGTGCTTCGGAACATCGCTCATTCAAGGATAAAGGTAATTATTTAAGATTATACAATAGAGCTTTACTACCACCTGACTTTTTCTGTGTATTTCATTTTCTGATCAGTAACACCTACACATTTAACACACACACACACACACATGGGCATAACTTGGCACCTAACTTTGGGGGAGCAGGGTAAAGCTTCATAAGTTCAAGTGTGTAGTGAGACCATCTATATAATAAAATTAATAAAATATATTATGTACAAAATTAGAAAGTTTAGTAATAATTCTTAGTTAGTAAACGAGGGACAATTTCATTGTTTAATAATCAACAACCCTTTCTTCGTAAGTTGTACTTCCAGTTATGTTTACCTAGAACAAATATACTGTAGGCCTATAAACATAAACAATTTCAGTTCTTCCAATTCTTATACCCAGTTTTCGTATGCTCCCTTAGGCACACTGTCACAAAATGCTTGGCAGTAGTAGCTGTAAGCCAAATCAGTCACAACACAAAGAATTTTCAAATTACCAGTCAGGCAATTTTCAAATAAATTAAGCAGTCCTTTGCGTTTCTTATCTCTCATTTCTCAAAACTTAGAAACTCCAGAAAACCAAAACAATAACGAATTAAGCAAGAGACAAGCAATGTGTACTTTACCGGACTACATACACAACCTCATAACTGACCACACTGTAACGGGGCAAAAAGGGTGGAACCATTTTTTGGATAATTTTCAATAACAAACCTATGTAATACTTGGTGAAAGCCAGTGTTAGATACGCATTGGGAGTTAGAACAAAGCGTAGATGAGTCACCAGAAAGGCATATGGTACGACGGCTATATTTAACTGTACCTATGTGGGGAACAAGACCTGACCATATAAGGCGAGAAAGTTTTATTAAATTAGTCTGATGTCACGATGGTACCATGAGATAAACACTTGCTTTCAATATTACAATGCAGTTCTGGTTTCGACACGCTTCCAGAATTTTCTATGTATCCAGACAAGGGATGAAGTGGGGATCCAGGGGAACCACGTGACCGATGCATGGAAGGCTGGCATAGTATACAGTTGCGAGCCCCAAGTTCGCGGCAGTCGACAAGATCTCCAGACCGCGCGGTCATGTAAAACAGTGCTCACGAGCAAGTAAGAGTCGGCCGACCAAATGTTATGTGATTTAATCTAAAACAACAGCGAAGAATATAATTATGAACAATCAACAATAGTGTTCAATTTATAACAGTTCAAAACCTATTTTTTGCATGTTATACGGAAAAAGTGAACTGCGAGTGATGGCACAACATCTTGGATAACCGCTCCAGATAAGTACTCGTAAAACTAGATCGACTGGCCAACATTTAATAATCATTTGACTTTTCTTCAAATACAAAATTCCGCCACCAGAATGAGATCTCAAATTTAGGGGGGTTTAAAGAGAGTGAGATAGAGAGTGGATGCGAAGTACTGGTTTGTCGATGAAAATGTATATATTTTATTTGGTTAAGTAATTTTATGTTTTAATAATGGTTTAACATATATAATGTAAAGGAAAGTTAGAGAAAGAGAAAGAACTTAATCATTGGTCAGAATAAAATAAGATTTGTTAGCATCACAACCTTGTGTTAGAATAATTATTTCGACATAACCATATCCTAGTTTTCTGTCCTAGAAACTTGTCTAACGAGCCTGGGTAAGTTTTGAATTAAAGGAAATTAAATTAACTTATTGGGAAAGGTGTACAAAAGGTTTCCACATTCCCTTTTTTCCAAATGTGGTGGCGACCTGGAATAATTTGGATCTTCTGTTGGGTTTTGATAAGGTAAGTGCGTCAGAATTAGGGTAAGTAGTCGTTTTGTGTTTTTGTGTTATTAAAAAATGGTTGAACAGTTACAATTGGCGACCCTGCCAGGATATTTATATAATTTTATATAAATTAGACCTGTTTAATGCACAGAAAGTAGGATTTGGTACGCCATTAATGTTTGAAGAAGCCGTATAGGTTAGAAGGGGCTATATAGGTTAAGTAGCACATGGTGTTCAAAGATTTTTTTCTTATAATTGCATTAACTGTTTAATTAAGAAATTTGTAAAATGGAAGAGAATGAAAATGAAGTCAGTTTAACTGACTCAGCTGTTATGGATGATTCGGGAGTTCATTCAACTCCCGTCTCAACTAAAGAAAGTAATATATCTGATGATAATATGATGAGTTTTTTGCAAAAGCAGTTTAGCGAATTGAAAGAACAAAATATCAAGTTCGAAACACGTTTTGATAATAATGATGATTGTTGGCGTACAATGTCTGGTAATATTAATAATATTGAACAACAAAATGATAACATTAATCAACGTCTGAATGATATAGACAAACGTTTTAGTGCCTGGGAGAAACAAATACAAGATAATGTAAATGACATTAGAAAAAGGAAAGGAGAGTAGAAAAAGTGACCTAAACCAGGTAAGCGATTTTGATAGTGAAAATAATAATAATGATGATAAGTTAAGTGCAAATGAGAATATAAATAATGAAGGAATAGACGACAAGGTAAGTGATGATAGTGAAAATATAAGTGGTAATCATAATGGTGAGACAACGATGAATAATAAAAATGGTGATGTAATTGAAAATGGGGTATCTAAGAATGATACATTAAGTAATAGTAGTGATAATGAGAACATAAAGTTGAGAGAGAGAGAGAGAGAGAGAGAGAGAGAGAGAGAGAGGTATTATATTAAAAAAGGTAGTATAATGGACTTAATAAAAAATGAATTGTGCCAGTATAATATAAGATTAATTTTTGATGATGGTGTTGATTTTAATTATTTCAGTTAATGGTTTAAATACTTGGCTAAATTATGTAATGAGTTTTGGTAAACAATGACATTTGATATGTTGCAGATTGTATATTATTTTGTAATGGTGTTAAATGTGATGTGTATCAGGTTATGTTGTTATAATAAGGTATCGGAGGATACAGAGGATACAGTGTGTTGTATGATCCGTACTTTTTTTTTTTTTTTTGGCCACTAGATATTTAAAGGGCTAGGAGAAGCATAAAATGCGCTGGGTCCAGTGAGACGGGACTTGCAATTAAACTCTCTGTTAACCAACAGTAACAGCTTTTATTGTATCTGAAATTACATTCATATTAAATATCACATGATCTCAAAATATCGGTAATTCCATAAATAGTTAAAATTCCCCCCCTTTTATACAAGGTTGACATAGAGAACATATAACTGGATATAATATATATATCTTCACCTCCATTTAAATTCATCATAATCATAACTCAACAAAACTTTAAGTATCCCACATATTTTTAAATCTTGACATTATAAAAAGGTACACACACACATATATATATATATATATATATATTTATCACTCAACCCCCTTAACACATAACAGCCCATAAAATCACAATTAATTCCACAAAATCACAATTACGACTCATTATCCCATCATACCCAAAAGCCCCATGGCCCACCAGTATATTAACTTTCTATCGCCCCACCATATAGAATGTGAAATACCTGTAACCCGCTAGTATATGTATATATATATATATATATATATATATATATATATATATATTAAGCAAAACTACTATCATCCGTGAAATCTGCCAACTGCAGGACAAAGTCTAAGAAAACCAGCAACTTGTCCTCATCTATTCCATCCACCACCGGAAGTTTCTGGAGAACGCCAGAAATGGGGTTGGGCAATGTCTGATAACATACCGCTGCCAGAATTACACAATTCACAATACACAACAATAAAACAAATCCCAACGCAATACCTAACACAAACATAATTTACAAACAGAAAAAAACTCGAGTACTAAGCCTTCCTTCGAGCAGACCCCTGGGTTCCCTAGCGCTGCGGAGACCTGACCCACTCCTGAACCAACCTCGTTGACATCACCGAAGAGAACAACCAACCACTAACATGTACATAAAATACACAACACCTAACACCAATCACGACATACAACATCTCACCAACACGTAGCTAACAACCATCAACATTTAATCAACATTAAATTTCCAAAATTCTCAAACATGAATCCAGTCGGTGATGGTACCGACTTCCGATCGGGCCATACCGCATCCCGCTAATCCCACGCGCTATAATTCGACATCGAATTACCAATACCGTCTACTCCCCCATGCAACGCTCAAGACCCCCGGCAGTTCAACATCTCAAAATATTCTAACTACAAATGCCTGCCTCGTGGCGTGACCAGATTCACAAGTCAAACAGGCTAACAATTATATTCACAATACATATAAAAAAAAAAACATTTAACATGACATAATATCTACATCTGTGTTAATCTTTCAAATGTTTCTAAGTTCAGCTTGTCCAAACTGTTTCCGAGTTTGCAAGCCCCATCACACCAAAGGACCCAAGGGTTCGACCTAGATAGAACCACGCTCTGCTACCATTTGTAACCCCTCTTTATTTTTGGTACTTTTTTTTTTAAGAGGAGCCACTAGATATTTAAAACTAGGCGGAAGGCCTAGGAGGAGCATAAAATGCACTGGGTCCAGTGAGACGGAACTTGCAATTAAACTCTCTGTTAACCAACAATAACAACAGCTTTTATTGTATCTGAAATTACATTCATATTAAATATCACATGATCTCAAAATATCGGTAATTCCATAAATAGTTTAAATTCCCCCCCCTTTTATACAATGTTGACATAGAACATATAACTGGACATAATACACATATACATATATCTTCACCTCCATTTAAATTCATCATAATCATAACTCAACAAAACTTTAAGTATCCCACATATTTTTAAATCTTGACATTATAAATAGGGACACACATATATATTGTAACGTAACGAAAATATGGTCCCCTACGTTACATAAAAAATTTATAATTCTCAAACTAAAAAAAAAAAAATAATAATAATAATAATAATTGTCAGTAGTAATAAAAGGTCAGAAAAGTAAACCATTATTAAATGAATAATGTATAAGTACTCGTAAAACTAGATCGACAGACTCTCGACTTGTGTCTCAAGTTCGGAGATTTTAAGTATATTTTTTATGTTTTTATTATATTTATTGTTACGTGTGTAAAATTGTATATAAAGTGTTTTTAATATTTTAATGATCGGCGAACTTCACCAAGGGATATTCCTGATGATGGGGCATATGTCCCGAAACGCGTAGAATTAAATATAGAGAAAAGGCCACCAGACGGAAAAGAAAAAGGTAAAAATTTTTTACTAATTATATAGAAATATGAGAGTGTTAAAACAAGTTTTTACTGATTATTGTGACCAACCCTTGTCAAGTAATGTCTGAAAAAACAACCAAGAGAAATAATATCATTAATGAATTTTCATCCAAAAGAGAGAGTTGAGTATTAGTAAAATATGTTACATTAGGAAATCAAGTCAATTACCATTAACCAAATAAAAGGTATATAACATATAAAAAAATAATAATAATTAAAATAAAAAAATTTTACTATGAATAAGAAGAAAATATTGCAAGGCATGAAAAATATAAGTTTATTTTAACCAAACCATATTCAGATAAACTAAACTTCTTTTGGAGGGGGGTTATATGTAACATAATGAAAATATGGTCCCCTGCGTTACATAAAAAATTTATAATTCTCAAACTAAAAAAAAAAAAATAATTGTCAGTAGTAATAAAAGGTCAGAAAAGTAAACCATTATTAAATGAATAAATAATCCCCAAATAAGAATACAAGGTAAAAGAAAAAATAAGAACGTTTATAAATACAAACTATTAAGCGTTCAGTGAAAAGGTTAACGATAAACATAGTGACAAGTAATGTGAAACATAACATAGACAGTTTTAGAATAATTAATGAATTAACTGAGAGGAAACTAATTAATTAGTGCATAATTTATTTTATAAAAATGTGCATGTTATTATGTTTTACCATGTTGTTTTATTATCATGGTATTTATGTTGTTTTTTGTATGTAGCAGGTGAAGCAATTGTTTTAAGAGAATATCAATTAACTGATGGTAATTTCATTTTTATAAATATCACTATAATATTGACGACTCGGAACACTAAGTTTTTTATAAGTAAAAACGTAAAGTTGATGAAGCCTTCTATAGGTGAAAGCCGGTTTAGGCTGTAAGGTAAAACTTTACGTTTTTACTTATAAAAAACTTAGTGTTCCGAGTCATCAATATTATAGTGATATTTAGTTAAGTAACGGACACGTCATGGACAACGAAATCCAAGAATTCATTTTTATGTTAACAAATATATCACCATAGAACTGGTGTTAAACTTTCTAAGATTAAATATTTTGTATACATGAACTTATTTAGTATGTGGATTATAATTGTAAACTTGGCAAGAAAGGCAATAATTCTTAATAAGATACCAAAGGGTTTATTGTAATTATGTTATAAACAAATGAAGGGTTCTATACTAATATAGGTAATAATAAATTAAAATCAGAATGAGATAAAAATGTAATGATAGGCCATAAACCTGTGACATTGTATAGGAAGTCAGGTCAGAAACGTTAGGTAACAAAATTTGTAAAAACACTAAGTGTAATGTAATAAGTTAGGAGAAATCAATAGTAGTTATTGATAGCAGATAAGTAACTTCAATTAAAATAAAATCTTAAAATGTAATAGAACAATTATGTCTAAAATTAATATTTTGTAATGAGAAAATAGTACTTGTTAGACTAAGTAGATTAAGAGGAAACGATAGCAAAATGTATATAATTTAATAACAAAAAATATGTAAAGGTTTAATATGATATAATGTAACTTTAGTAAGGGAGTATTTTATTAAGCTCAAGAACATTGTTTAATTATGGTTCTAGGATTATAAATATTATCCAATAAGAGAACAAAGACTGGTTGTCAAGGATGACAAAATGGAATAAATTTTGTTTATTCGATTATTGAATTGTTATCCATGAATGAGGACAGTTTAGTTTTTATGAACCTAGAAAAAATGAGAAAATTATATAGAATAAATTAATGAGTCAACAAAATTAAATAATAACTAACAAAAGGAGAGCTTGCTGACTTTTGACGGTCATATATAAAAGAGTACAATTAAGCCTATCAATTAAAATTGACAAAAGTCTAAAGGAAGAACTTTACCAATTAAACCCAGTAAAAGGAGTAATCATTAAATTTAAATAATAGACAAATGAAGATAAATAACTACCTTTATGAATTAAACTAATCCAGTATTCTAAAGGACGAAAGAAGAAATTAAAATTAAAATTGTACTTGAACCTCATTTTTCATGACTCGATAGAGAAAACATATTCCGACACAAAATACAGTGGAACCCATAACCACAAGAACTGGACATTGGCGAAGAGTAAGGATTGGCATTTCTGCATCATCCCAGGGGACCAAGACACCAAACTTTATTTCGAAACTGGAGTGAAGACTGGCAAGGATTTATACATCTGTATCTTGGCGTTGATCAACCATCTCGAAGCACGAGGTTATCTGGGCACGGCCATTACAAGTAACTGTGTCATCAGATGGTAAACTCTACTTATTTTAAATATTAATTAATAAGAATTTAGTAATAGATTGTAATACCTTGTAGTCCTATTTTTGCATTTTCTGACCTTACTAATAGTCAAAAGAACCTTCATACCCTGTGTTTAAGAAAAACAATAATAAATAAAAGTAATATATAAACCTGAATTCGATCATTAATCGATTCATTCCAGTACAATCGATTTTTGTATCTTAGTGAAGGAAGAACATTTGTTTTCAAAGAAAAAATATAAAATAAAGAATCATTCTTGAAATTGGCGATTTCTTATTATTTGTATAATATTTAGTGCATTTTGAATGAGTTGTAATTTATAGAGAGAGTAACGTGAGAAGTACAGTAAGCGGAACAACTAACCTACAATAACCAGCTGACTGTGAACCACAGCGCTAGCCCGCGGACAGCTGTTGAATTCCAAGACAACAGAAACTTATTTAAGGATTTTACTCTCCTCTCTCAACACTTGATGCAGACTAGGCCTGAATAATAACCATAGAATTACCCAATAAATCAACTGGTGTTGAACGTTATTATTTCAGAATGTACTAAATTATTATATAATATTGAGATATTCTTAATATTTGATTAATATCACCAATTAAAAAATATTATTTCTTCACAAATAACCTGACATTGCGGTGCTTAAGAGAGACCACTTATCACTTCATAAATATTAAATAAACACAAGACAATCAATTTAAATAATAACAAAACATTTATTAAAAAAAAAACATAATTGGTTTACAAATTGGCTCACAACAGTGGAGTTTAAGATATAATTATAGATAAGTTATATGATAAGATCGGAACTCGGATAAAGGTTTAGTAACAATATATATATTTATCACTCAACCCCCTTAACACATAATAGCCCATAAAATCACAATTAATTCCACAAAATCACAATTACGACTCATTATCCCATCATACCCAAAAGCCCCACGGCCCGCCAGTATATTAACTTTCTATCGCCCCACCATATAGAATGTGAAATACCTGTAACCCGCTAGTATATATGTACATCTCATCGTTAAAGTTGCGACCGCCAATGGGTAAAATCACATGTAAAATGGCGACTGGTGCTTATGACGACCGTATACTTTACCAACATCGTTTTTTTCAGGTCCAGAGACTACGAACAGTAGGATAGAGCTCATTTTGAAATTTGAAGTTTGTCGTCATATTGATGACCTCATGCAAAAAAATTATACACAGTTAGTTCGAGCAATTTCCAGGTGCCGCATTAGAGTCGCACAGGTGTATATCGGAACTGAATATTTTGTCTGGCACTCTGTTCATTTCTTTGCTTAAGTGACGACCAGAGATTTGGCAACACCACATTGCCAGATGTTGGGGCAGCAAAAAACCTGTGTACGCTATCTTTGAGTTAGCTCTTAATTCTCGCTGACTTCCAAGGTGTATATTTTCAATGAATGGTCGTCACATAACACCCATACAGATACGAATAATGTTTAACAGAAACACTATAGCTATTGATGTTCGAAAATAGGTTAGTTTTATAATTTCTCTTTAGACTCTACAAGTTAGTTTACGAAAGCTAAATTCATGCTTGAATTCCATTTTTTCTTTTAGTTTAGAGAGTAAGGTGAATTTGTATTTATAATTATTAAAGTAACCCTGCGGCGCTGTACTCTCCAGTTGTTCAATGTTTAAACAGAGTTAAATACTTATGAGCAACAACATAACTAAGCAGTAAGCTTAGTGGTTGGATTACATCGCCTCACCAAGTGCTTGCATCACGCCAGGCAACCGATCGTAGATGATTATGAATGAATGACAACTGACGATGTCATGAGGAGACACACTGACTGCTTATCCAACCATGGGCTGACCGAAAAGGCCTATGAATTTTCGGAAAGAGGAATCGTTAATTTATCTTGTTAGTTGTTTTTTCAAATTTTTATATAAATAGTTAGCCATGGTCGAGCCCACTTGTTATCAGTACAAAGACTCATACATCCACAAATAATAATTTTTTTTCAGTTCAATTCAAACATTTATTTTGATGAATGATTTTAAGAAATATTAACATCGCAAAATAAGCTTACGATTACATATTATATTTTTTATTTAGACCCATAATATTCATTGACTTTTAACAATTATTTTTGATTCTTCGTATTGTTTAAATTAGCAGCCATCCTTACTTTTCTTTTATAGAATTGCTAAACTGCTATAATTGTTTTTATTATTTAGACAAAGCTTTTCGTCATTACTGACATCTTCAGGTCTTAAACAACCTAATATAATAGCAATTTTAAACAACCTTAAAAACAATTATAGCAGTTTAGCAATTCTATAAAAGAAAAATTATTTTTGACTCATAAATGTACAAGATCTCTAATTTTTTTTTTGAAATAACAATTTAAAAAAAATGTAAACCCTCGTAGATGTTATGTAATTTCTAAATTAGTTAAACTTTAACCAAACGAATTTTATTAACTAATTTCAGTTCTCAAATATTGTGTAGTATGAATTAAAATTGTTTTTGACAGGTGTAATTTAATTTAATTTTAGCCAGTGTGTTTATGACTTCCGTAAACACTTATATTACGGTATTAAGAATGTTTATAAGGAACTCCAAGAGTGAACAAACATTAGTCACCTTGCGACGGCAGTCACTACATGTGCAGTGGGTCTTAGATTGCCACTAAATTGGAGAAAGCTTGTGCCATGACCGTGATACCCTTAGTTTTTTATATTTTCACTTTAGATGCCAACATATCTATTCAAAAGGTGAGTAATTTACAGTGGTGCTTAACCACGTATACAAGAACAAAATCTGCAAATTAAACCGTGTACAGTGACGTCTGCGAAAGTTTCGAGAACCGAACGTTTAATTTAATAGTGTTTGTAGTCATATCTGAAAATATGTGATAACTGTAAAGTACAAGGGTTCAGGATATTAGTTACTCAGAAAGTCAGTTATTTACACTGGTATGTTAGCAAGTTTAAAGGTACAATTTTGAAACTCACCGCCAAGGCAGCTCGCTGCCGCTGCCAGGACGGAGCAGCATTGGCAGCGCTGCCACGGCGGTTTTGGCGTTTTCGTTTCTCGCTGACAAAGAGGCGGCAGCGCTGTAGTAAATAATAATACTATATTCATATTCCGCTCAGTGCGCAGTTCTTACTGACGTATACAGTACCAGTATATCGTTCATTGCTTCTAAAAAACTAAAATTAATGAAATTACTGCAAGAAGAAGAAGACAATGACACTTTACTAATGCTAGCTTCATTTATCCACAAACGAAAAAGGAGAGCCACCAAAGAAGTCTTCAAAAGGCGTGAAGAAGAAGGATGTTTTAAAATATTAATAGAAAGGCACTTAAAACGGGATGAAGAGCTGTTTAGACAATACTGCAGACTCAATTATGATCAGTTCGATATGGTGCTGAGTTTGGTTGCTGAAGACTTGAAGCCTTCTACAACACGGCAGTATATTAGTGCCCAATAGTGCCCAACAAAAACTTTTCCTAACCCTACGGTAAGTAAACTTTTTCAAACAGAAGTAAACTTTTTTACTTTACTTACTTTACTTTATAAAACGATATTCGACAAGTAATGTATAGCGATCGAAAATTTAAAAATTTTAATTTTCCTTCTCGACCAGTCTGTTCACATGCAGCTGTGGCAACGACTCCAAGAAAAGGCTATAAACAAAGTTAATTGGGAAAGGCGACAACCAACGCCAATATCAGACAATGGAAGTGTGTTCAGCACGATGTAACAAAAGGAACGACGACTCATGTTGACAGGCGAGGATCAACTGAGAATTATGACTCCAAAACAAACCGAACAATGTACTTGGGCTCATTCACACGTTTACACAGAATCGAAGCTAGGATTCATTTAAGGGTTTAGTTAAGAAACGAGATCACAACAAAAACGAGGAAAGATCACAAAGGATTGAAGAAGCGAAGCACTCTATAGAAACGATGTGAGCAACAAATTGTGAATAGGAGCAACGAGGTTGCACAGCGGGATGTAACGTTTAAGTGACATGCTGAGATTTACAACGAGAAAGCGTGGTGGCTGCAGCAGCTGACACTTGACGGAAAATGGTTAATTGCCAGAACGCGGGGTTACAAACATGAACAATACTCCAGGATGTTGGGGCAACCCTTACTTAAAACTCTAGACAATAAGTTGACTGACAGGCGTGCAATGTCTTGCATTTCTCCGAAACGAGAGTAACGTCTGAACAACCGGATCATAAGACATATCCAACCACCTATCAGAATAGAGTATTTTACGAAGAGAGCGAAGGAGAAGCCAGTTTCCATAGTAACCAGAAGAAGAACAAATCAGAGGGTAGAGGACTAGAAGACTTCGAAATAGTGGGAAAAGATTTCGAGAGAGGGTAGTTGTTCAGCCTATCATGGTGATCTTAGGCGTGGACAAACTGGAGACCAAATTCTAGTAGGGAGAGGTTGATAAAAACTAATTGTCCACCTCGGAAGAGGGGCAGTCATATAGAAAAATTTGTCTCAGTCTTATAATATTTTAGATCAGTCTTATACAAAGTTTAGAGAGACACATAACTCTTGCGATCAGTCTTACAATGTTGCGGACAGTTTCATAATTTTATTAAGTGCAATAACAGTATCGAGAACAGTCACGTGAATTTTCGAACAGTGAATCAGTAAAGCGATCAGTCGCGAAATCTTGAAGTACGCAGAATGGAGAACAAGAACGTACACAGTATGTTTAGAAGTGAACTTGGTTGAACTTAGGAATTTTAGAATCGTTTCGCGACCTAGTGAAACAATATAAGGAACAACTATTTACAATGTGCATGAATGACACAGCAATGTTCATAATCTTCAATAATCGAGGCACATTTATCTAAACGAACTATTCTATAACCACATATTATTACCTAGTGGGCACACACAAAGAACCACGTTGAACACTTGAGTAAGCATTTACAACACAAACACAAAGTCCACACAACTGATTAATGATGGTTGTACGCGGGAACGAGCCGAATTGTGCAGACAAACCGTGAATAAACATAAAACACCTACACTATTCTGTTGACGACGCGTGTGCATAAGTGAATAGCCAGTGAAAGTGATCTCATCATCATCATCCAATGGAGCACCGTCTTCAAAAATCGCCATCACCTGGAATCTAGTACCGATGGAGTATAATGGATAAACACTTGTCAAGTAATACTTTATGATTTTAGTAGCATAATTAAACTACTGTCCTGTCTCTTTCAAAGAATCTATCCCTGAGTAATTATAGTAAAAGTTATTAAAGGAAGGTTGCATTTAAGATATAATCATGGTCAATTAAAGCTAATCCATCTGGGTGAATGAACGCATTAAATAAAGTAAATATTATTTGATTTTATTGTATGTATATTTCATATACGTGATATGTTTATTCAGATAGCTATTAAGAAGGAACTTATATTTTGATATGTATATGTTTGATGTTTTGATGTATTTACAGGTACCAGGTGTATATATATTTGTGTTATCGAATACAATTGTTTAAAGGTATAATAAATTAGTACATAAGCAGATCAAATAATGCATTCATCATTATCAGAAACCCTAATGTATAAGCAGTATAAGCAAAAGACATTGTCAATGGATAGAGTAAGATGGAAAAAATTTGTATATAGAGTGTAGCTGATGTAACCCGACACCAATGTGGTATAAGGGTATTTTGATAATAAATAAATAAAATTTCCCAAAATGATGGCGGACGAAATTTCTTTAGCAGCCAAGAAAGACATGTTGATATGTTTATAGGATCTCACCATTTAAAAACTCACAGAGAAAAATACCAGATAAATGTCACATCGAGAAAAATGAGGGAGTTAGGAAGGCTGTTGATAGAGATTAAAAAAAGAGACAACTCCATAAATAATCTGCTGAAATCTCTACGGTCCTCAAAATTCTAAGTCATAGTTGAAGCTACAAAAGCGTCCTCAAGACACAACGCAGAAAAAGATAAGTTTGGTGCTCCTACCTATGCTATGAATATTTGCACCTCTTTGAAAGAGTGCTGTGACATTGCAACATCCCATGTATATCAAACAAGGAAAAGATTGACGAAACTAAAACAGAATTAGAAACAATGAAAAATCTGTTGATAAGTGATTGGAAGTTTAAAATATCACATCAAACTGCGAATAATTTAAGCGGGAATAAGATGAATGCAGTAACAATAATACCCCTAGCTAGTGACTTAAAGAAGTTTAAGGATTTTCTTGTGATCGAAGGTTTAGAAGCATCCAGTCAGTTAAAAGAAAACCCAAATGACAAGGTAGCATATAACAATTTAATTGAAATTGTGAATTGCAGAGTAATTATCCTTTGTAGGAAAAGATGTGGGGAGCTTTCGAGGCTCTATGTAAAACAATATGAGGAAGTATGAAAGAAGAAAACGTATGAAGAGTTCCAAGATGCATTGAAACCCACAGAGATATTCTTTCAAAAAGATTTAAAAGAGTTGTTATTAGGGGGAAAAGAAGGGAGACACCTGTTCTATTTGCAGATGATGTCCGAAAGCATATTGAACGTTTATTGCAAATCAGAACTTTGTCCCAGATTACAATCCTTATGTTTTCTGTAACATTAAGACGTGACAATAATGGCTAGTCTAAGATTGCATAAACATAATGGCGACAATCAGTCAAATATTCTCTATGAATGACCAAGAAATTGAGCAATTGGCAACTTTCATGGGCCATAGTTCTCTTACTCATCGGAATGAGTATAGGCTGCCAGATGACATTTTTCAAACTGCAAAGATCAGAAAAGTTCTGTTAATGATGGAAGATGGGACTGCTGGTCAATTTAATGGAAAATCCTTAGATGAGATTGATATAAACTTAGAAGAAAATTTACTAGCTCCAGGAGATAATATTAATGATGACGACAGCTGTGATGAGAAAAAAGATTGGGAAAGACGTGATTATAAAAATAAGGAAGATCTTTCAACAGAAATATTTGGGAAAACAAGTGATCCTGCACAAAACCAAACTGCATTAACAGAAAATAAGGCGACAAAGAAAAAACAACGAATTCTCATACCATGGACAACTGAACAAAAAACTATAGTTAGAGTTTTTCAAAGAGCACATAATGAAACAAAAACCCCCAAAACGAGGTGAATGTGAGGAGATTATCTCTAAGTATCCAATATTACTTGCCAATAAAAACTGGCAGAAGATTAAAGTATTCATTCAGAATCTATATACCAAAAAACAA
Organism: Magicicada septendecula; assembly: GCA_034769895.1. Taxonomy (NCBI): domain Eukaryota; kingdom Metazoa; phylum Arthropoda; class Insecta; order Hemiptera; family Cicadidae; genus Magicicada; species Magicicada septendecula. Next base: position 1,435,785,384 of record CM068367.1, on the reverse strand, counting down.
AAAATTAACTAAATTAAGCAATTCATATGAAGGTATTCTGTAACTCTGATGATTTTGAATCCAAGTCAAATTGTAACGTTAATTTCACTTTAATGTTTGTATTGGATATAAATATATATTATTTACTTTAAATAAAGTTGAATTTGTAACTAAATTTTTTTTTTTTAAATCTTTAACAAATCTTAAATATTGGTATGGAGAACCATACATGATTTCCATATTCTAAGATTTATATTTAAAATCATTTTCGAAATGAAATATTACCATAGAAACTACTTCTTTCTACTTACTGCTTCAGCCTTAACCACAGTACTGTGGTCACTAACGTATACCACCTCACGTTATCGCACTCGATTTTCACTGATGATGGAAGTCGATGGCATTGCCGAAACGTCTGGTTTTGTAGAAAACATTGGACTACGGCCAAATATCCCGGGAAGGAATTTTAACAAAAACTATTTCTTTGTTGCCGATAACGTTGTACACATATATATAAAATATATGCATAAAATTAATGGCTTGTATAAGTTAATGATTGATCTCCATTAAGTAGTGCTCAAGTTTCCAAAGTTTTAATATTATGATGTCCGTAATTAAAACATCAGAGCAGGTTTAGTGTGAATGAGGGTACACTGTGGACAAAAATTTTCAACATTTCCTATTGAGCGTTGCTTAGAGTAAAGCTGCGAATCTACAGTGTATGTTTCACAGAACAAACACGCGAAAAAGAAGGAGCGCTCCGAAGTCACTCATGGACCCTCAGCATCTTGCAGAGGGTTCATTCCCTAAAGACGAAAAGTCTGACTATGAATCGTTCCTCTGTAAACACGTGCAGTTACATTGCCCAGCGATCCACAGGAAGCAAATTGATGTCCATTTTTTCGGCTTGCACGCGTTATGTTGCTGTGGGTTTCGGCACTTTCCATTTAAAAACTGTGCAAATGTAAGAAAATAAACATGAGTGAGACCTGAAATAACGTGAATTTTGTGTGTGTGTGTGTGTGTGTGTGTGTGTGACCTGCCTTTTTATTGCTGTAGGCATAATAATAAAATGGAAACGTAAACATTACATAACTGAGATATGCTTACCTGCCACGAACGATATATTATTTTATACATGGAGGAGTTCAGTGACATACACACGTACAGAAGAATTATATATATAAAGATATTAACTCATACATAATTTACATTAAAATGAAAATATCGGTATGGAGAACCATACATGACTTCCATATTCTAAGATTTATATTTAAAATCATTTTCGAAATGAAATATTACCATAGAAACTACTTCTTTCTACTTACTGCTTCAGCCTTAACCACAGTACTGTGGTCACTAACGTATACCACCTCACGTTATCGCACTCGATTTTCACTGATGATGGAAGTCGATGGCATTGCTGAAACGTCTGGTTTTGTAGAAAACATTGGACTACAGCCAAATATCCCGGGAAGGAATTTTAACAAAAAGTACTTCTTTGTTGCCGATAACGTTGTACACATATATAAAAAAAATATGCATAAAATTAATGGCTTGTATAAGTTAATGATTGATCTCCATTAAGTAGTGCTCAAGTTTCCAAAGTTTTAATATTATGATGTCCGTAATTAAAACATCAGAGCAGGTTTAGTGTATATGAGGGTTCACCGTGGACAAAAATTTTCAACATTTCCTATTGAGCGTTGCTTAGAATAAATCTGCGAATCTACAGTGTACGTTTCACAGAACAAACACGCGGAAAAGAAGGAGCGCTCCGAAGTCACTCATGGACCCTCAGCATCTTGCAGAGGGTTCATTCCCTAAAGACGAAAAGTCTGTATATGAATCGTTCCTCTGTAAACACGTGCAGTTACACTGCCCAGCGATCCACAGGAAGCAAATCGCTATCCACGCTGGACACTTTTTCGGCTTGCATGCGTTATGTTGGTATGGGTTCGGCACTTTCCATTTAAAAACCGTGCAAATGTAAGAAAATAAACATGAATGAGGCCAGAAATAACGCGAATTGTGTGTGTGTGTGTGTGTGTGTGTCTTCCCTGCCTTTTTATTGCGGTAGTGATAATAATAAAATGGAAACGTAAACAGTACATAACTGAGATATGCTTGCCTGCCACGCACGATATATTTTCTCTTATACATGACTAGCAGAATACCCGTGCTTCGCTACTGAGTTTCACGTTGTACGTAATGAAAATGTTAGTTTAATTAATAAAGTTTAATTAAAGTAGGCTTCTTAAAAATAAACAGCTGTTGCCCACAACTTCGTTCGCGTGGTCTTCAATATGCGATAATATATTTAGAACAGAATCTATTCTATTGGGTTGCCATAGTAACCAGATCTAATAGTTTTTTTAAGACCGCAAAGGACCCCCCAGAGGATCGTATCAAAAAAAACACCTGTCCTATGTTGGTTCTCCCGTTGCGTAAAATATTTGTGCCAAGTTTGGTTGAAATCGGTCCAATGGTTTAGGTGGAGACGTGGAAGACCCCAAAGGACCCCCCAAAGGATCGTATCGAAAAAAACACTTGTCCTATGTTGGTTCTCCCTTTGCGTAAAATATTTGTGCCAAGTTTAGTTGAAATCGGTCCAGTGGTTTAGGAGGCGATGTGGAAGACCCCAAAGAACCCCCAAAAGGACTCCATCGAAAAAACACCTATCCTATGTTGGTTCTCCCGTTGCGTAAAATATTTGTGCCAAGTTTGGTTGAAATCGGTACAGTGGTTTAGGAGGAGATGTGGAAGAAACCTTCGCGGACGTGCGCACAACAACTCACCGAAGTTTCATCGCAATCGGATGAATGGTATAGGAACGCATACGGGACAAACAAAGAAACATTCATTTTTATATATAAGATGTAAACTATACCACTTACTTGACATAAACCGTGATAGCTAAGCTAATGTACAACATATATGTATTAATTATACACATAAATGTTCCTCGATAGACACTCTATCTATTGGTGAAAACTTGAATAAAATCCGTTCAGTACTTCCTGAGATTAGCGATTTCAAACACAGAGAGAAAACGGACCAACTTTACTTTATACTATGTACAGATTTACATTAAAATGAAAAAATTATAATTTTATTGCCTGGCAACAAAATTATTTAATTTTTAACAATTACCATTGTTTGAAAAAGTTTAAATGAATTTTCAAGTACTTTACTCTTGTTAAAACGTAAAAGGTTGCAGGTAAACTACCCCTTCTCCTTAACCGATCTTCACCAAAATCAAAAGGCCTTGAGTCCTCTACAATTCAGTGACGTATGCAAAAAATTATTTGATTCTGTTTGAATTTGCGGCAGTTATCGTTTGCCATAGAAAATACGCTTGATAAAAAACGTTGCAGGTAAACTACCCCTTCCCCTCAACCGATCTTCACCAAAAACAATAGGTCTTGAGTACTCTACAAATCACAGCTGTATGCAAATAATCTTTTGATTCTGTTTGAATTTGCGGTTGTTATCGTTTGCCATAGGAAATACCCTTGTTAAAACATAAAACGTTACAGGTAAACTACCCCTTTCCCTCAACCGATCTTCACCAAAAACAATAGGTCGTGAGTACTCTACAAATGAGTGCTGTATGCAAAAAATTATTTGATTCTGTTTGAATTTGCGGCAGTTATCGTTTGCCATAGAAAAAAAATCTACACACAGACACTTTTCGGAAAACGACTTTTTTTCATGTTTTGAGTGTAGTACAATCAGAATCTGCAATAATCTCGAACACGATTTTTTTGCCATCACCATACTTCCATTTCCTTAAGGAATATGGAAGTAAAAAGCACACTCAAATTACATATATTTTAATACAATTTGTTGCTTACTTAAAAATTATTTTTAAACCATTTTTTGATTACTAATAAGAAGCAACTTGTTTTGAAAAAAAGGTTTCATTCAACTCTTTAAATAGAAAGAAAAGAACTGAGAAAAGAAACTGAACCCATTTAAATACAGATATGATGCGATTGATAATTAAGAATTGCCTACTTAAACATGAGATTTATAAATTTAATTTTAAAAATAAATTTTAAACGTGAATCAAAAATACCAGGCAACTACAAATGTTAGTGATTAGTACATAGTGACATAGCCCATGATCGATTGCAAGTTTATTTTAAAACAAGAATCCTTGCTCTTGTATTTTCGAGAAATAGTCAAGTACTACAGATCTTAATTAAATAGTAATATTACTTGAATGATGTTCATTTCTTTCGAGACAACATTACGATAACCCAAACTACTGTCCGAATAGGTCAGCTCTAAAATCCGATGGGAATGCTACAATTTCTTTTTTAGGCAGGTAAGTACTATGTATGGTCACAGGCAGTAAAATATACATATAGATATTTTTTCATTTTTGAGTTAATAAAATAGCTACATAATTGCAATATGACGACCGTATACATAATAATTGGTTGTGTAGAAGTGGCAACAACGTTGGTTGCTGTAATGATGTTCAGGTTGTTTCCAATATTCGTTCTAGTCGTCATATTAACTGTGAGATGTATGTGTATATAGTGGTCACAATGCTGACGGCACTGTGAACAGTTGCCATAAAGACGATTACATGGATAGAGACATTTTTTCCTTAGAATAAGAAAGTAAATGTCATTACTTCATTAACGACCTATATACTAACCAATATTCACTTTAAAATATTTATATTCATCACTCCTTTAGGTGGTTGCTACAAAGCCGTGGCACTGTATGGTAGCCATAATGATATTGGGATGTATATATATATATATACATATATATTAAGCAAAACTACTATCATCTATTCCGACAACCTGCTTATACATTTTTATAATGTCCACGGCCAGTATGCATATCAAGAACTGTAACAAGTCTATATTGATTTCAATAAATACATTTGTAATTGAAAAGTAACTCGAATGGCCCATAATTACCAAATATAATTATAAGTTAAAATGTGGCTACCCCTTTCTCTAATTCTGCAAAATGTAAGACTTCCTGATTTCTATAAAGAACAAATCATTTACAAAAAACGGCCATAAGAGTTTAAAAATGCTTAAAAAATTATTTATTCATTTAATTATATGGCAAGTCATTATTTACTTATAATGACTTGATAGTAACAAGGCGTATCTGCAATTCAAGGCTACATACAGCCTGCCTAACATTCACGAAAGCTGACAATTAAAAAACTAAGAAAGACAGGTTTAACATATAATGGCTATAAAATATAAATTACAAAATATAAGTACCGCCTGTACAATGTTAATAAATGTAGAATTTTAATTTCGTCCATATATGCATATATTAAAAAGAGATGCTGTATTCGCCTGGCTGCAGGAGTGCACCAGGGCATGCTTGACTTGACAAAGACCGACCTGTTGGAAACCTGCATGATATGGCACCAACAGGTGCCTACCTTCTGATTTGTGAAATTTAAAGGTAACAATCCAGAAACAACCCCCCCTACCCTTGTATGTAGTAAAGAATAACTAAATGCAAAAACCCCATAATAAAATGAAATTAAAACCACATCAGCCGGTTCGGTATCGTGAAAACCATATCCCAATACTTAATTTAAAAAAGCTCTCCCCCAACTTTTGCACCCATATTCAGAATGAAAAAACAAACCCCCGGTATGCTCCCACAGGCCAGTTTACAATTATATCTGTTTGAACGGTATTACTATATTAAGGTTACACTGAAATTGTCTCGCTGACACATATACCTGATTAAACTGTCACTGTATAAAGTTGATATGCTAGAGTTACATACACCTCATATAGTCTTTTGTGCTGGCCAGGTTTAAAAAAATAATAAATGAGTAAATATCACCTCATAAGATGTGGGCAGTTAGATAGTGATTTGCGGCAGTTACATTTCCCTCCTCAGTCGCAGAACGAAGTCTTAGCGGTTCATGACATGATGAAGGTAACAGCACATCATGCTTAGGTCAGGTCTCCGTCAAAGGCGAGAACCCGGTAGGTCTTGAACTATTAGCCTGCCATTAAAGATGGGAAGAAAACACACGAAAATGCTCTGCTGAACCGAGGGAGGAAGCTAGATGTTTTCGTAACGGGAGCTATGCAGTGACTGACTCTCACAACATGCACGGAAACGCAAGCCAAATTCGGCCCGCTAGATAGCATGCACTGCCGGAACAGTGCCACACAGATATCGCCTCGCTCACTGACATTGATAACTAATCGAATTTATTATTGGAAAAATAGTATTTGTATTTCCTCGAATGCCAGGTTATGCAAACACCGGCACAAATTTGAAAAAATTTATTTTTTATTTGACTTGTATAATGAATGGTAAATGATTAAAATTTGAGGATTAAAGTATTGTATAGAAATACAGAGTTGAAATAATAATGAGATAATGGGAATATTTAATAGAACATTGAAATTAAAGTTGTAATGTTTGTAATCTTTATTCAAATTCAAAGTTGAAATGTTTGTTTTAATGTAATATCGGTAATGTTTATTTTGAGCTGAAGTATTTGTGAAACATAGTGTTTATTTGAGTCTGATGTAATTGTGTATAGATGTAAAACATGTATTATATGTTTTAACTGTCGATTTTCCTAATTTTTGGGCGGTCACGGATTCACCGAACCCTGACCGTGGATTTGGGCTTCTCTGTAACAAGCTATGGGCAGACTTATTGTACCTTGACCATAGTTTGTTATTTTCTGAATTGGTGAACTTAGAAACTTAACTGGGGAGGAACAAGGGGAGTCTAAAATAACTTTGGAACTACGGTTATATACCTATGGAAAGGTGATAGACCGCTTAAGTGCTTGTAAATAATTATTGTAGTAGGGTTACTGGTATCCTGTATACCAGTAATACCGAACTTAATGTAGAGCCAAAGCAAGGACGGGGTAACATAAAAGAAAAAAAAAGTTTACTCCCAGCAGCTTCAGTCCTTGTGGAAGCAACTGGGCGAGACAGTCCACTCATTGGGGGGAAATAAGAGTAGCGGATAGGTGGTAGCAACGTTACAAGCTACGGAAATAAATTTCATTTACGGATTTTGTGTAATATCAAAATAGGTGCAAGTCCTTGAGATCACTTACACTAAATTGTAACGATAGGTTAAGGGGTTTTGAAGGGGGATTTTAAGAAATAATGTGAGGTGAGGAGTTTAAGATGAATTATAGATAAATGTAAGTTGATAATTACAGTGTTATGATACTGATAGTAATGAAGTATTGTAGTAGATTTTTTTGATTATCTATGTATCTGTTGTATTTAATAATTTTCTATTTTGTATTAATCATGTTTTGTATTGTATAAAGATAGCAGTAGTAATCTGCATTAATAATGAGAAAATTGCTATATAAAATGTAATGTTTAAATGGAAAAGTAAGATGGAATTGTTGTTAAATGGAATTCAGAATTGAATTGGTGAATCATTTTTTGGAGTTTGAATTATGACTTCCAAGAGTATGTTAAGGTTTGTAAACGAATTTACCTTTTTTCAAATTACCCGCCCAAAATATTACCTACCTTGGCGATCTATTCTTCGTCAGCACTTAACAGGGTTGCCAGCATATTTGAAGTTAATATGCAAACTATTCCACTCTGTTCATTAAACAATACCTGTATGATTTAAACAATTTATTTCTCTGGACTCAGAAGACTCTAGAATTCGATTAGGCGAGATTTGGATGTAGCAAACAGATTAGGTTTCAGCGCAATAATTACATTCTACATGTAGTCTTTGTGATATAGAAATTGGTTTTTATTTTCATTTTTTAAATTCAAACGGGTGTTACCCCTATATATATGTGGTGATTAGCAAATCACCCAACATTAAACATATATAATCATTATTTGCACAAGATTACATTAAAAAAAATACTTAATCTATCACGACGAACCAGCACTTCGCTTTCACTCTCTAAAAAACCCCCTTAGATTTGAGCTCTCATTACGATCTGATTTTAGTGTTTTAATACTGGGTACATAGTTGTGGATAGGTGTCTGGTCGACTTAGTTTCAAAAGTACTTATCTGGAGATGTTATTCCACACGTGGCGTCATTATTCTTGTAGTTCATTTTTGTTTCAACACTCACTAAACGGTTAATTAATTTTGGAGATTAACTTGTATACTCAATGAAATTTATTTAGCACTGTTTCATATGAATTTTCACTTTTTGAAGGCCTAAATCGACTTTGTCTACGGACTTGGGTTAACACCCAGTACGGCGTTTGGCTGTTGTTTGTAGACTGCTCTTCGTAGACTAGACTAATGGCGATCGATTAGCGTATACTACAGGAGCTGGTCACGTGGTACCCCTTCCTCGTTGATCGAGCTATATTGAAATGTTCTAGAATATCGTAGAAGCTCGGATTTTGTTTCCGTATTATAAACACGTGTTCATTTTTGTGATATTCTTTTGACGTCAATCGGATCGCTAAAAATTCGTGTCCATATATGGCTAGGTTTATTTATTTTGTGACAGTAATGGCTACGTCACACTGGCTGATTCATACCATCCCAATCTCAAAAGTCAATTTATTCAGTTTACATAGATCGTATTATTGCACAATATAAAATAATTATACCCATTTTGTACTGTCATAATGTCCCCTCAATGAGAGGTTTTATGCCAAAGCATAAAAACTCTCATTGACAAAACCTAAAAGGATCAACTCGGATATGGCGCCATGACCCTCCTTAAATTTGATTAAAATCATGGGTTACTCACCCCCCTGATCCAGTGATTGTGGCCAAACCTGCATGACTTTACTGGACTTCCTGCTGTAGAATCCCAACACCATAAAGCCAGACAGGCACTAGACGCCCATGCCCTGACGCGCTGGCCAGCACAGGGTCGCCACCACAGTACCACCAGACTCTGAAACAATCAATAAAACATTACCAGATGGCCTTTCATTATTCCATATCCTGAACTGATTTGGTCTCCTCTTAGCCGTACTGGTTTGCCTTTTTCGAAGTACTGGCTTTTTCTTAACTTCTAAATGTACACATAACAATGTTTAACAGAAACATCCTTAACATAACAGAATACACTTTCTCCTAAACATCTAACATCAACATACTCTTGGAATTTATAATTCCAACTTCAAAATGATTTACTATTTCCAGTCGGAATTTAAGAAAAAATAACTTCATATTACTTTTTTCACTTAAACATCTCATTTTATCTCTCAATTTTCTCATCATTATTGCCGTTTACTACTGCTAACTCTATACAATACAAAACCTGGTTATAAAAAACAGTAAATTATACAATACAATAAGTACAGTCAACCATATGTGTATTTTCAACACTGTATTCTTAATCGTTACCATGATTTAATAATCAATCTCACCTATTTTATCATTCGTTTAAACTCCTCATCATTTTCTACTATCCCATACAATTCAAATCAAAAAATAAATTTTTCAAATTTATTCCCGTTTCCATCTTTTACATTAATTAAACCATCTCAAATTAGTTTAATTCCATTATAAAAATTCATAATTACATAAACGTCACTTCATAATACACTCAATCAGAATTATTAACATTGAGTACACATCATTCAACATACACACACTGTGTATTTTCAGATACCATATCATACAACATAACCTAACACAATACATTTAACATCAATACAAATTTATATACAATCTACGTCATATCATGTCATTGTTTACCAAAAAATCATTACCTTATTTAGCCAATTCTTTAAACCATTACATTCACATAATTAAATGTTCATTCGCTATATATCTAACCTCCATCATCAAAAATTAATCTGACATTAACATAACACATTTCAGTTTTGTTTATGTTTATCATATTATTACTATTTATATAATAACTCTTTAAATTTGTTTTATCCATTATACCATAACAATTCACTGGATCATTCCACATTATTATCTCATAAAACTTGTCAATATTAGGTATGGTCAATTCTCCCTTAATATTTTTTGTCATCACCAGGTAAGTTATGATCTCATCATCATAGTGTTACTACTACAGTAGAAGCCCGATATAGCGCAGTCCGATATACCGCGAATTCGGATATAACGCGGTGAAGAGTATGTCGCCCGTTATTAGCGAAAATTCTTACTTGTAGAGAGTGAGTAAATTATGAATTGTTTATCGTGACTTCCGTAGCCACATTGGAATGCGTTGCGTTTATTGTAAACAAAGGCTTGTTGTTGGAAACGGCATTGTAAACAACAGCCAGAATTGCCAGTTCAAGTGTACCTGTAGACATAAACATTTGCCCTGTATTTACAGTCTCTACGTTTCTAAGAATTCATGCCGAGGCAAGCAGCCAACTAAATCCCTTCTCTCCCTCATACTCTTATATTATAAGATCATACTCTGATATTATCTTATCAAAGTGTATAGTCTTTGTCATAAATTTGCATAGAGTAGAGTTTTGTGATATCGCAGAAAAGAAAAGCATATTCTGTGAGTGATAAACTCAAAATAATTGATCGTGTGAAGAACGGAGAGTCAAAGGCAAGTTTATCACGTGAGTGTGGCATCCCAGAAGGAAAAATTAGAGGGTGGATGAAGGAAGAAGATAAACTTAAAAGTTTTGTGAACACAGTTGAAAGTGAAGTGGGGTTGCAAAGAAAAAATACTAAAGTAGGTAAGGATAGTGAACTAAATGAGTGTCTGTACAGGTGGTTTTTAATAAAACGAAGTGAAGGTGTGCCACTGTCAGGACCAGTTATTAGAGCTCAAGCTGTGAAATTCCATAGTGATTTACATGGCAACAGTGACTTTAATGCATCTGATGGGTGGCTTTCGCGATGGAAATCTCGTCATGGTATAAGCCAGATAAGCATTGAAGGGGAAGCACGATCATGTGACAGTGAAGCTGCAGCACTTTTTCCTCAGGCATTAAACAAAGTAATGATCGATAACGATTTAAATGACCATCAAGTGTATAACTGTGATGAAACTGCTCTGTATTTTCGAATGCTTCCTACCAGAACTCTGGATGTGAATAATTCAATAAATAAATCTGGATTAAAAATAAATAAGGATAGAGTTACCCTCCTGTTTGCCACAAATAAATCAGGCAGCCACAAAGTTAAACCTCTCTGTATAGGGAAAAGCCGAAATCCTAGATGCTTTCAACATGTTAACATGACGTCATTACCCATCACATATCATAATACAAAAAAAGCTTGGATGACAAGTGATATTTTCGGTAAATGGTTCCATGAAGAATTTGTTCCATCTGTGAGAAGCCACCTGCGGTCACTCAACCTCGAAGAAAAAGCTGTACTGACCCTTGACCACTGTCCAGCACATCCACCTGCTGATATGCTACAGTCAAGAGATGGGAAAATCGGAGTCATGTTCTTGCCGAAAAACACTACAGCACTGATCCAGCCATTAGATCAAGGCATCATAAAAGCATTTAAAGCGCATTACCGCCGTGAACTTCTGAGTGCTATAGTGAATTCTGATGAGGAAATGGAAATTTACCTTAAGTCAATAAACCTGAAAACAGTTGCGTATTCAATAGGTCTTGCATGGGAAAGTATTAGTATGGCTATGATTCAGAATTGCTGGAAGAAATGTTCCTTTGAACAAAACATCGCCGATGGAAATTGCTCTGTTGCCGGATTCACTAATAGTGATGTACAGTCTGCGAGTAGTGCTCTGCATTGCAACTTCACTCTAGATGACTTGAATGACTGGGCAGAAGTTGACAACGGTGAGCCTGTTACAGAATGTATAGGAGATAAAGATATCATCGATGCAGTCCGAAATGCAAATTGCGAAGAAAAAGAAGACGATGACGATGATGGAAATGAAAATGGGGTGGAAGTGAAAGAAGTTATTCCAAATGTTAGTGAAGTGATAATACACATAAAAAAAGTAATTTCATGGATGGAGAGGCAAAGTGAATCTAATAATGTTCATCTGCTGCACCTCGCGTTTATAAAACAATATGCGGAAAAGAAACGCTGTGCATTATCCTGTCAAACAACAATTACGGACTTTTTTAAGACCAACAATTAGGCCTACAGTAGGTCGAGTGAGCAATGTATAAATAGTGTATTTTATATTCCATTGGATTAAAATAAATTAAAATATTGGATTAAAATACAGTTTTCTTATTTTTTATTTCTACATTTGGTGACGTAATTTACGTACAGTATATAGTAGTGCATTATGCTGTAGCCTTTTTCCCGGTCCTCCCTCCCCATCATTTGTCACTGTACAGGTCACCTTCCGATATACCGCGGTTACGCCTATAAAGCGGGGGAAAGTATGTCACCCGACAACCGCGCTATATCGGGCTTCTACTGTACATCAATTACATCGCAAGGTAAGTGCTTATTATCATCATCTACTTCTGCTCTAATTACATCACAACGTAAGTCTTTATTATTAACAATTCTCTCAATATTTATTATTTCTATTAACCCTTCATAACCTCTATTACTCTTGGACAACTCTCTCTCTCTCTCTCTCTCTCTCTCTCTCTCTCTCTCTCAAAATCGCTTTCCCGACCCCATTTCACACTATCATTCCACGCAGAGGGCAATACAACATTATTAAAACACATCCTGGCTTTACCAGGGAAATCATAATGCATAAAGGGATTATTTGTAGACCATTTGTCTCCCAAATAAGTTGTCGAGGAACTTACATCCTCTAACAACACTCGTGAAGCCTTTACTTCACCTACAACACCACGGGGAAAATTTGCCCTCAACCCCCTATATTCTCTTAAACTCTCCCTCCACTTTCTCTCAAGCTCATGAACACATTACTACCCCATCACTAACCTCTACTCCTATTATATTCTCATCAACTCTACAATTACTTACCGTATCCTTCTTAGATACCCCACTTTCCACTATATCTTTCTTATCATTATTCAACATTATTTCACCATTATAATCATCATTATAATTAACACCACCACTTACCTTGTCAACTATTCCTTCACTATTTATATTCTCATTTGCACTTAACTTGTCATCATTATGATTATCACTTATATTTTCACTATCAGAACCGATTACCTTGTTCTCCATTCTTTCATTATTATTATTTTCATTACACTTACCTGTGTCTCTTTTACTCTCCTTTCTTTTTCTTATGTCACTGACATCATCTTGCATTTTTTTCACGATGGTACTACAATGTTCATCAATTTCATTTAGATGTTGTTTCATATCATTAAAATTACTTTCGTTTTTTATATTCTGTTCATTTAATTTAATATTTACTTAATTGAAATTACTGCTTAGTTCATTGAACTTCATGTCGAACTTTACATTCTGTTCATGAAACTTTTCATCGCAATTATCAAAACGTCTACTCATAAAATTCATTATATTGGTCATTGACCATTCTTTTTCTTTTATTTTGGTTGCCACGGGAGTAGATTCAGCTTCCACTTTATCTTACACATTATAATTGATTCAGTTAGACTGCTCTCTTTATTTAATACACACAAGTTGAATGACTTTCCGATTCATTAATGACAGTTGAGTCAGACAAGCTGACTTCCTCCTCATTATTGTCCATATTTTTTACTTATTTTTAGTTAACTACTGATTACAATTGAATATTGAGATAAATAAATGAGTGTTTATATGTACTAAATAAAAAATTTTCCAGACCACATGCTATTTTGAAAGTCTTAACCTAAAAATTTCAAAATTTGCCGACGCTCCCCAGCCTATTTCCTGTCATCCAATTTCAGGCCTATTTTACATAAAATTTACATAAAATCCTGGCAGGGTTTTGCCAATTGTAAATGAACTTACCTTTTTTCAAATCTACCCGCCCAAAATATTACCTACCTTGGCGATCTATTCTTCGTCAGCAAGTAACAGGGTCGCCAGCATATTTGAAGTTAATATGCAAACTATTCCACCCTGTTCATTAAACAATACCTGTATGATTTAAACAATTTATTACTCTGGACTCAGAAGACTCTAGAATTCGATTAGGTGAGATTTGGATGTAGCAAACAGATTAGGTTTCAGCGCAATAATTACATTCAACATGTGGTCTTTGTGATATAGAAATTAGTTTTTATTTTAATTTTTTAAATTCAAACGGGTGTTACCCCTATATATATGTGGTGATTAGTAAATCACCCAAAATTGAACATATATAATCATTATTTGCACAAGATTACTTTACTTAATCTATCAAGGCGAACCAGCACTTCGCTTTCACGCTCTCATTCACTCTCTAAAAACCCCCTTAGATTTGAGCTCTCATTACGATCTGAATTTAGCGTTTTAATACTGGGTACATAGTTGTGGATAGCTGTCTGGTTGATTTAGTTTCGAAAGTACTTATCTGGAGATGTTATTCCACACGTGGCGTCATTGTTCTTGTAGTTCACTTTTGTTTCAACACTCACTAAACTGTTAATTAATTTTGGTGATTAAATTGTATACTCGAAGAAATTTATTTACCACTGTTTCATATGCATTTTCACTTTTTGAAGGCCTAAATCGACTTTGTCCGTGGATTTGCGTTAACACCCAGTACGGCGTTTGGCTGTTGTTCATAGACTGCTCTTCGTAGATTAGACTAATGGCAATCGGTTAGCGTATACTACAGAAGCTGGTCATGTGGTACCCCTTCCTCGCTGATCGAGCTATATCGAAACGTTCTAGAACATCGTCGAAGCTCGGAAATCGTTTCCGTATTATAAACACTTGTTCATTTTTGTGATATTCTTCTGACGTCAATCGGATCGCTAAAAATTCGTGTCCATATATGGCTAGGTTTATTTATTTTGTGACGGTAATGGCTACGTCACACTGGCTGATTCATACCATCCCAATCTCAAAAGTCAATTTATTCAGTTTACATAGATCGTATTATTGCACAATATAAAATAATTATACCCATTTTGTACTGTCACAGGTTATGTCTTTTACAGAAAATGTATTATGTTGTGTTAAGGATATATATTAAAACAATGTATTTGTGTATTAAAAGTTAAGATAAAAAGCCAGTACTTCAAAAAAGGCAAACCAGTATGGCTAAGAGGAAACCAAATCAGTTAAGGATATGGAATAGTGAAAGGCCATTTATTGATGTTTTAATTGATTGTTACACAGTCCGGGTGGTACTGAGGTGGCGGACCTGTGCTGGCCCGCGCGTCAGGGCAGGGCGTCTAGTGCCTGTCTGGCTTTATGGTGTTGGGATCCTGAGGCAGGAAGTCCAGTAAAGTTATCCAGGTGCGGCCACAGCCGCTGGATTAGGGGGGTGAGTAACCCATGATTTTAATAAGGAAGTAAGGGGGGTCGTGGCACCATATCCGAGCTGATCCTCTTAGGTTTAGGCAATGAGAGTTTTT
The DNA here is from genome assembly GCA_034769895.1 of Magicicada septendecula. NCBI lineage: Eukaryota > Metazoa > Arthropoda > Insecta > Hemiptera > Cicadidae > Magicicada > Magicicada septendecula. The sequence goes on along the minus strand of CM068367.1, from coordinate 1,435,770,051 downwards.
AGGAGGTATTGTAATGGGGCAAAAAGGGTAGAACCATTTTTTGATAATTTTCATTAATAAACCCGTCTATGTAATACTTGGTGAAAGCCAGTGTTAGGTACGCATTGGGAGTTAGAACAAAGCGTAGACGAGTCACCAGAAAGGCATATGGTACGACACCATAGTCGACGGCTATATTTAACTGTATGTGGGGAACAAGACCTGACCATATAAGGTGAGAAATTTTTATTAAATTACTCTGACATCACGATGGTACCATGAGATAAACACGTGCTTTCAATATTACAACGCAGTTCTGGTTTCGACAAGTTCCAGAATTTTCTATGTATCCAGACAAGGGATGAAGTGGGGATCCACGGGAACCACGTGACCGATGCATGGAAGGCTGGCATAGTAGACAGTTGCGAGCCCCAAGTTCGCGGCAGTCGACAAGATTTCCAGGCCGCGCAGTCATGTAAAACAGTGCTCGCGAGCAAGTAAGAGTCGGCCGACCAAATGTTATGTGATTTAATCTAAAACAACAGCGAAGAATATAATTATGAACAATCAACAATAGTGTTCAATTTATAACAGTTCAAAACCTATTTTTTGAGTGTTATACGGAAAAAGTGAACTGCAAGTGATGGCACAACATCTTGGATAACCGCTCCAGATAAGTACTCGTAAAACTAGATCAACTGGCCAACATTTAATAATCATTTGACTTTTCTTCAAATACGAAATTCCGCAACCAGAATGAGATCTCAAATTTAGGGGGGTTTAAACAGAGAGAGAGAGAGAGAGAGAGAGAGAGGAGGGGGAGAAGGAGAGAGAGGGAGGGAGAGGGAGAGGGAGAGAGGGAAAGGGAGAGGGAGAGGGAGGGAGAGAGAGAGGGAGAGAGGGAGAGAGCGGAGAGAGAGAGAGAGAGAGAGAGAGAGAGAGAGAGAGAGAGAGAGAGAGAGAGAGAGAGAGAGAGAGAGAGAGAGAGGAGAGAAGAGAGAGAGAGAGGGAGAGAGAGGGAGGGAGAGGAGGGAGAGGGAGAGGGAGAGGGAGAGAGAGAGAGAGAGAGAGAGAGAGAGAGAGAGAGAGAGAGAGAGAGAGAGAGAGAGAGAGAGAGAGAGAGAGTGGATGCGAAGTACTGGTTTGTCGATGAAAATGTATATATTTTATTTGGTTAAGTCATTTTATGTTTTAATAATGGTTTAACATATAATGTAAAAGAAAGTTAGAGAAAGAGAAAGAACTTACTCATTGGTCAGAATAAAATAAGATTTGTTAGCATCACAACCATGTGTTAGAATAATTATTTTGACATAACCATATCCTAGTTTTGTGCCGACAAACTCGTCTAACGAGCCTGGGTAAGTTTTGAATTAAAGGAAATTAAATTAACTTATTGGGAAAGGTGTATAAAAGGTTTCCACATTCCCTTTTTTCCAAATGTGGTGGCAACCTGGAATAATTTGGATCTTCTGTTGGGTTTTGATAAGGTAAGTGCGTCAGAATTGGGGTAAGTAGTCGTTTTGTGTTTTTGTGTTATTAAAAAATGGTTGAACAGTTACAACACTTGTATCAGTAATCATTAACAAATAACAGTTCCAAACGACCGTGTTTTAAGATTTGTGTACAAAGTCATCGACGTCTTGCACAGTAAGCCAGCTTTGTTCATACTGCCGAGTCTGTTACCACTACCATACTGCTCTCTTTTACACTGGCCTGTAGTGTTTGCGAAATTCTGCTGAACTGAAAACAGCGATAATCTCGAATCAAACACTAAACAATCCAAACAATTCTTCTTAGATGACTAAGAAGAATATGTGTGACAAAGGGAGGAAAGTAAAGAGAGCAAATTCTTAAGAAGTACAGTTGCGCTTATTATTTTATTTCGGTGTTCCAAAACAAGCCTTTGTGTAAAACCGCATTCACACCGGCCGCACTGGACTGTGCCGAACAAAACAAAGTGGTGCGGTGCGGCCTGTTTGGACGACAAACTGCGCAACTTCAAGCACCAACAAATGCGATCCAGGTAGTGTTTGTTCGTGCGCGTTCTATTTGAACAGTGTTTCTCATTTACTGAATCTGAGCGGTACTGAGTGTTTTTAGTTGACTGTGATTTTAGTATAGGGGAGAGCAGGGTGTGGCCACCCTACGCAAAAATTATTTTTTACTGTTAGTGTATAATATGGAAAAATCATTTAAATATTTTTAATTAAACTATATTAAAATCTAAAACAAACATGTAAAAATATTATTTTTGCACCAACTCAACTTAATACTTTGTAATAAATTTTTACAAAATGTCATAAGTTACATAATGGCCACTTTAACCTACCTAACACGGTAAACAGTCAACAAAATACAAAGACAAATTTAAATAATGTCCTGTGGATTTACTTTTCATAAAGATATCACCAAATTATAACTTGTACTTTCACTATATATAAGAAAATAATAGGCAAATACAAAAAAGTGTTTTGTACAGTTTTTCACAAGGAATTACAAAAACCAGATTATTTACGACAGTGTTAACACAAAAAATCAACTTCATCGCAGCCAGCACTCTTCATGTGCCACTTAAGGCATCCAGGCATTTTTTCCATCCATCATGCAACTTTCATTCTTAATACAGTACACTACAATAAAAGCACTCTGAGTCATTATCTTCATCTTTCTCAGAGTCCTCCGCAAAAAGCTTCCGCTTAGTACTGACAGGAGTTTCGTTAGAGATATGAAATTCTCCCTTTTTGGCTTTAGGTTTTATTCTTGTTGATTTCATACTTCGGCTTCCTTGAGCTTCTATTTTTCTTTTTATTTCATTTCTGGCTCCTTTTTTTTACCTTTTCTTTCAAAATTTCTACCCTGTAAGGGCTAGATTTGTAACTGCCGCTTTGCAGGGCTAGATTTGTAACTGTGTTTCATAAACACCTATTTAATTTTGGCAAAGGGATAATGTTTCACACCGAAATCCACCATGCAGCTTTGCGACGCGCAACAATGCTCAGCTCAGCTCTGCACAGAATCACTCAAAATTGTGCAGAATGGAGCTAGGTGTTTGTGGAAAAACAGCAGATTCCACTGTAAGCGCGTGCATGGTTGAATATGGAGCCCACAAATTTTAAATTTGCAAGTGCTACTTTCATAGTTATTTATCATTTCTTGAAAGAAAAACAAAGAAAAATTTCTAGAAAATGTTGGGTCACATTAGGTGACAAGTACTGAAAAGTCGGGAATTATATGGTGAAAATAATTTTTTCAGTGAATTGCTTATTGACAATAAAGGACAGTTTGAAAATTTTTGTTGTATGTCATCGGAAGACTTTGAACATCTGCTTTTATGATTTTTATGAACATGTTTTTTTATTTTTTATGTGATAATTATTGTCTTTTGGATCCCGCAATTCCGGTTTCTCTCGGTACAGATCAATCACTTTTTCGATCTCTTGATGGTCCCACTCGAAACTCATTTTCAACTTAAATCAAGATGACTATACTAACACCACAGTCAACTGAAATCAGTCAGTACCGCTCAGATTCAGTAAACGAGAAACACTGGCCAAATAGAACGCGCACGGACGAACGGTTGCCTTTGATGTACCGACACTGTCTGGATCGTGTTCGTTGGTGCTCGAAGTTGCACAGTATGACGCGGTTTGCTGTCCAAACATGCCACGCCATGTCGTGCCTGTTTGGTCTGGCGCAGCGCTGCGCAGCCGGTGTGGATGCGGTTTTAAAGGCACACATTGTATTCCAGTTAATTAGGTCTCTAGGGTTTGTTTTTTTTTTACAGAAATATTATTTTGATGTATATCATTCAAATCTGTCAAACATTCCCCTTACAAGTTTCTTCAAAAGAAATAAGAATAATAAATGTATGGCAACTAGTCGTCTGATAACAGTACAGACGTTGATAAATAGTGCTTACTGTGCTCGCAAGCATAGAAACTGTCTCCTGTTTGACTATTTGTTAGTTTTTATTTATAACAACTGGAAACAAAATTTTATATTTAAGATTCATTTTTCATAAGTATCCAAGTCACTTGAAATTATATTCAAAAACTTACGTTAATAGTTCCGTCATACGTTACGTGAAGAATTTGAAATATATAAGGCACAAAAAATTCTCAGTAAAATTAAAGGTAGTGACACAAATAATAGTAAGAATATCCCTGAGTTCCTATTAAATGATCAACTGCAGTTCCAATCAAAATCACTATACGACGTAGTTATTCGTATCCAAGATAAGATTGAAAACACACGGACTACTGAGTAAATAACGTACAGTAATACAACAGTGCATACTCGACTTCAACGTGGTGCGCACCGGCCGTATATGTTCCGTTCACGTTTGTGTTTTTGTGTTCGTTTTTTTATTTTATTTTAATGTATTGACGACCTCTCCTATCAAGTGAAACACCTGATGATGAGACATACGTCTTGAAACGTGTTGTAACGACAAAAAAAGTAAATCACTGACGGAACTATTAACGTAAGTTTTTGAATAAAATTTTATAATGCTCGGAACATTTGGGGGGGGCGAGTGCCCCCTTGCCCCTCCCAAGTTACGCCTATGCGCACGCGTACACACACGACATTTTTTAACTAATTTCATCATGGCAATGTTCAGTAACTCACAAAATGTCTTTTATTGACAGTGAAAGAAGGACTCATTGATTTGTGTGTACTGATTTTATATGAAATAAAATACAGACGTCTTGTCTCATTAATTACAATTTTGCAAACTTATATTTAACCTTGATCATAATAAATGAATGGTGGCCATAAAAATAAGAAAAACTACACATAATTCTGTGATTATAACAATTCTTTTTAACGTATGATAACCATTATTTTTTAATGATGATAAGATGATTACAACCATTATACGATAAGTGACCAAACAGATTAACCACTGAACAATAACTGGTTCAGTTACTGTATCATCTAAGCTTAGTTTAAAATAAAATCATGTAAGAGCAACTGGATTCTAAAATTTAATTAAACTAAATAGGGCTGGATTACTTCAAAGCCCTCTTCTACCAGTAAATGAGAAAAAATATATGCATAATGGTGAATCACATATGCATCCACTACATAACAAAATGACATTAAGTTATTATTACCTCTTTTATTAAAAGCTTATCTCGAACTGAAACTCTTTTCGTAGGATTAGCACTGGACGCCGCTTTCGTATCATTAGCATCTCTCTTCAATTTTCTTGGCAGCGTAATCATTTTTCCTACAAAAACATACAAAATACAGAAAATAATTAAATCAACTCTCTCTCACACACACACACACACACACACACAATTTCATGCTCAATATATGAGGTTTGACTAGAAAATTTATGCACCACTATTTTTTTTTTTAATCATATCTTTATTCAGCTATATTTACATTTCTCTCTTCAAAGTAATTGTCATACAAAACATACATAGTACAAGGTTTTGCAGGTTTCCAGTGTTTTTTGCAGTTTATTGAGAATTGATCATTATGTTAATTAGTGCTAAACTTTTGTATGATAAATTTAACTTGAATTATTTTATGAGTGCTTTGGTTGATTTATGACTGCTGTTTGTCTCTACACAAACTTGTAATTAGTGTCAGTTGTTGTCAGTTATTCTGTGTCCACTGTACCCATGACGATTCGGTAAGACTGCCGTAACAATATTAAATCATTTTTCAATATTTATTTTTCAAACCTCAGAAAAGATTACACTTTCATACATAATATTAATATTTATCACAATTTACTCACAAATCATTTATTTCAACCATGGTAAGATCATAATTAAAGAAATGTATACAATGAAAAAAATTTTTCTTCAACACATTGTTCAAATTATGGTGATTTTATTGTGTCTTATTCTCTCAAATACAATCTTAAGAATCTTAACACAATCTCTCGAATATAATCCTGAACTGAGAGCTGAAATACCTCAATTGTAGTATAAAGTGTAAACACCTCGATTAATTATACCGTATGTCAGAACCTATTCTACTAAAATTTATTCTTAATTACATGGTTTCTGTGATTACCATAATTTGCAACAGTTTCAGCTACAAAGAAATAACAAATCGTATCAATATTAGTGAAATAAACTAAACTGGTACAATCAACCAGATTTTAAAACTATATTTCAAATTTTTTAACTAACCTAATAATAATTTTAAAAAATGGGTAAATAAAATAGGAATTCCTTTAAAACATATGTTGCAAAATTTAAATAAACTGACTCTTGATATGCTGAGACCATTTTAATGTAGACTGTTTTAAAACCCCTCTATATTCCGATATTTATATTGCCTAGTTTCATTTAAATAAAATGATCTTCTGCAACAATTTAATTTTTTTTTTCATTTTATTACCTTTTGTTTAACAATACTTATTTATGTATAAGCTGTTTTACTTTGACCATGTTTACATATCACAAACATGGAATAGATCTCAAGAAATGTGTACTTCATATTTTCAATGACACATGGGTAATTATATTATATTATTATAAATTGTACATGATCATAAAACGGCACTCGTGGTAGCTTCATAAAGTAATGCGCGATTGCTTACTTTGAAATATACAGACCTTGGAATAGTACAGAAATGTCATTCAATTTCAACAACCACCAGTCACTGACATGATCAATGTACTGTAGCAACTTCAATTATTTTTCTAACAAAATTATTTATACTAACCAATAGGTGTTACTAGTTCTGACAAGCAATTTCATATAGGGACCATATTATCATCTGGTCAGAAGCAAATGCACAAATACTGAAATCTACCCAATATGTACATGTATGTATATACTACTACTTATTATTATCATTATTATTACGTGTTTCCAGGTTGTTCTTCAATGACACGATGTCTACTGTAGACGTTCTCCGCCACCGTCTAATATGAGTTGTCGTTCAATATTGTGTCCATATTTGTTTTCAGTTTTGGGACTCCTGGGATGTTTGTCTGACAATCCACTCATATGTGTTGTAAGGTCTCCTCATGCTGATGACATAGTAGACAGGTAGCAGTTTGGGTCAGGTTGTACAAATATAACTGGGTTACGATATGGCCAAGTCTTCCTCTGGAGCCAAAAGTTTGAACACTCCTAGGGATGTTCTGCATATGGAGATATCTCGTGTACTGACGTGCTGTTTGTATGTTGAACCTTTGGTGGAATTTAAAAATGCATCCTTCCATGTCTCTGTGAGTCTCCTATTGAAATCCGAAGTAGCAGCCAGTAGTGATGTTACACTTTCCTCTATTGGGGACAGCATAGTGGCGTCCCTAGCTATATATCATCTGCTTTTTCGTTACCAGTAATATTTACGTAGTTGGGAATACATTGTAAAGTTAGCTCAAATTTTGTTTCTTTCCACTTTTTTGATTATGTGGAATATGTGGCCTGTTCTAAAATAGTATGCTGATGGTTTGTATTGTTGTACCAACAGTAGCGCAGCCTGTGAGTGTGTGAAGATATATACTACTTCAAATGATATTTAAAGTCCCCCACTTCTTGGAAGAAAACTGGCTTGTGTGACTGATAGTAACACACTGAGGTTACTGCCACATAACTATGTTCTGCCCTCTGATAGGTTAACCACATTCTGCTACTTCTTCAGTATTATCAAACTTAACGGTCTCTAAAATACCATAAATTCTTTGCACTATAAACGCTTTAAATGAACACTATAATTTCTAGAACAAGTAAGCAACTTTAATTATTTGGGAAATGATATTGGCTATGATAGAAATTATGATAGGCCTATTGATGTTAAGTTAGGTAAGTTAAGATACAAAATTAAAGTTCTACAAAATAATGGCAGTCCCTGTACTCCCTGACCTATAGGAGTGAATTATGAGCAACAACCAAGAAACAAGATAGTAAAATACAGGCCTCGGAAATGGCGTTCTTAAGAGGAGTTAAAAGGTGTTCTAAATTCGACTGAATAAGAAATGAGGCCATTAGAGAAGAGTTACAAGTTTTTAACTTGAATGAAAAATTAAAAGATTACAAATAACAGTCAAAAAGAATATCAAATTCCAGACTGGCCAAACAAGTCTGTAAATACAAACCTATAGAACACAGGTCTGTGGGTAGACCCAGGAAGAGATGGCTGGTGAAGATGACGATGAGGATGATAACTACTTTAATCAAAAAGGCCATACATTTTAGGCTCAAAGATAACTGAATGACAGACACAGAAAATTATGTCAAGTGAAAATATTAATGAAAAACTCTTGAGGAAAATGGAAACATCATTTGGCTCTTCAGTTATGACAGTAAAACACAAACAGAAACAAATTACTGTACTCTTGACTGGTTGGATGACTGGAAATAATAAACACACAAAGAGCACGAGTTAGGTTAATGAAAGTACTCAGTCTGTTGCGTTTCAAAACAGTGCAGACATAGCAGCGATACAACAAGATGAGGCCTGTCAAAGGACTGCACAAGTTGTGCAGTAAACCACCATTGGTTTGAAAAGAGGGAGAAACTGTGATTTCAGTAAGAGTGATTGTGAATTCACTCCTTCACACTTGCCACCTCTCCTGTTCAACCTCGAATCAAAATCCCTCTCAAGCATCTCATCTCTTGAATTTAACATCTACACGACCTACAGCAGGGTAGCTTAATGATTTGACATCGGATACCTCTATGATAAAATTCCTTCCACAGATGTCCTCATACAGATGGAGCTATTAATACTACAGTATGGATGGTACACATGCGAACAAGAAGACTGAATCATTTCACCCTCAGGAGTCTGAGGATAGCATTACACAAGCCGACAGCAATTAATCTGAACTAGTGACACACATAAAGGTTACCCAAAACCATTTTTTAAGAAAACATGATGAATGTTATTTTATCGACACTACTCAAGCATTATTTGACTAACCGAAATTTACTACTGCTATGAAATATTTATAAGCTACGCAATAATATACTGGATGTAAGATATTTAAAACCTGCATATATGTCTACTCGTACTTTACATTTTAACATCAAAAAATCTATCAAAGTACAAGAAAAACTGACATAACACTTTGACTCGAAATATACTTGCGATTGTTCATATACATATTCGATTTCACTTACTAATACTAAAACTCGTTACTTAGGCATGTATAATATCTTTAAAAACATAACATTAAAGTTAAACACTTCATGAATCCAAGTCATTAATACTTTGTCAACTCCTAACCTTAATAAGTATCGGCTAAAACAATCAAATCACGTTATAACGTGCGAATGGATGTAAATAATATTCTAAGTACGAAAAAATTATAAATATTATTTACTTCAAATATAAGACTACTTACGTGAAACTTTATCTTGCTACGCATAAACAAATTCAATACTTCATGAATCTTTTGAACATAACCCCATCTTCCCCAAATTTATACAAAACTAATCTTTCTCAGAATGACCAACAGAAAAAAATATATTGCTTACTGTAAATTGTATTTACTGTATTAGCATTACATAATAGAAATACGCATTTCGTACATAGAACCCGGTAATTTCGAACTATTGTATGTTTCTTACAGAAGAAATTAAAAAAAATGTAAAATCTAACAAATCATAATTTTAATTCTTGGATTTCGTTCAGCCCCTCTGAAGAAGCCTTTTAAATGTGAAAACCGGTTCAGGTTGTAAGGTAAAACTTTATGTTTTTACTTATAAAATACGTTGTGTTCCGAGTCGTTAATATAATAGTTGTATTTAGTTAATAATTTTAATATTACCGGTATCATATTTGGAAGTGTACTACACAGTGGCGTATGTAGAATTAGGCCCGGGGTCGAGACGGCTTCATACAAAAGAAGAAACAAGTTAAGACCAATCAACGTTACTATCTTTAAAGTGGCTGAAATCAGCCCCGTTAAAGTAAACGGTAATAACACAATAAAAATACACGTTATTGGAACACTGTTTACAAGATACTTATTGACTGAATTGATTTACCTATATTTCGATGGATCTTGGTTAATACGGTACTATATTATCGTACACAGTTGAAAAAAAAAAACCCTAAAAATTAAGAAATTAACAAAATTCAACTTTTTCGACCATCTGTGGAGGGGGCCGGGTTCCGTCGTCGTACCCCCCCCCTACGTACGCCCCTGGTGCTACACCATTTGATCTGGCTAAAACTAATTTTTTTAATCAGATTTCGTATTTTCAGGATCCACAGTTCCAGTACCAATAAATACTATAAAATGATATAATTCTTAATATGTAATAGGTGAATACAAAAATGTTTACTTATTATCTCTTTTTCCGTTAAGGCAACCCAAGGATGCAAAGTTATTGCCATGATGCATCATGATCATCTTGTTACCCCCAAACCAAAATAATAGTGTATACCTTCAGTAAATACTCTGTTGTTAGAATCATGTATATTTAAACAATGTACCGGTATATTTACGTCTTATGGTACCACCTATTTCATATATAGATATTTTTATTTGTATACTGGTACTTGGATTTCATGGATTTCGTCCATGACGTGTCCGTTACTTAACTAAATATAATTATTTCACTACTGACTCGGAACACAAAGTTTTTTATGGGTAAAAACGTAAAAGTTTTACCTTATAACCTGAACCAGTTTTCGCTTTTAAAAAGCTTCCCAAAGCTTTAAAGAAGCTTTTTAAAAGCGAAAACCGGTATATTTAATACTGGTACTACTTTTATACATATTAAATGTGTATGTGTGAAGTAAGGTACTGTTCTTGGTGTAGCTGTTTTGTACATCATGAACACTGAATTGTTTAACAAATGAAATAGCAACTTCTTATGTTTGTGAAAAAACAATAATGACCAAAATGTTTTCATACTCTTAAAGAAAAAGGTCATTAGGAACATACACATCATATGACATAATGAAAATACAATTAAAAATCATAACCAGTCATTACTTATTCATGAAGAAAACTGGTACTAATTATAACACTACCGACTTGGTCACAAAGTTTTTTATTGGTAAAAATAATTGAGCCTCTGATGAAGCTTATAATAAGCGAAAACTGGTTGTTATTTCCTCAAACGTCGTTTCAGAGTGGTATTCTCCTTCCTCAGTGAGGTTTAAATGCGGAATGCGTGAAGTCGTTGGTAATCTGTAACGGTTTTTTAGGTGACTGGTTGTGTGTGGGGGTGTGGAGATGGAAGGGGGTTGGCGCAGGATTCTGAATTGTATGCATTGTGTATTACTGTCGAATAGTGTGTTGGATTTAAATTGTAAATGTTCATTGAGTATGTTTGGTTGTGTTTTGTTGTGTTTGTATATTTCGTCTTGTTCTGCGGTGTTGAGTTTGTGACTTTTGGGTAGGTAGTGTAAAATTTCAAGATTGTTTTTTATATTGGTGTAACTGTGGTTTTCTGTCTGGATGTGTGTGGCAAATGTGGATTGTATGTTGTTATTGGATAATGCTTTTGTGTGTTCAGAAAATCTGGAGGAAAAAGATCTTCCTGTCTGGCCTATATAGAATTTATTGCAATCGTTACAGTTTAATAATTTATATACGCCTGTTTTGTTGTATATGTCTATGTCTTTGTTTGTGCCGTTAATGTGTCTCTTGATGGTATTGTTAGTTCTGTATGCTATTTTGTAATTTAAAAAAAACGCTAAATAATTTAAAACAAAAGTTACTTGAACACAACATAACGATATTAAAAGCTGATAAATGGAACATAAACGTCATAATGGACAAACAAGAACTTAACACTAAAGTTGAGAAATTCTTCAACGAAAATAATATAACAAAAATAAATAAAGACCCCACACTAAAATATCAAAAACAAATAAACAAATTTATAAATAACACAAAACATATAATCCAACCAGAAAGCACCAAATACCTCAAATAAATCAAACCTAACCTCCCAAAACTAAATGATTTACCGAAAATACACAAACCTAACATTCCCATCAGACCCTTAATAAACAACACACAAGCACCCTCCCACAAAATTGCAAAACACCTAGACAAAATAATCAGGAAAAACATTAATCTCAGTAACAACACTTCTGTCAAAAACAACATAGAACTGGTCAAGAAAACCAAACACATCCACATCCCATACAATTCAACATTAGCATCTTTTGACATAACCAATTTATACACCAATGTACCCATTAAAGACACCATACAAACACCTGAACATTTACTCAGACAAAACAACACGCCTGAAACACATACATGAGATCATCACACTCACCAAAATAATTACAGAACAAAATTACTTCACATACAACAACAAGATATACAATACACACAAACAGACGGCCTCCCGATGGAATCTCCCATATCAGGAATACTGGCTGAAATATTCATTATTCATACACAACATGGAACAGAACCATATAATAAACAACAACAAATACACCAACAAAATCATTTATTGGCACAGGTACGTGGATGATACAGGTACTTTTATTCAATGGCAATACAAGACAGGTTGAAAACTTCCACAAATACATAAACACAATACACCACAAACTAAAATTTACACTGGAAATAGAACAAAACAATAGTATAAATTTTCTGGACCTAACAACAAAACAAACAATATACACACGTACAGAATATACAGAAAACCAACCACAACTGACATGGTCATACACAACAAATCAAACCATCCAACGCAACATAAACATGCGGCATTCAACCATATGCTCCATAGACTAACAAAAATACCATTAAGTAAACAGGATTATAATGATGAACTCAACACAATGAAATACAGGTAGATCTCGTTATACGCGGGATATACGTTTTTGAAAACCGGTGTTGTATACCGAATTCGCGTAAATCGGGACGTATATTTTACATGGGCAAGTACACTAGGCCAAGAATGAAAAAATTAAGTAACTTATTAAAAATGCTTTTTAATACATTTAAATGATCGAAATAACATACAGTACAGTACAGAAAAGTATTCAAAAATAAAAAATGTTAAAGTCTCTCTTCACTTACATAATATCTTCAGGGTCGTCAACATCAGAAGAATCTGTTGAAGTTGTGGTCAGTCTTCCTCCTTTTGCAATTAAGGTAGAACTGGTAGAATTCCCAGGTGACACTGTCGTAGCAGAAGTTGAGTTCTTACTGGATGCAGGACTGTCGTTGGAAACGCCACGATGTTTGGTAAAAAACATTTTAATAGACAGCTGTGTCCTCTTCTTTATCTTTTGTCTGTAGAGGTCTTTGTAACATTTCATCACGTGTTCAACTTCCCTCTTCACTTGAGAACTTCTCATTGTGTCGGGATCGTGCTCTTCAAAAATAGACATGGCTGAGTCGATCATCTGGAAAGCCTGAGCCATGATTTTAGTTGTGAGCTTCTTCTCAGGTTGAACTTCATCTATTTTCTCGTCTTCCTGTTCTTTTACAATTCTCTCCTCTTCAATAATCATTAAGTCTTCATTGGTTAGATCTTCTACATGTGAGTTCAATACCTCGCACACATTTTCTTCGTCGACGTCAGTAAAACCAATGTGTTGTGCCATGCCTGCTATCTCTCTCGTCGCACCACCGATGTTATTTCCCACTCCATCTTCTGAAACAACTTCAACAGCTTCAGGCCACAGTTTCTTCCAGACACCATTCATACATTGTGGTGTGATTTCATTCCATGAGTCTCGAATCATTCCAATCGCCATATGAATGTTAAATTGATGCCAGAAAGCCTTGATGGTGAGTTTGTCATCGGCGTCACACTGCCCGATAAGCTTTGAAAATGTTCGACGCAGATAGTAGGCCTTAAATGTGGCAATAACGCCCTGGTCCATAGGTTGGAGGATGGAAGTGGTGTTTGGAGGAAGAAATACAACTTGAATGTTTTTGCTTAATTCAGCAATAAAAGGAGGGTGACTTGAAACATTGTCAAGAAGGATGAGAATCTTGAAAGGAATGTGTTCTTTCTCACAGTAGGCTTTCAACTCGTCATTTACTTCTCTTGTAAAATAGTCGGAGAAAATTGCAGAAGTCGTCCATGCCTTTTTATTACACTTCCAATGAACTGGCAGTCGCGACTTATCACAGCCTTTTAGTGCTCTCAGATTTTGTGAGTGGTAGATCATAAGAGGTTTTAATTTGCAATCCCCAGAAGCGTTTCCTCCAAAAAGAAGAGTGCATCGGTCCTTGGCCGCCTTGAAACCAGGCGCTGTTTTTTCTTCAATGGAAATGAATGTGTGGTTCGCCATTCGCTTCCAAAATAGACCAGTTTTGTCAAGATTAAAAACTTGTTTAGGTGTGTAGCCTCCATCAGTGATGAATTTCTTAAATAGAGTTCGTGAAAATTCTTTCGCTGCAATATGATCGGCGGCTGCTGCCTCTCCCGCTAATTTTATATTGTGAAAACCAAAACGCTGCTTGAAGCGATCGAACCAACCAGAACTGGCTGAGAAAGACGGCGCATCTTCTGTATCTTTCGTCAGGTTCGCATACAGGCTTCTTGCTTTCGTTTGAATAGCAGGTCCGACAAGAGGCATGTGCTGCAGGTTATGGTGTTCAATCCAGTGGCTTAACATACTCTCCATTTTTTCCATTGTCTCTGATCGAGATTTAGTCACTCTAATAACACTCAGGTTTGTCGATGATTGAGCACTTCTATGAATTGATTGTGCATTGTTGCGAATAGTTCTTATCGTAGATTCACTGAATCCCATTGCACGCTGAATGTCAATGTTACGTTCCCCTTTATCACATCGGTCTAGAACTTCCAACTTCATTTTTAATGAGTGAGATTTTCCGAACGTTTCTTCACTTCATTACCCACACTTCTTCTACGTTTATCTGATATTTTACTTGTTATAACACAACCAACCTTACTGCAACAAGCTCACAAGCAATACTGGCGTCCTCCTACAATCGGAAACACAGTGACAAGGTCACAGTACAGGAAGATGCGTGTGATAGTTGCGCACTCACAACGGAGCTGTACTGTACGCACACTGTACAACCTGCATATGGGTTTGCAGCAGTTCTGGATAAAGGAGCGCTCAATATTCTTACATTACAGCCAATATTTTGATGCTTCGGAACTTCACAAATAAACCGTGTTATCCGAAAATGCGGATACCGAAAGCGCGTATAACGGGATCTACCTGTATATAGCAATAAAAAACGGCTACAACCCTAATTTAATAACAAACTACACAAACACATCATAAATAAAAACAACAAAACAATAAATACCAATAACACACAACAAAATAAATACATCACACTCACATACCATAACTCCAACACACACAAAATCACCAACACATTCAGGAAACACAAGTACAAAATAGCATACAGAACAAACAATACCATAAAAAACACATCAATGATACAAACACAGACATAGACAAATACAACAAAACAGGTGTTCACAAATTAAACTGTAATGATTATAAAAGTTTCTATATAGGCCAGACGGGAAGATCTTTTTCATCACGTTACTCTGAACACCTAAAAGCTCTATCCAGCAACAATATACATTCCGCATTTGCCACACACATACACACAAAAAACCACAGCTACACCAACATAGATACTAATCTTGAGATATTACACTACTTACCCAAAAGTCGAAAACTTAACACACTACACAACACAACCAAACAGCATGCTTAACGTCCAATTACACTATAAATCGCACACACACTTTGACACAATTATACATAAAACAAACAATAATTCGGATCCCCGCGGCAATCCCCTTCCACCACACACCACCCCTACTCAACCTACCAAATAAAACCGTTACAAGTTACTGGCCGTCTGTCTCACACCGCTGATGAAGGTGCACGTTACGCCGAAACGTGTACGGGAGGTAATTGTTGAATAAACATTAAGTATCAGTTAAAAGTGATGTTTATGAAATATAAATTATGATTTGAATATTATATACTTTGTTATTATCTAAATGAAGTTATATGTTCACTAGTGCCAACTTAAAAAACGTAAGATGTAACTAGGTCATAGTAATAGTTAGTGCGAGTGTACTCTGTGAGAGCACAGCTTATGTGTTTGTAATTTCTAATAAATCCATTTTATATTTAACTATCGCTCTGTTAATTGTCCACCACTATATATCTTTAACAGGTTATGGGCCCAAGTGCGCGCAAAGGGCAATATTTATGTGAAATTGAGCAGTGTGATAGTCCAAAACGTGTTTACGTGCAAATAGGTTATTCCGACCGCGTGGTAAAAGTGAAAATTAACCTGAACACCATAAACATGGAAAGTGAATCAATTCAGTGATAGTTTAAAGCGTGTTTACCTGCAAATATAAGTGTTTACGTGCAAATAAAAAGGTTATTCCGACCGCGTGTGTAAAAGTGAAAATTAACCTCAACGCCATAAACATGGAAAGTGAATTACTACGTATTAACAAGTTACAAGGTAGAGAGAACTGGTATGTATGGAAATTTCAGATTATAGTTATATTGAAATCCTACAGCTTATGGAATGTAGTCAAAGGTGTACAAGTTATGCCCACTATGTTAGATAATAATACGTCTATAGCCAAGAAAAAAGAATATGAAAAGAAGAAATCTGATTTCGAAAAGGCAGACGGGACAGCTCAGAGAGTAATTGTGACAACTCTGACTGAGAAAACCATGATTCATCTTGTGCATCTAGAAAATGCCAAAGAAATGTGGGAAAAACTTGTGTCTGTTTGTGAGCAAAAATGCGAAGCATCTCTGCACATTCT
Source organism: Magicicada septendecula (assembly GCA_034769895.1). Classification (NCBI taxonomy): domain Eukaryota; kingdom Metazoa; phylum Arthropoda; class Insecta; order Hemiptera; family Cicadidae; genus Magicicada; species Magicicada septendecula. Next base: position 1,435,753,356 of record CM068367.1, on the reverse strand, counting down.
TTACCAGCAGTGGCACTCATTTGTCAAGGATTTAGCTGATGATATGGCCACACACATTTAAAAGATTGAAGATTTAGTCTATCGACTTAAAAGCATGGGTGAAACTGTTGATGACAAGATGATAGTGTCAAAAATTCTGCTTACATTGCCAAAGAGTTTTAGTAATTTTCTGTGTGCATGGGAGTCAACAGCTGAGGCTGATCGTACAAAAACAAACCTCATTAATAGATTAAGAGTTGAAGAAATGCGAGTGAATGATACTGAAAAGACTGAAAGCAAAGCTTTTGCGTCGAAATCTCAATATAAAGGCAAAGGTGCAAAACAGGGTATGTATAAAAACAATTCTAATAATATGTCTAAACCAAAAGGCAATTGTTTTGTTTGTGGCAAGCCAGGCCATTGGGCTCGAAATTGTAGAGTCAGAAAATACAATAATAAAAGTGATAAAAATGACACAAGCAAAAAACGTGATACAACACAGGGAACCGCACTTATAAGTGAGGCCTTAGCATCTATTTTACAAGGCTCTAAAAAGGTTGACATGTGGTATAAAGATTCAGGTGCAACTGACCACATGACACATCATCGAGATTGGTTTGTAGATTATAAACCATTAAATCAAGAAATCTTGGTGCGTATCGAAAATGATGATTTTCCAAAAGCCTATGGAAAAGGCAATATAAATGTGAATACATTTGATGGTGAAAAATGGAATAAAAATCATTTAGCAGATGTATTATACGTTCCAGATCTTAGTTATAATCTTTTCTCGAGCTGTGTTGCTTTAGACAAAGGTCTAAAACAAATTGCAGATAATAAAGTGTGCAAATTTTTGAAAAATGGTCAAGTCATAGCTATGTGGTTATGCAAAAGACATAGTTTATTCGAGATGCAATTTGAAATTGAGCCTCCGAGCAAAAAACATGAAGAATTGAACACTAACTGTGCTAATATTGCAGATACTTTGGAAACATGGCATCAAAAACTAGTGCATCAAAACTATCCTAGAGTTAAAAAGGTACTTGAACATTTTGGTGTTAAAGTAAAAAATAATGACATATGTTTTTGTAATGCATGTGCAATTGAAAAAGCTCATCGCCTACCCTTTCCAATAAGTACTTCTGAAACCAGTGCTATTGGTGAGATCATTCATGCAGATTTGTGTGGTCCAATGTCACAAAATTCTTTAGGTGGATCAAGATACTTTCTCCTCCTAAAAGATGATTTTTATCATTATAGACATGTGTATTTTATTAATGCAAAGTCTGAAGCTCTTGCTTGCATGACGGACTTTCTTAAAAAAAACAGAAAAACACTGTTCTAATGGGATAAAAATCATGAGAACTGACAACGGATTGGAATTTGACTGTGAAAATGTTTCCAAGTTGCTCAGTAACCATGGAATCACGCACCAGCGTTCAGTGGCATATACACCAGAACAAAATGGATCAGCCGAGAGGGAGAACAGAACAGTAGTTGAAGCAGCACATACTATTCTGCACACAAGAAAGTTCAGACAGACTTTTTGGGCTGAAGCGGTCAATACAGTGGTGTATGTATAAAATCACACAAGTACAAGTTCAGTAAAGGATTTCACTCCTTATGAACTTTGGCATGGTCGTAAACCAAATTTAAAAGATCTACATATATTTGGAGAAAAAGTGTACTCACACATTCCCAAAGAAGTGGGACGCTAAATCTGAAAAGGGATATTTTATTGGATATGAAGACTATATTAAAGGATTTCGAGTTTGGTTTCCTCACAAAAAACAAGTAAATGTAGTACGTGACATCATTTTCACGAATACATTTGAAAGTGAAGAAGAAAATGATGAAAACAGGGAAGAATACACATCATTATTCTTACCCGATTAAAAGAAAGATAAAGTTCCTGAAGTTGTTCAAAACAACTTTTTTGTTGAAGATCATGATATCGTTCAAAATGATATAACTTCTGAGGATCATGTGCAATCTGAAGAATCTGAAATAGCTGGTACTGAGAATGACCAGACTACAAACTACAGAAGCAGACTGTGCCAATCATCGACAATCAAACCTCCAGCGAGATATGCTGATTATGTTAACATTGAGGACTGTTTTATTGCAGAAGGTACTGAACCTCTCAATTACCAAGAAGCTGTAAACAGTGATGATGCTGAAAACTGGAGTATTGCTATGAATGAAGAAATGGAATCTCTTCTTAAAAATCAAATATGGGGTCTAGTTGAACCACCACCTGTGGCCAATGTCATGGGAAATCGCTGGGTCTTCAAGATTAAAAAGGATCCAAATGAGAATATTCAAAGGTACAAGTCAAGACTAGTTGCCAAAGGCTTTGATCAAAAGGCTGGAATTGATTTCAAGGAAACTTTCAGTCCCGTAGTAAGATTTGATTCAATTCGAATGATTTTATCTATTGCAGCAAAAGAAAAACTCAAACTGAAGCAGTTTGATATCAAAACTGCTTTTCTAAAAGGTGAGATTGAAGAGAATGGATATATGAAGCAACCAAAAGGTTTTTCAAATGGAACAAATCAAGTCTGCAAGCTGCTTCGGAGCATATACGGACTCAAACAATCCTCCAGATGTTGGAACCAGAGGTTTACCAAATTTCTAAAGAAGTACGAACTTGAATCTACCAAGGCAGATCCATGTATCTTCACTAGCATGAATAAAGATCGAAGGCTGATTTTGGCCGTCTATATTGTAACGACTAGATCCTTGCGTATTCTTAAAATGTGTAAGTATTGTGTGTTCGCCTCACACTGGTGTCATTACTTATTTTTATTCGGACGATGTCCGTAGCGATACTTCGAATTACCAGTACACGCATGTGGAAACCTTACCTGTTCTTCACTAGGTGTTCATAAATCCCGGGTGGCGCCAAATTGTTTAATTAAAACAATTAAATTAAAAAATAGGATGATTAAGCGTTCTCAGCTATGACGGTATGGAGAATTCAAATTTTCTCCCGCCTTCGTTCGACCTTCTTAATTGAGCGGTTATTTCGCCGAGTTTCCGACGTGAGCGCTTACCGTCACCCTAGTTTTTCGCTAAAATGCACAAATATTATAATACAGTTTCCTATGGAATAAAGAACAGTGGTTACACTCTGTACTAGTTTATTTAATTGTGATTGGTAATTATTCAGTTTTACACAAAGTTATATTTTTTGTTATTCAACAAATTTGCACCGGCAATTATTATAAGACAAAAATCTCAAGGTTGGCGAATTGACTCTAAACGCATTATTCAGTCAAACATGGCGACTGGTTGGTTTGTTTACAGTTATTTTCGTTCAGATTCTGGATTCTTGTGATTATGAAAGAAATATTAATAATGATTACAATAAAGTACACTACCTTACATTAATTGTACTTAAATAATATAATTTGTAATTATAATTTGTTCCTGAAGTGTGGTAAAGTGTGTTTCAAAAGTTCGTAATTTTCATACAGGTTATTTTACTAGTTAACATAAGTTTAGTGTTTTTATTTTTTTATTAATCTTTGAAAGAAATAATATCATCAGTTTATCGTGAGAGTTCAGATTGCTATGAGAAAAATTTAAAGAGAATTTAATTCAGAAATTCGGGCAATTTAATAATACTTATCAACTCAGTCGACTTGATGTGTACTGTCAATCAGTTGAAATGGGTTGGGGTCTTCAATATTCTTCAATCTTCAATTATCTTGGAACTTAAGTACGTCTGGCTTCTTTTTCATATTAGTTGTTGAAATTTAGTAATTTGGAATTTGTTAAATTGGTCCTTGGCATCAGTTAAATGTTCTCGTCCTTCATCAGCTTCTTACGTCATCTTCTTTGCAAATTTGAATTACTTTTTAAACGTTTTATGTTAAAATTTTGGTCATTCACGGTGTGGCGTCTATTCGTGTTGATCATCAATAATGGAATAAAGATTCCAGCGGAAAAATCATAAATAACGTTTCAGTTGTCATGGTTACTGAAAGATTCTGATTGGCTAAACTTGACTTAAGCCCATTGTTATTATATTTGAATTTTTATTCAAAATTACTGTATATCTTCTGATTGCTATTATTCTTCCATCTTCCTTTCTATGTATTAAATATTATCACTACTGTTCATATTTTCTTTCAAAGATCATTTAGACAACACACAAAGTTGGGTTTTCTTATATATTATTGTTTGAACATTTATGTTGATATTACCTAATTACATTTCTTTCTTATTTTATGTCCTTAATTTAACATTTATCTTTTAATATGATCCACTAATTATCCTTGACTAGTTACTTGCCTTGGATTTGCTAATATTCTTGTTAGTTTTTTACAATTTGTAATTATTTGTTTTTTACAGTTAGGCATTTCATAGGCCTAAGTAGTAATTGGCCTTATTTACTTATTTTATACTAATTACTTATTAATTTACCCTCATACATGTTTTGTTTTGATATTATAAATGATTTGTTTACTTGTTGATGTGTTTTAGATCTGTTTTTTATAATAATTGTATGTTCCCATTAGTTTCTATATTACAGTTTGTTTATTATTGTCTGACTGCCCTTCCAGTGTTATTAGATTTGTATTAATTTATCTTTTTATTTATTTATTTTGCCAGTGTTTATAATTTGGCTATTAGTTACTATTATCTATTACATAAAACATAACATTTAGGCTTATGGTCTGTATAATTCCTTCAGTCATATCCTATTCATAGATTTAATCAAACAATTCTTTAACCTTTATATAATAATAAAATTCTTTAACAGCTATTATGCAACGTTTGCTTACAATTTGTTTTATTCTTAATTATTTTTTGGGTGATAAACATCATCACTCCATTCAAATTTCCTTAACTGACTATCCCTTAAAATATAGGGTGTTTATTGATTTTGCTTTTATTTTCTTTACTAAATTTTTTCTTATATAAACTATACTCTCTAGCCATGGTAACACTAACTTTTGACATTCTATGGGATTCCTTCCATGAATACCATTGTATCCCTCATTTACAATTAATCTTAATACTATCATTAATAAAATTCTTATTGAATAATAATGTTCACCATTAAATCCATAGTGTTCATCACAGATTATTGAGTGTTTATACCTATCAATAGGGTTTCTTATTATTTTGGGGTTTTACACTGTCACTTTGCACTTCTTATTTTTATTTTAAGTGTTATTAGTGGGTAATCCCTAACATTACATTTTCTTTGTCACTTACTTATGTTCATTATCTCACTATCTCACTATCTCTCTCTTTACAAAGGTTAGTTATACAGTTCCTTATAGAGTCCTTTATTACATTTAAACTCTATTTCTATGGTTAGTGTACTTTTAGTTTGTCATTACTTTATCGGGTTTTATCAATTTTCATTTACATTGATCATTTAGTCAATACTAATACTTAGCTTTTACATTTGTTATTTATTGGTTTCTTTTTCATTATTATATTTGAGTGTAACATTTCTCCTTTTTTTGTTCTATATTATTTGTTTATGTCTTTTCATTTCTTCTCATTTTATTTCATTTATACTTGGTTTGTTTCATTTTCATTTTCCTTCTTCTTCGATTTCATTTTATTTCCTTTGATTTTATTTTATTTCATTTTATTTGGTTTTCCCCTTCTAATTTGGTTTTATTTTATTTGGTCAATCACTTGGGTTGGGTCATGTAGTCGTTTGTCCCGTCCTCGTCATTTTATTTTCTTTAGTTTAAACATTTTATATAGTTGATTCATCGTTTTTTCCCTGGTATTGGGGTGGCTTGTTTGTGTTGTAACAATATTGATGATGGACTAATTGTGGCAAAAAAACAAGACGATATCAACAATCTCATCCATGGGTTAAAAAAGGAATTTGAGGTTACTGATGACCAGGCAAATATGTTTCTTGGGTTGCAGATTGAAAGACACCAGGATGGATCAATATTCCTCCATCAAACTGCGTATGCAGAAAAGGTAATCAAAAGGTTTAGGATGGAGAATGCAAATCCAGTGACAATCCCTGTAGATCCTCATGAAGAGACATGCACTGATGCTCATAAAAATCTGAACACTGGAATAGTCAACGCGCCTTATGCAGAAGCTGTTGGAAGCTTGCTTTACCTATCAAATGGTACCAGGCCAGATTTGTCTTGTGCTGTTAATAAGGCAAGTCGCTATCTTCAAAAACCTACCAAGCTTCATTGGAATGCTGTGAAACGAATCCTCAAATACCTAAAGGGAACTTGGTCTAAAGTTCGAAGCAGATATTAATACTCATTTGCAAGTCTATAGTGATGCAGACTTTGCTAGAGAAATTGAAACTCGCAAGTCTACTTCTGGATATTTAATCAAACTAGGATCGAGTGTACTTACCTGGAGTTCTCAACGACAAGCCACAACAGCATTGTCTACAACCGATGCTGAATATATGGCAGCGTGCCAAGCTGTTAAAGACATAATGTGGCTAAGGAAACTTATGAACGACTTATGCATCTTGAAAAGCACAAAAACAACTCTGTACATGGACAATAAAAGTGCAATTCAACTGATCAAGAATCCAGTCTTTCACAAAAGGACTAAGCACATTGACGTCCAATACTATTATATAAGAGAAAAGTTTGAAGAGAAGGTCTTCAATCTAGAGTATGTCAACACCAAGGATAAGACAGCAGATATCCTCACCAAGCCACTTCCACGTCCAGTTTTTGAGTTACATCGGTCAATCATTTGTAAAAGTTTTAAATAATTTTTATGCAGAGACTTTTTATATATATATTCCACAAAACAAGGGAAGTGTTGAATAAACATTAAGTATCAGTTAAAAGTGATGTTTATGAAATATAAATTATGATTCGAATATTATATACTTTGTGATTATCTAAATGAAGTTATATGTTCACTAGTGCCATATGAGAGCACAGCTTATGCGTTTGTAATTTCTAATAAATCCATTTTATATTTAACTATCGCTAAGTTAATTGTCCACCACTATATATCTTTAACAGTAACAAAGTAAGTTTCACAAGTGAAAGTTCAATAATCTATATTAATTTAGTGCTGTGAAAAAAGAAGATGAACTATCAAAACAACTTATAGACTGTCTGGACTTGGTGTATATAATTGCGTTGGTTAAGGTTGGCTTATTGTGGACTTGAAGAGGTAAAGTCTGTTGTTCTCTTGAGATTATTAGGTCCAGAAAGTCTTATTTGTGTTCAATTATTGTAATATATTTAACAAATTACCACACAAGAAGTCAAGTATAATTCTTACTTGTATTTTTGTATATCATAATCCCTATTTTTAATTATTGGGGGTTGGTAACATGACCATTAACCAGTCCTCTGGCAACATTGCACTTTCTAAATAAATTCCTTTGATTAAGAAAGTTGTGTTAGTGGTTTTAACCACAAATAGAATAATCACTGTTGCACACCACTATAAAAAAATTATTCCAATTAGCGCTTTCAAGCTTCACAGCTCATCGTCAGATCAGAAATGATCCATGCTATTCGGAATAATTTTTTTATAGTGGTGTGCAACAGTGATTATTCTGTTTGTAGATTCCTTTGATTAGTGTGAACAACACGTATCTTTGCTTTTAGTAGTGATTTGTTTTAAATGATCACAAGCAATTCTGTCACACACTGGGACTTCATACCATTCTGCTGGTCACTTAAAGGCTGTCAAATTCATCACTAGTTAATGTCAGGTCTTATAGAAAAATCTGTGCCATGATTAGTGAAACTGATGAGTAGAAGAAAATGTGTTGATCATATAACATGAGTCACTATAAATAATGTTATTAAAAACATAAATATACTAACAGCAATAGCAATCAGTTACTTGTTATATTAAGGATCTATAAATGATTTAGATCTGGTGAATAAAACTCAACATGTCCACATTCCACACAATTCAACACTAGCTTCTTTTGATATAACAAACCTATACACCAATGTACCCATAAAAGAAACTATAACAACATTAGAACAGTTACTAAAACTAAATAACACACAAGAAACACACATAAAAGAGATCATCCATCTCACCAAAATTATCACCGAACAAAATTATTTCTCACACAATAACATGTTTTACACACAAACAGATGGACTACCCATGGGCTCCCCTATATCAGGAATATTAGCCGAAATATTCGTACATACCATAGAACAAGAACACATATTAAACAATAACAAATACACCAACAAAATCATATATTGGCACAGATATGTTGATGACATTTTACTCCTATACAACGGCAACAAACGACAAATTGAAAATTTCCACAAATACATTAACACTAACATCAAAAATTAAAATTCACACTAGATTTAGAACAAAACAATAGCATAAACTTCCTGGACCTTACAATTACCAAAACAAACAACACACACACATACAAAATATACAGAAAACCCACCACAACAGACATGGTCATACGTAACTCATCCAACCACCCAACTCAACACAAACATGCAGCTTTCAACTACATGCTCCATAGGCTCACTTCAATACCCCAAAACACACATGACTACCAAGAAGAACTCAACACAATCAAATATATAGCAGTCAAAAATGGATACAATCCCGATTTAATAAACAGACTACACAAACGCATCCTAAACACAAAAAGTAAAACACATAAAACCAACAGTACACAACCCAGTAAATTCATCACACTCACATACTACAATTCCAACACACACAAAATTGCTAACACATTCAGGAAACACAATTATAAAGTAGCCTACAGAACTAATAACACCATCAGGAAACACATAAATAATACTAACAAAGACACAGACACATACAGCAAAACAGGTGTTTATAAATTAAACTGCAGTGATTGTAACCAGTTCTACATCGGCCAGACGGGAAGATCTTTTTCCTCAAGCTACTCTGAACATTTAAAAGCCCTTACCACAAACAACATACACTCCACATTCGCCACACATTTACAAAATGAAAACCACGGTTACACAAACATAGAACACAACATGGAAATACTACACTACTTACCCAAAAGTAGAAAACTAAACACAGCAGAACAATATGAAATATACAGACATCACACACTACAACCAAACAACATATTAAATGAACAATTACATTATAGATCACATATACTTTTTGATACACTTGTACAAACACACACTTTGAATCCCAGCACCAATTTCCTGCCACCAGCAACCCCCACCACACACACCTACAACCCATAACAGTTACTTTGTACCGACATTCTGTATTTCAAATCCCACTGAGGAAGACGGACACGTTGAAACGTTTGGGACAAATAAAACAAAAGTAAGTGTTCATAGTGAAAGTTTGAATATATGTAATATTTAAATAAGTGAACGAAGAGGATGTACCAACAAGACAATTATAAAATGTTGCTGGCAAACTACCCCTTTCCCTTAACCGATCTTCAACAAAATCAACAAACTTTGAGTTCTCTTTAATTCAAAAAGGTATGCAAAACATTATTTGATTCTATTTGAATTTGCGGCTGTTATCGTTTGCCATAGCAACAAATTACCCTTGATAAAAAAACGTTGCAGGTAAACTACCCCTTGCCCTTAACCGAACTTCACCAAAACCAACAAGTCTTGAGAACTCTACTATTCCGGGCAGTATGCAAAACATTATTTGATTCTGTTTGAATTTACGGCTGTTATCCTTTGCCATAGAAAAAAATTACACCTGGTAAAAAACGTTCCTGGTAAACTACTCCTTTCCCTTAACCGATCTTCACCAAAAACAACAGGTCTTGAGTACTCTACAGTTCAGGGCTGTATGCAAAAAAATATTTGATTCTGTTTGAATTTGCGGCTCTTATCGTTTGCCATAGAAAATACCCTAGTTAAAATATAAAACGTTGCAGGTAAACTACCCCATTTCCTTAACTGATCTTCAACAAAATCAACAGACATTGAGTTCTGTATAATTCAAAAAGGTATGCAAAAGAGTAGTTGATTCTGTTTTAATTTACGGCAGTTATCGTTCGTCATAGAAAAAATTACCCTTGTTAAAACATAAAATGTTGCAGGTAAACTACCCTATTCCCTTAACAGATCTTCACCAAAAACAAAAGGTCTTGAGAACGCTACAATTCAGGCCTATATGCAAATAATCATTTGATTCTGTTTGAATTTGCGGCTGTTATCGTTTGCCACAGAAAATACCCTTGTTAAAACAAAAAACGTTGCTGGTAAACTACCCCTTTCCCTTAACCGATCGTCACCAAAAACAATAAGTCTTGAGTACTATACAAATCAGGGCTGCATGCAAAAAATTATTTGATTTTGTTTGAATTTGCGGCTGTTATCGATTGCCATAGAAAAATAATCTACAGATAGACAGATAGACACACACACACAGACAGACATACAGACACACCTGCAGACACTTTTCGAAAACTGACTTTTTTTCATGTTTTGAGTGTAGTACAATCAGAATCTGCAATAATCTCGAAAACGATTTTTTTGCCATCACCATACTTCCATTTTCTTAAGGAAGATGGAAGTAAATATCGGTATGGAGATCCATACATGAATTCCATGTTCTAAGATTTATATTTAAAATCATATTTGAAATGTAATATTTCCATAGAAACTACTTCTTTCTGTTGCTTCAGCCTTAACCACAGTACTGTGGTCACTAACGTATACCACCTCACGTTTTCGCACTCGATTTTCACTGATGATGGTAGTCGATGGCACTGCCGAACAGTCTGGTTTTGCAGAAAATATTGGACAACCGCTGAACAGCCCGGGAAGAAATTTTAACAAAGAACTACTTCTTTGTTGCCGATAACGTAGTACACATATAATTATTATAGTATGCAAAAAATTATTTGATTCTGTTGAATGTGCGGCAGTTATCGTTCGTCATAGAAAAAATTACCTTTGCTAAACATAAAACGTTGCAGGTAAACTACCCCTTTCCATTAACCGATCTTCAAGAACAACAATAGGCCTTGAGTACTCTACAATTCAGGACCGTATGAAAAAAATTATTTGATACTGTTTGAATTTGGGGCTCTTATCGTTTGCCATAGAAAACACGCTTGTTAAAACATAAAACGTTGCTGGTAAACTACCCCTTCCCCTTAACCGATCTTCACCAAAAACAACAGGTCTTGAGAACTCGCAATTCAGGGCTGTATGCAAAACATTATTTGATTCTCTTTGAATTTACAGCAGATATCGTTCGTCATAGAAAAAATTACCCTTGATAAAAAAAACCGTTCCGGTAAACTACCCCTTTCCCTTAACCGATCCTCACCAAAAACAATAGGTCGTGAGTACTCTCTAAATCAGAGCTGTATGCAATAAATTATTTGATTCTGTTTAAATTTGCGGCTGTTATCGTTTGCCATTAAAAAAAAATCTACAAATACACAGTTAGACAGACACACAGACACTTTTCGAAAAACGACTTTTTTCATGTTTTGAATGTAGTACAATCAGAATCTGCAATAATCTCGATCACGATTTTTTTTGCCATCACCATACTTCCATTTCCATAAGGAACATAGAAGTAAAAATTATCCCCACCCCTTCAACTATCATTTTCATTTATAGAAAATTACCCCCACCCCGTTCAACTAGCCACTTCATTTATAGATATTTCGTCTACGTTTCTACAGTGGATTATTATGATCTTCTTATCAGGATACTTTATTTATCAAAATTAAGTACTTTTCTCTTGCTAAAACATAAAATGTTCCGGTAAACTACCCTTTTCCCGTAACTGATCTTCACCAAAATCAACAGGCCTTGAGTTTTCTACAATTCAGGTACGTACACAAAAAAATATTTGATTCTGTTTGAATGTGCGGCAGTTATCATTCGTCATAGAAATAATTACCGTTGTTAAAACATAAAGTGTTGCTGGTAAACTACCCCTTTCCCTTAACCGATCTTCACCAAAATGGACAGACCTTGAGTACTTAACAAATCAGGAACGTATGCAAAAAAGTATTCGTTTCTGTTTGAATATGCGGCAGTTATCGTTCGTCATAGAAAAAATTACCCTTGTTAAAACATACAATGTTGATGGTAAACTACCCCTTTACCTTAACCGATCTTCACCAAAACCAACACGTCTTGAGAACTCTACAATTCAGGGCTGTATGCAAAACATTATTTGATTCTGTTTGAATTTGCGGCTCTTATCGTTTGCCATAGAAAATACCCTAGTTAAAATATAAAACGTTGCAGGTAAACTACCCCATTTCCTTAACCGATCTTCAACAAAATCAACAGACATTGAGTTCTGTATAATTCAAAAAGGTATGCAAAAGAGTAGTTGATTCTGTTTTAATTTACGGCAGTTATCGTTCGTCATAGAAAAAATTACCCTTGTTAAAACATAAAATGTTGCAGGTAAACTACCCTATTCCCTTAACAGATCTTCACCAAAAACAAAACGTCTTGAGAACGCTACAATTCAGGCCTATATGCAAATAATCATTTGATTCTGTTTGAATTTGCGGCTGTTATCGTTTGCCACAGAAAATACCCTTGTTAAAACAAAAAACGTTGCTGGTAAACTACTCCTTTCCCTTAACCGATCGTCACCAAAAACAATAAGTCTTGAGTACTATACAAATCAGGGCTGCATGCAAAAAATTATTTGATTTTGTTTGAATTTGCGGCTGTTATCGATTGCCATAGAAAAATAATCTACAGATAGACAGATAGACACACACACACAGACAGACATACAGACACACCTGCAGACACTTATCGAAAACTGACTTTTTTTCATGTTTTGAGTGTAGTACAATCAGAATCTGCAATAACCTCGAAAACGATTTTTTTGCCATCACCATACTTCCATTTTCTTAAGGAAGATGGAAGTAAATATCGGTATGGAGATCCATACATGAATTCCATTTTCTAAGATTTATATTTAAAATCATATTTGAAATGTAATATTTCCATAGAAACTACTTCTTTCTGTTGCTTCAGCCTTAACCACAGTACTGTGGTCACTAACGTATACCACCTCACGTTTTCGCACTCGATTTTCACTGATGATGGTAGTCGATGGCATTGCCGAACAGTCTGGTTTTGCAGAAAATATTGGACAACCGCTGAACAGCCCGGGAAGAAATTTTAACAAAGAACTACTTCTTTGTTGCCGATAACGTAGTACACATATAATTATTATAGTATGCAAAAAATTATTTGATTCTGTTGAATGTGCGGCAGTTATCGTTCGTCATAGAAAAAATTACCTTTGCTAAACATAAAACGTTGCAGGTAAACTACCCCTTTCCATTAACCGATCTTCAAGAACAACAATAGGCCTTGAGTACTCTACAATTCAGGACCGTATGAAAAAAATTATTTGATACTGTTTGAATTTGGGGCTCTTATCGTTTGCCATAGAAAACACGCTTGTTAAAACATAAAACGTTGCTGGTAAACTACCCCTTCCCCTTAACCGATCTTCACCAAAAACAACAGGTCTTGAGAACTCGCAATTCAGGGCTGTATGCAAAACATTATTTGATTCTCTTTGAATTTACAGCAGATATCGTTCGTCATAGAAAAAATTACCCTTGATAAAAAAACCGTTCCGGTAAACTACCCCTTTCCCTCAACCGATCCTCACCAAAAACAATAGGTCGTGAGTACTCTCTAAATCAGAGCTGTATGCAATAAATTATTTGATTCTGTTTAAATTTGCGGCTGTTATCGTTTGCCATTAAAAAAAAATCTACAAATAGACAGTTAGACAGACACACAGACACTTTTCGAAAAACGACTTTTTTCATGTTTTGAGTGTAGTACAATCAGAATCTGCAATAATCTCGAACACGATTTTTTTTGCCATCACCATACTTCCATTTCCATAAGGAACATAGAAGTAAAAATTATCCCCACCCCTTCAACTATCATTTTCATTTATAGAAAATTACCCCCACCCCGTTCAACTAGCCACTTCATTTATAGATATTTCGTCTACGTTTCTACAGTGGATTATTATGATCTTCTTATCAGGATACTTTATTTATCAAAATTAAGTACTTTTCTCTTGCTAAAACATAAAATGTTGCCGGTAAACTACCCTTTTCCCGTAACTGATCTTCACCAAAATCAACAGGCCTTGAGTTTTCTACAATTCAGGAACGTACACAAAAAAATATTTGATTCTGTTTGAATGTGCGGCAGTTATCATTCGTCATAGAAATAATTACCGTTGTTAAAACATAAAGTGTTGCTGGTAAACTACCCCTTTCCCTTAACCGATCTTCACCAAAATGGACAGACCTTGAGCACTTAACAATTCAGGAATGTATGCAAAAAAGTATTCGTTTCTGTTTGAATATGCGGCAGTTATCGTTCGTCATAGAAAAAATTGCCCTTGTTAAAACATACAATGTTGATGGTAAACTACCCCTTTACCTTAACCGATCTTCACCAAAACCAACACGTCTTGAGAACTCTACAATTCAGGGCTGTATGCAAAACATTATTTGATTCTGTTTGAATTTGCGGCTGTTATCGTTTGCCATAGAAAATACCCTTGTTAAAACATAAAACGTTGCAGTTAAACTACCCCTTTCCCTTAACCGATCTGCACCAAAAACAATAGGTCTTGAGTAATCTACAAATCAGGGCTGTATGCAAAAACGTATTTGATTCTGTTTGAATTTGCGACTCTTATCGTTTCCCATATAAAATACACTTTTAAAACATAAAACGTTGCAGGTAAACTACCCCTCTTTCCCTTAACCGATCTTCACCAAAAACAATAGGTCTTGAGAACTCTATAATTCAGGGCAGTATGCAAAATATTATTTGATTGTGTTTGAATTTGCGGCTGTTATTGTTTGCCTTAGAAACAAATTACCCTTGATTAAAAAAAAACGTTGCCAGTAAACTACCCCTTTCCCTTAACCGATCTTCACCAAAAACAACAGGTCTTGAGTACTCCACAAATCAGGACTGTACGCAAAAAATTATTTGATTCTGTTTTAAGTTGCGGCTGTTATCGTTTGCCATAGAAATATCGGTATGGAGAACCATACATGACTTCCATGTTCTAAGATTTATTTTTAAAATCATATTCGAAATGAAATATTTCCATAGAAACTACGTCTTTCTACTTATTGCTTCAGCATTAACCACAGTACTGTGGTCACTAACATATACCACCTCAAGTTTTCGCACTCGATTTTCACTGATGATGGCAGTCGATGGCACTGCCGAAAAGCCTGGTTTTGCAGAAAAAATTGGACTACGGCTAAACAGCCCGGGAAGCAATTTTAACAAAAAACTACTTCTTTGTTGCCGATAACGTAGTATATATATAAAAAATTCTCTCCTCCACGTTCAACTATAATTTTTAATAATAGAAAATTACCCCCACCCCGTTCACCTAACCTCTTCATTTATAGATATTTCATGTACGTTTCTACACTGGATTATTATGAGCTTCTTATCAGGATACTTTATTTATAAAAATTAAGTACTTTACTCTTGTTAAATCATAAAATGATTCAGGTAAACTACCCTTTTCTCTTAACCGATCTTCTCCAAAATCAATAGACCTTCCGTCCTCTACGATTCAGGGATGCATGCAAAAAAATATTTGATTCTGTTTGAATGTGCGGCAGTTATCCTTCGTCATGGAAACATTTCTCTTATTACAACATAAAATGTTGCAGGTAAACTACCCCTTTCCCTTAACCGATCTTCACCAAAATCAATAGACCTTGAGCTCTCTGCAACTCAGGGGGTGCAACAAATTATTTGATTCTCATTGAATTTTCGGCAGTTATCGTTCGTCATAAAAAATTACCCTTTTTAAAACATAAAACGTTGCTGATAAACTACCCCTTCCTTCACCGATCTTCAACAAAATCAACAGACCTTGAGTTCTCTTTAGTTCAAAAAGGTATGCAAAAACCTAGTTGATTCTGTTTGAATTTACGGCAGTTATCGTTCGTCATATAAAAAATTACCCTTGTTAAAACATAAAATGTTGCTGGTAAACTACCGCTTTCCCTTAACCGATCTTCACCAACACCAATACGTATTGAGAACTCTACAATACAGGGCTGTATGCAAAACATCATTTGATTCTGTTTGAATTTGCGGCTGTTAACGTTTACGATAGAAAAAAATTACCCTTGATAAAAAACCGTTGCAGGTAAACTACCCCTTTCCATTAACCGATCTTCACCAAAAACGACAGGTTTAAGATCTCTACAATTCAGGCCTGTATGCAAACAATTATTTGATTCTGTTTGAATTTGCGGCTGTTATCGTTTGCTATAGAAAACACCCTTGATAAAACATAAAACGTTGCTGGTAAACTACCCTATTCCATTAACCGATCTTCACCAAAAACAATAGGTCTTGAGAACTCTACAATTCAGGGCTGTATGCAAAACATTAGTTGATTCTCTTTGAATTTACGGCAGTTATCGTTCGTCATATGAAAAATACCCTTGTTAAAACATAAAACGTTGCAGGTAAACTACCCCTTTCCCTTAACTGATCTTCAACAAAATCAACAGACCTTGAGCTCTGTATAATTCAAAAAGGTGTGCAGAAGAGTAGTTGATTCTGTTTTAATTTACGGCAGTTATCGTTAGTAAAAAAAAAAATTACCCTTGATAAAACATAAAATGTTGCTGGTAAACAACCCTATTCCCTTAACCGATCTTCACCAAAACCAGCACGTCTTGAGAACTCTACATTTCAGGGCTGTATGCAAAATATTATATGATTCTGTTTGAATTTGCGGCTGTTATCGTTTGCCATATAAAATACCCTTGATAAAACAAAAAACGTGTCTGGTAAACTACCCCTTTCCCTTAACCGATCTTCACCAAAAACAATAGGTCTTTAGTACTCAACAAAACAGGGCTGTATGCAAAAACGTATTTGATTCTGTTTGAATTTGCGGCTCTTATCGTTTGCCATATAAAATACCCTTTTAAAACATAAAACGTTGCAGGTAAACTACCCCTTTCCCTTAACCGATCTTCACCAACACCAATAGGTATTGAGAACTCTACAATACAGGGCTGTATGCAAAACATCATTTGATTCTGTTTGAATTTGCGGCTGTTATCGTTTACCATAGAAAAAAATTACCCTTGATAAAAAACCGTTGCTGGTAAACTACCGCTTTCCCTTAACCGATCTTCACCAAAAACGACAGGTCTTGAGAACTCTATAATTCAGGACTGTATGTAAAATATTATATGATTTTGTTTGAATTTGCGGCTGTTATCATTTGCCATACAAAATACCCTTGATAAAACAAAAAACGTAGTAGGTAAACTACCCCTTTCCCTTAAACGATCTTCACCAAAAACAATAGGTCCTTAGTACTCAAGAAATCAGGGCTGTATGCAAAAACGTATTTGATTCTGTTTGAATTTGCGGCTCCTATCGTTTGCCATAGAAAATACCCTTTTAAAACATAAAACGTTGCAGGTAAACTACCCCTTTCCCTTAACCGATCGTCAACAAAACCAAAAGGTCTTGAGAACTCTATAATTCAGGGCTGTATGCAAAATATTATATGATTCTGTTAACATTTGCGGCTGTTATCGTTTGCCATAAAAATACCCTTTATAAAACATAAAACGTGGCCGGTAAACTACCCCTTTCCCTTAACCGATCTTCACCAAAAACAATAGGTCTTTAGTACTCAACAAAACAGGGCTGTATGCAAAAACTTATTTGATTCTGTTTGAATTTGCGGCTCTTATCATTTGCCATAGAAAGTACCCTAGTTAAAACATAAAACGTTGCTGGTAAACTACCCCTTTCCATTAACCGATCTTCACCAACACCAATAGGTATTGAGAACTCTACAATACAGGGCTGTATGCAAAACATCATTTGATTCTGTTTGAATTTGCGGCTGTTATCGTTTACCATAGAAATATATCGGTATGCACAACCATGCATGACTTCCATGTTCTAAGATTTATATTTAAAATCATATTCGAAATGAAATATTTCCATAGAAACTACTTCTTTCTACTTATTGCTTCAGCCTTAACCACAGTACTGTACTGTGGTCACTAACGTATACCACCTCACAATTTCGCACTCGATTTTCACTGATGATGGCAGTCGATGGCACTACCGAAAAGTCTGGTTTTTCAGAAAACATTGGACTAAAGCTAAACAGCCCGGGAAGGAATTTTAACTAAGAACTACTGCTTAGTTGCCGATAACGTAGAACACATATACAAAATTCTCCCCTCTCCCTTCAACTATAATTTTTATTTATAGAAAATTACCCCCACCCCGTTAACCTAACCTCTTCATTTATAGATATTTCATCGACGTTTCTACAGTGGATTATTATGAGCTTCTTATCAGGATACTTTATTTATCAAAACTAAGTACTTTATTCTTGTTAAAACATAAAACGTTGCTGGTAAAGTACCCCTATCTCTTAACCGATCTTGACCAAAATCAATAGACCTTAAGTCCTCTACAATGCAGGGATGCATGCAAAAAAATATTTGATTCTGTTTGAATGTGCGGCAGTTATCGTTCGTCATGGGAACATTTCTCTTGTTACAATATAAAATGTTGCAGGTAAACTACCCCTTTCCCATAACCGATCTTCACCAAATCAGTAGGCCTTGAGTTCTCTACAATTCAAAAAGGTATGCAAAAACGTAGTTGATTCTGTTTGAACTTACGGCAGTTATCGTTCGTCATATAAAAAATTACCCTTGTTAAAGCATAGAATGTTGCTGGTAAACTACCCCTTTCCCTTAACCGATCTTCAACAAAATCAACAGGCCTTGAGTTCTCTTTATATTCAAAAAGGTATGCAAAACATTATTTGAATCTGTTTGAATTTGCGGCTGTTATCATTTGGCATAGAAAAAAATTACCCTTTATAAAAAAAACGTTGCAGGTAAACTACTCCTTTCCCTTAACCGATCTTCACCAAAACCAACAAGTCTTGAGAACTCTAATATTCCGGGCTGTATGCAAGACATTATTTGATTCTGTTTGAATTTGCGGCTGTTATCGTTTGCCATAGAAAAAAATTACCCCTGATAAAAAAACGTTGAAGGTAAACTACTCCTTTCCCTTAACCGATCTTCACCAAAAACGAAAGGTGTTGAGTACTCTACAGTTCAGGGCCGTATGCAAAAAATTATTTGATTCTGTTTGAATTTGCGGCTCTTATCGTTTGCCATAGAAAATACCCTAGTTAAAATATAAAACGTTACAGGTAAACTACCCCATTCCATTAACCGATCTTCAACAAAATCAATAGACCTTGAGTTCTGTATAATTCAAAAAGGTATGCAAAAGTGTAGTTGATTCTGTTTTAATTTACGGCAGTTATCGTTCGTCATAGAAAAAATTACCCTTGTTAAAACATAAAATGTTGCTGGTAAACTACCCTATTCCCTTAACCGATCTTCACCAAACCCAAAAGGTCTTCAGAACTCTACAATTCTGGGCTGTATGCAGAACATTATTTGATTCTGATTGAATTTGCGGCAGTTATCTTTCGCAAAAAAAATTATCCTTCTTAAAACATAAAATGTTGCTGGTAAACTACCCCTTTTCCTTAACCGATCTTCAACAAAATCGACAAACCTTGAGTTCTCTTTAATTCAAAAAGGTATGCAAAAACCTAGTCGATTCTGTTTGAATTTGCGGCAGTTATAGTTCGTCATATAAAAAATTACCCTTGTTAAAACATAAAATGTTGCCGGTAAACTACCCCTTTTCCTTAACCGATCTTCACCAAAACCAAAAGATCTTGAGAACTCTATAATTCAGGGGGGTATGCAAAATAGTAGTTGATTCTATTTTAATTTGCGGCTGTTATCGTTTGACATAGAAAAAATTATACGATTAAAAAAAACCGTTGTAGGTAAACTACCCCTTTCCCATAACCGATCTTCACCAAAATCAATAGGTCTTGAGTACTCTACAAATCAGGCTACATGCAAAACATTATTTGATTCTGTTTGAATTTGCGACTCTTATCGTTTGGCATATAAAATACCCTTGTTAAAACATAAAACGTTGCTGGTAAACTACCCCTTTCCATTAACCGATCTTCACCAACACCAATAGGTATTGAGAACTCTACAATACAGGGCTGTATGCAAAACATCATTTGATTCTGTTTGAATTTGCGGCTGTTATCGTTTACCATAGAAATATATCGGTATGCACAACCATGCATGACTTCCATGTTCTAAGATTTATATTTAAAATCATATTCGAAATGAAATATTTCCATAGAAACTACTTCTTTCTACTTATTGCTTCAGCCTTAACCACAGTACTGTACTGTGGTCACTAACGTATACCACCTCACATTTTCGCACTCGATTTTCACTGATGATGGCAGTCGATGGCACTACCGAAAAGTCTGGTTTTTCAGAAAACATTGGACTAAAGCTAAACAGCCCGGGAAGGAATTTTAACTAAGAACTACTGCTTAGTTGCCGATAACGTAGAACACATATACAAAATTCTCCCCTCTCCCTTCAACTATAATTTTTATTTATAGAAAATTACCCCCACCCCGTTAACCTAACCTCTTCATTTATAGATATTTCATCGACGTTTCTACAGTGGATTATTATGAGCTTCTTATCAGGATACTTTATTTATCAAAACTAAGTACTTTATTCTTGTTAAAACATAAAACGTTGCTGGTAAAGTACCCCTATCTCTTAACCGATCTTGACCAAAATCAATAGACCTTAAGTCCTCTACAATGCAGGGATGCATGCAAAAAAATATTTGATTCTGTTTGAATGTGCGGCAGTTATCGTTCGTCATGGGAACATTTCTCTTGTTACAATATAAAATGTTGCAGGTAAACTACCCCTTTCCCATAACCGATCTTCACCAAATCAGTAGGCCTTGAGTTCTCTACAATTCAAAAAGGTATGCAAAAACGTAGTTGATTCTGTTTGAACTTACGGCAGTTATCGTTCGTCATATAAAAAATTACCCTTGTTAAAGCATAGAATGTTGCTGGTAAACTACCCCTTTCCCTTAACCGATCTTCAACAAAATCAACAGGCCTTGAGTTCTCTTTATATTCAAAAAGGTATGCAAAACATTATTTGAATCTGTTTGAATTTGCGGCTGTTATCATTTGGCATAGAAAAAAATTACCCTTTATAAAAAAAACGTTGCAGGTAAACTACTCCTTTCCCTTAACCGATCTTCACCAACACCAACAAGTCTTGAGAACTCTAATATTCCGGGCTGTATGCAAGACATTATTTGATTCTGTTTGAATTTGCGGCTGTTATCGTTTGCCATAGAAAAAAATTACCCCTGATAAAAAAACGTTGAAGGTAAACTACTCCTTTCCCTTAACCGATCTTCACCAAAAACGAAAGGTGTTGAGTACTCTACAGTTCAGGGCCGTATGCAAAAAATTATTTGATTCTGTTTGAATTTGCGGCTCTTATCGTTTGCCATAGAAAATACCCTAGTTAAAATATAAAACGTTACAGGTAAACTACCCCATTCCATTAACCGATCTTCAACAAAATCAATAGACCTTGAGTTCTGTATAATTCAAAAAGGTATGCAAAAGTGTAGTTGATTCTGTTTTAATTTACGGCAGTTATCGTTCGTCATAGAAAAAATTACCCTTGTTAAAACATAAAATGTTGCTGGTAAACTACCCTATTCCCTTAACCGATCTTCACCAAACCCAAAAGGTCTTCAGAACTCTACAATTCTGGGCTGTATGCAGAACATTATTTGATTCTGATTGAATTTGCGGCAGTTATCTTTCGCAAAAAAAATTATCCTTCTTAAAACATAAAATGTTGCTGGTAAACTACCCCTTTTCCTTAACCGATCTTCAACAAAATCGACAAACCTTGAGTTCTCTTTAATTCAAAAAGGTATGCAAAAACCTAGTCGATTCTGTTTGAATTTGCGGCAGTTATCGTTCGTCATATAAAAAATTACCCTTGTTAAAACATAAAATGTTGCCGGTAAACTACCCCTTTTCCTTAACCGATCTTCACCAAAACCAAAAGATCTTGAGAACTCTATAATTCAGGGGGGTATGCAAAATAGTAGTTGATTCTATTTTAATTTGCGGCTGTTATCGTTTGACATAGAAAAAATTATACGATTAAAAAAAACCGTTGTAGGTAAACTACCCCTTTCCCATAACCGATCTTCACCAAAATCAATAGGTCTTGAGTACTCTACAAATCAGGCTACATGCAAAACATTATTTGATTCTGTTTGAATTTGCGACTCTTATCGTTTGGCATAAAAAATACCCTTTTAAAACATAAAACGTTGCAGGTAAACTACCCCTTCCCCTTAACCGATCTTCAACAAAATCGTCAAACCTTGAGCTCTCTTTAATTCAAAAAGGTATGCAAAAACGTAGTCGATTCTGTTTGAATTTGCGGCAGTTATCGTTCGTCATATAAAACATTACCCTTGTTAAAACATAAAATGTTGCAGGTAAACTACCCCTTTTACTTAACCGATCTTCACCAAAACCAATAGATCTTGAGAACTCTATAATTCAGGGGGGTATGCAAAATAGTAGTTGATTCTATTTTAATTTGCGGCTGTTATCGTTTGACATAGAAAAAATTATACGATTAAAAAAACCGTTGTAGGTAAACTACCCCTTTCCCATAACCGATCTTCACCAAAATCAATAGGTCTTGAGTACTCTACAGATAAGGGCTGTATGCAAAACATTATTTGATTCTGTTTGAATTTGCGGCTCTTATCGTTTGCCATAAAAAATACCCTATTAAAACATAAAATGTAGCTGGTAAACTACCCCTTTTCCATAACCGATCTTCACCAAAATCAATAGGTCTTGAGAACTCTACACTTTAGGGCTGTATGCAAATAATCATTTGATTCTGTTTGAATTTGCGGCTGTTATCGTTTGCCATATAAAATACCCTTGTTAAAACAAAACGTTGCTGGTAAACTACCCCTTTCCCTTAACCGATCTACACAAAAAAAAATAGGTCTTGAGTACTCTACCGATCAGGGCTGTATGCAAAACATTATTTGATTCTGTTTGAATTTGCGGCTCTTATCGGTTGCCATATAAAATACCCTATTAAAACATAAAACGTACCTGGCAAACTACCCCTTTCCCTTAACCGATCTTCACCAAAATCAATACGTCTTGAGAACTCAAAACTTTAAAGCTGTATGCAAATAATCATTTGATTCTGTTTGAATTTGCGGCTGTTATCGTTTGCCATATAAAATACCCTTGTTAAAACAAAAACGTTGCTGGTAAACTACCCCTTTCCCTTTACCGATCTTCACCAGAAACAATAAGTCTTGAGAACTCTACAAGTCAGGACTGTATGCAAAAGAGTAGTTGATTCTGTTTGAATTTGCGGCTGCTATCGTTTGCCATAGAAAACAATTACCCTTGATTAGAAAAAAAACCGTTGCCGGTAAACTACCCCTTTCCCTCAACCGATCTTCACCAAAAACAATATGTCGTGAGTGCTTTACAAATCAGGGCTGTATGGAAAATATTATATGATTCTGTTTGAATTTGCGGCTGTTATCGTTTGCCATACAAAATACCCTTGATAAAACAAAAAACGTTACTGGTAAACTACCCCTTTCCCTTAACCGATCTTCACCAAAAACAACAGGTCTTGAGAACTCTACAATTCAGGGCAGTATGCGAAACATTATCTGATTCTGTTTGAATTTGCGGCTGTTATCGTTTGCCAAACAAACAAAATTACCCTTGATAAAAAAAACCGTTGCCGGTAATCTACCCCTTTCCCTCAACCGATCTTCACCAAAAACAATACGTCGTGAGTACTCTACAAATCAGGACTGTATGCAAAAATTATTTGATTCTGTTTGAATTTGAGGCTGCTATCGTTTGCCATAGAAAAAAAATCTAAAGTCACAGATAGACACACAGACATACAGACACACACACAAACACACACACAGACACTTTTCGAAAAACGACTTATTTTCATGTTTTGAGTGTAGTACAATCAGAATCTTCAATAATCTCGAACACGATTTTTTTTGCCATCACCATACACTTCCATTTCCTTAAGGAACATGGAAGTAAAAAATCTACAGATAGATAGATAGACACACAGACACTTTTCGAAAAATGACTTTTTTTCATGTTTTGAGTGTCGTACAATCAGAATCTGCAATAATCTCGAACACGATTTTTTTTGCCATCACCATACTTCCATTTCCATAAGGAACATAGAAGTAAAGTCATTTTTCGAAAAGTGTCTTTTTGTAGATTTTTTTTTTGGCAAACGATAACAGCCGCAAATTCAAACAGAATCAAATAATTTTTTGCATACATCCCTAAAGTGTAGAGTTCTCAAGATTTATTGTTTTTGGTGACGATCGGTTAAGGGAAAGGGGTAGTTTACCTGCAACGTTTTTTTTATCTAGGGTAATTTTTTTCTAGGGAAAACGATAACAGCCGCAAAATCAAACAGAATCAAATAATGTTTTGCATACAGCCCTAAATTGTAGAGTTCTCAAGACCTATTGTTTTTGGTGAAGATCGGTTAAGGGAAAGGGGTAGTTTACCAGCAACGTGTTTTGTTTTAACAAGGGTATTTTCTATGGCAAACGATAACAGCCGCAAATTGAAACAGAATCAAATAATGTTTTGCATACAGCCCTGAATTGTAGAGTTCTCAAGACTTAATGTTTTTGTTGAAGATGGGTTTAGGGAAAGGGGTAGTTTACCTGCAACATTTTATGTTTTATCAAAGGTAATTTTTTCTATGATGAATGATAACTGCCGCACATTCAAACAGAATCAAATATATTTGTGTATACGTTCTTCAATTGTAAAAGACTGAAGGTATGTTGATTTTGGTGAAGATCGGTTAAGGGAAAGGGGTAGTTTACCTGTCACCTTTAATGTTTTAACAAGAGTAATTGTTTATATGACAAACAATAACTGCCGCGCATTCAAACAGAATCAAATAAAGTTTTGCATGCATCCCTGAATTGTAGAGGACTCTAGACCTACTGATTTTTGTTATAGATCAGTTAAGAGAAAGGGGTAGTTTACCAGCAACGTTTTATGTGATAACAAGGTTAATATTTTCGATGACGAACAATAACTGCCGTAAATTCAAACATAATCAAATAAGTTTTTGCATACATCATTATGTTGTAGAGAACTCAAGGACTATTGATTTTGGTGAAGATCGGTTAAGGGAAAGGGGTCGTTTACCTGCAACATTTTATGTTGTAACAAGAGAAATATTTTCATGACGAACGATAACTTCCGTAAATTCAAACTGCATCAAATATTTTTTTACATATGTGATTTTTTTACATATGTGCCTGTGTTGTAGAAGACTCAAGGCCTATTGATTTTGTTGAAGATCAGTTACAGGGAAAGGGCAGTTTACCTGAAACATTTTTTGTTGTAACAAGAGTAAAGTAATTTTGATAAATAAAGTATCCTGATAAGAAGATCTTAATAATCCACTGTAGAAATGTAGATGAAATATCTATAAATGAAGAGGCTAGTTGAACGTGGTGGGGGTAATTTTCTATAAATAAAAATTATAGTTGAAGGGGAAGGGATAATTTTTATATGTGTACTATGTTATCGGCAACAAAGTAGTAGTTTGTTGTTAAAATTCTTTCCCAGGCTGTTTGGCCTTAGTCCAATGTTTTCTGCAAAACCAGACGTTTCCGCAGTGCCGTCGACTGCCATCATCAGTGAAAATCGAGTGCGATAATGTGTGGTGGTATACGTTAGTGACCACAGTACTGTGGTTAAGGCTGAAGCAATAAGTGGAAAGATGTAGTTTCTATGGAAACATTTTATTTCATAAATGATTTTAAATATAAATCTTAGAACATGGAAGTCATTTATGGTTCTCCATACCGATATTTTTCTTTACTGATTTAGCCCAGCAAAACAAAACAGTACTGTACAGTGCATGTTTACTTTTTGCTTCCTTTAAGGTCATATTTTCTGATGAATCAGTATTCTCAATATGTGAAGAGAGTAGCCAATACGTATGCCGAACAAAACACGAGGAGTTTCAACCACAATGTGTTGCCCAGAAAGTGAAACATCCAATCTCAGTAATGATTTGGAGTTGCATGTCTTCTAAAGGAACTGGAAGAATATACATTGTAGAGGGCATTGTGAGGCAGGATCAATATAGAAAAGTCCTTGAAACCAGACTTTTGCCCCAAATAAAGGACTGGTTCCCTGATGGGAACTTTGTTTTCATGCAATGTGACATTATTAATTAATACATTTAAATCACAAAAATATTTATCTCCCACTTACCTTGTTTCTGCCCAGGGTTACGTCACACGAACGGTGCAATGCAAGTATGATTTCAAGGTTATCTGAATAACATACGCAACTCGCATTTATGAAGAGAAACAATTAAAATTTTATTCCATTCTTTAAACTTTTTAACATTTTATTTACTTCTTTTTAAATTTTACTCAAAGTTCATTTTGTTGAGAACTCATTTCTGCTGACTTAAACTTCTTTATCTTAACATCATTTACTATTAATTTCTTTTTTTATTTAAAACATAAACTCTACCTTGAATCATTTTACACAAAAATATATATTGATTAATACATTAATCTAACTAGCTTATTTTTACTATAGATGTCCCAGTTTGCTGCACACACAACTCTCATTCATATCAATTACCCCCCCCCATTTATTTATTTTAGAGATCTCATTAAAATAATTTTAATTTTTATACTGTTACTTGTTTCGGTGGCCTCTTCCCCGACCGCGTGGCGCATCCCACACCAAGTCCTCTTTGCGGTGTCTAAAAGTTTATGATTGCATATTTCCTTCCTCTTCGTTAACCACTGCACTCACTCTTTACTTTGCGACATCGTTCCACTACTGATAACTTTTTTTTAATTAATATTTAAAAATTTATTGAGGGGGCCACTTTGGGTAGTTCGCCTGGCCAGACGAAACGTTGATGAGGACTGCCACGAGAGGTAACAAAAACCCCACTTCTAAACTTTTGAACAAGATGGATATCAATGCCTCCTTGGGTGAAAACGTTCGTCAAGTATAGGTAACCTGTGTTATTCATATATGTCCGGCGTCGACGAAATTACACTGCCTCTCTTCACGTCACGCAAATGGGCGTGGTCTCGAAATATATCCGGCATCACCGGACTGCATGGAACAAAAACCTTTGCCTCTCTCCATTTTTTCGTGGCGTCGGTTGGAGTCTGTTCTGCGTCGTCTATGCGCCCATGTTAATGTTGCGCATCGGTGAGCGCCACACAGCACTGAAGTTCTTGGAATTAAACTGTTGTTGACCACACGCTGCATTCCATTGTACCGACTACTTACACAACTTCACCTCACAGTTCCTTTGTTCGAAGCCAATTTCAATTACCATGGGACTGACCACGCAGATGAAAACCAAATTTATATTAATAAAATGAAATAAAACCCTCTCCCTCTTTTAGCCCCGTTACAATACCCCCCCCCAATGAGAAATCTTCTGCCGAAACAGAAGAAATCTCATTGCTAAACCCCTAAGAGGATCGGTGAGGATATGGTGCCAACAACCCCCCATTAATTCTTAACACATCATGGGTAAACTACCCCCCTAGCTCGGCGACTATGGCTGCACCTGAACGAGATTACTGGACTTCTCTATTCGAGATCCCAATACCATAAAATCGAACAGACATGCACCACAGTGTGCACCTAACCTTCTAACATTCTACCCCCAAAATCAAAACCCTGGCCTCATACCATGCCAAATCCTCAACCGATATATTCCCCCTTGTCATGCATACTGGGTCGCCTTCAGCAATACTGGGCGCATACATATACTTATTAATACATCCTTTTATTTAAAATTCAAAAAATATTTATTTATTTATTTTTTTTTTAAATTCAAAAATTCATCTAAGTTTAAAACCAAATTGTTATATTTCATTACTCTCTCAAAAAATCAACAATAAAATCTTTTGCATGAATCCATCAACTCTATTAATTCTCTTCAATACTAATAACAATCCTAAAGAAAAACAAATTGAACACTTTATTAAAATATGAATTCACTTATTCTAACATTTGATTATACAGATATACTAAACAATGTAATTCAATAAAACACTAGTAATACACATAAACAATAATATACTTGAAATTCAAACATCGCCTATATGGCAGGCATAAAAATAAATTTTTTTTTTTCAAAAAAATTAAATTTATCAAAATATACTTTTCTCAATATTCAGAAACATTCAAAATCATTTAATTCAATGAAGCGACCAAATTGCATCAATCAATTGTCAGAAACTGGTCTTGTCTCTAATATCCACCATCAGCTGATCTCTCTGGGTCAAGTCAACGACCTTGACATACATATGTTACATAGAGCTACATCATAAAACACATGAAACATCTTTAAAATTCGAGTCCCTGTTCGGGCGCCATTTGTGATGTTATTTTATTTATACACATAAAATTCATAAAATATTTATCTACCACTTACCTTAAAATCTTCTCTCAGCCCAGAGTTACGTCACACGAACTGTGAAATGCAAGTATGATTTCAAGGTTATCTGAATAACTTAAGCAACTCGCATTTATGAAGAGAAACAATTAAAATTTTATTCCATTCTTTAAACTTTTTAACATTTTATTTAAAAGTTCATTTTGTTGAGAAATCATTTCTGCTGACTTAAACTTCTTTATCTTAACATCATTTACTATTAATTTCTTTTTTATTTAAAACATAAACACTACCTTGAATCATTTTACACAAAATTATATATTGATTAATACATGAATCTAACTAGCTTATTTCTACTATAGATGTCCCAGTTTGCTGCACACACAACTCTCATTCATATCAATTTACCCCCCCCCCCCATTTATGTAATTCAATAAAACACTAGTAATACACATAAACAATAATATACTTGAAATTCAAACATCGCCTATATGGCAGGCATAAAAATACATTTTTTTTTTCAAAAAATTAAATTTATCAAAATAAACATTTTAACAACCATGTTATTCCACAAACTAAACACAATTTAACATTTATTTATTTATTAATTATTATCAAATATAAATCTCATAAAATAATTTAAATTCATCATCAAACTTCAATTATATAACATTTTAAATCAACCAAAAATATTTAAACATCTCAAATTATTTACTTCAATCAATTATTAAAAACACAACATATTTTAATTACCTTACTTCCACAATTGCAATTCATTAATTACGAACTCATTATTTCTTTTGTCTGGTAAAATATTATTATTATTAAAATCAATTTCTACTACATACACATTGTTTATATTACATACTTGTTACAATACAAACACAATTAATTGCACTAAAATTTATTTACAAATCTCTGTCATTAATTTTCTGTTTACCACACTTCATTTCATAATTCAGCAAGGTCATAACCATAAATTAAAATATTTAAATGTCCATTTATTGATTTCTTATCTAACCGCCATCATTGTATAATAGTCTTATTTTTTTATAACACTTCTCATTCTTACTCACACTCAATTTATCATTATTATTATTATTATTATTATTATAGCCATTATCAACATCATCTATTAATTCATATAACCTGTCTACATTTGTGATTTTAATTCTGTCTCCGTAAGTATTTTGTTCAATATACAGGAAGTTATTTTGTCTTCATATTCATTTACTATATCAATTTCATTAAATAAGCGTTTATCATCTCCAACAGCATTATTAAAATAACCATCCATCTCTGTTTTACAAGGTAAGTATTTCATATAGTTTGTTTTCTCCCATCCTAATCTCTCTATCAACTCTTTATAACCTCTATCTAACTTAAATACTTGCATCTCACCATCTACCCACAAATCTCTCACCCCACCGCCATGTCACGTTTTCTCTCTCACTCCATGCAGAGGGTACTTCTACATTAAAACATTTCCTGCTTTCTCCAGGAACAACAAAAAACTTTAAAAAACAATTATTAGTAGAACCCTTTTCTACCCAATACCTTCGTGAAGACTTTTCTTCACCCCCCACAACACCTCGAAAAAAATTTACCCTCTGCCCTCCCTTTACTTGTACACTCTCTTCATACTCTCTCTCTAACTGATCAACATTTGTTTCTACCCCTTTGCAACCAATTTCTCTCTCACTTTCAGACTTGTAATTAACCTCATTTTCATCACTCTCTGATACCACATTTTCAATTACATTACCCATTTCAACATCATTGTTATCACTTGTTACCTTATTACTACAATTATCATTATTACTCACCTTGTTATTAATTATCTGAGTTATTTTACTTTTAATTTGCTCCTCTACTGACTCTTATCACT
Source organism: Magicicada septendecula (assembly GCA_034769895.1). NCBI lineage: Eukaryota > Metazoa > Arthropoda > Insecta > Hemiptera > Cicadidae > Magicicada > Magicicada septendecula. The sequence continues at coordinate 1,435,723,000 of CM068367.1, read as the reverse complement.
TGTTCCTTAAATGTATTAAAGCATTCATCCATCTCATTTAGACGTTTATTCATATTAACCTCAAACTTAGCATTTTGTGTATTTATTTCATCAAAACGACTATTTATAACATCAAATTTACTATTCTGTACATCAAAACTACTCTTGACTTCGCTAACATCACTGCTCAATTTATCAAATTTATTATTCAAACTGCACAGTGTTCTACATAGATATTTCATCATATTATTTTCAGGTTGATTATTTTCCTTAATTAATTTTGGGGTCATCTGAATCCCCGAATCATCTGTACTATTCGTTTCACTTGTAACATTTATATTTATGTCTTTATCGTCTTTACCTACATTGGGTGTTGAATGTATTTCTAGGTTATTTATAACGACTGATTCGTCAAAATTAATTATTTCATTTACAATACTTTCATCATTTCCTGCCATATTTATAAGTTTATTAATTTAAATTTTCTTACCTTAAAAACATCTACCACTTAACTCTTAACATTTGAACATTGATGTACCATTTTATATATGCTACGTAATTTTTTACGTAGTTACTTAACCCCTCAACCACATTATTAAATAAAACTTATTATGATTCATTCCATCCCATTCTATAGCTATTAAGTATGTCATACATTATTTTTTATAAAAATAGGTTTGAAGGTAATAACTAGAGACCGGATTATATGCAAATGCATATTTGCATATTTTGGCTATTTTTACAGGTTTTAGCATATTTTACTGAAAACCTGCTGATGGGGCATATTTGCGCTTTTTTTACAGATCTTAATAGTTGTAGCCGACCTAAACAATGAAACGCTGGCTCGTATGAGCGAGCCCTCTACCGCTCTTAGCAGCCGCGCGTCTTTTGTCTATACAATTAAACACAGTGACAGAACCACGTAAGACAAGGACGGGCGACATGCCTACCACACTACTCCGACACGACAGTCAAAACAAAATGTGTGCGTTGTTGTTGATTTTTATTTACTTTTCCAAACGTGCATCGTACTTCTCCGGCGAGTCGATGGGCTCCGTGAGCAAAGCAGGTGACGTGAATCAAATTAGGATAAAATACCTGGAGGGCTTTGGCTACCTTAATCATATAGGGTGCAGCATCTGAGAGAAATATGTACACTCTTTCATCTACAGAAGGATCAGGAAATATTTTTTTAATACCCTCATTCACAAATCTGGTGATGGTAGAATGATTTGTCTTTTCAAGTTCTTTGCAGCCTACCAAATAAGAAGAAGGCTCAAGTTCTAATTTCCCGGTGATCAGATTCACAATATAACGGCCACAACTGTCTGTAGTTTCGTCAGCTGAAATCCATATAATGCTATCATTAAGGTCATTCCGTATTTCGTCCAAGACATGTTGGTATGTAATTTTTACGTAATGTTGATTCATCTGGTACATTTTGATTCAAACAATATTTTCCTAGAAAACGTCTGAAGGTAGGATTTGAAAGTTTGTAAACCGGAATGTTACTTGCGAGGAATGCTTTACATAAATCCATGCAAAACTCATTTTTTTGTTTGTCTTTAGAAGTAGAGACACTGGTACTTGCCTGTGTTAAAAGTTGTTGTCACGGACCTTTGTTGTTCAATGCTGCGATATGATGACTTGTCTTAACATGCTGGTCTATTTGAAATTTTTTCACGCACGAAACACTTTTCTTGCAAACTTGACAATATAAAATGTTTCCGTCATAAGTAAATATTCCAGGATAGTCTACTATCCACGTTGAGACACTTTTTTCACCGGAGGCATCGTACACTTTAAAATTGGCACAAATATAAGAAAGACGATCGAACTAACATAAAATGTGCGTAGCCTAGCCAGTTAATCTCGAAACTACGTAAAACGTGCAGAGCCTAGCAAAGTTATAGCTAGACGTTTCGGCCACACCACCGGTGGCCATCTTCAGTAGCAAAAATTGTTCGATATAGGGTGGTATGCCGAACAAGTCGCCCAATGAACTGGGAACAAGCAACAGTGAGAGAAGGCTACGTTGTTTCTATTTATAACTTTTTAAATAGTTATAAGCCTGGCGACGTGCTAGTGAGTTTTGATGTGGTCTCTCTTTTCACGATGGTCCCTGTCCAGGAGGTGCAACAGTTGGATGGCGTTGCGATGGGAAGTCTTCTCAGCCCTGTGGTTGCAAACTTCTACATGGAAAAATTTGAAGAGTTGGCAATTTCATCTGCGCCACTGAAGCCGAAGTGTTGGCTGCGGTATGTTGACGACACTTTCGTGGTCTGGAGCCATGGGGATGAAGAGTTGGAACGCTTCCTTGGACATCTGAACGCTGTGCACCCGCGCATACAGTTTACGATGGAGCGCGAGAGCGGTGATCAATTGGCATTTCTGGATGTGTTGGTCCTGAAAAGGACCGATGGCAGATTGGGGCATAAAGTTTATAGGAAGCCAACGCACACTGACAGATATCTGCACAAGTCCTCCAATCACCATCCTAGGCAGAAGAGGGCGGTGCTGAAGACTCTGGTTGACCAGGCAAAAAGAATCTGTGAGCCCCGGTATCTCGAAGATGAGTTTCGGCATCTCGAAGAAGCACTGCAGTCCAACGGCTACTCTGCTGCGGAGGTTAGGAGAGCTGGCCGGCCGAGAAGATCTGGTAGGCCGGACGAGTCGGTGTTGCCCGAGGTTGTTGGCTCCGTTGTCTTGCCCTACATCCGTGGCGTGACTGACCGCATCGGCAAATTGCTGAGTAAACGGGGCGTCAGGACGATCTTTAAGCCAACCAAAAAGATCCAACAGTTCCTGCGACCGGTAAAAGACGCCAGGGATCCGCTCTCGTCGTGCGGGGTGTACAGTATTCCTTGTACGTGTAGCCAGGTATACATAGGCACCACGAAGCGTAGTGTCCGGACGCGCCTCTCTGAACATCGGAAATACTGCCGCCTGGGCCAGCCGGAGAAGTCCGCAGTTGCTGAACACGCTCTTTCCCACGACGATCACCGGGTAATGTTTGATGAAGCCCGGGTGTTGTCTTCTGTCCGGGGTTACTTCACTCGCCTACATCTCGAGTCCATCCATATTCATAAGAATGCGTCCGTCGCTATGAACCGAGTCCAGAGTCCAGAGTTGTACGGAGCAGCAGCTAGTCGTGCTCCGGTGGTCGCAGTGTCCGGGTGATACCCGATGACTGCATGTTGCCTGCTTGTTACCTTGGCTAGCGATCTCGCGCTTTCAAAGGAATGGAGCCTCCATCAATTTTATTTTGGAGGGACAGGATGTTATGATTTTCTTGGACCCTGGGACCTCGAAGAGCCCCGTGACGGCAGAATGGGGGAGACCTCGAAGACTTTTCGCTTGTGAAGCAGGAATTACCCTCCCACAACGGGTAGGGCGCCCCTAGCCGCTCAGGAAAAGTCGCCGAGGGCTGCCAAGCGGCAATGTCGGCGCACGGGAGAGAGCGTAGGAGGAGGCAGCGTCCACCAGAGGTGGCACTAAGCACACCTAGGGCGAGCGCAGACCCCCCTCTAGTCTGTCGCCGAGCACCAGCACGGACAAGAGAAAGAAGGAAGGAGTAGGAGCGTGAAAATACTCAAGGTCGGGGGGATTGGGCAGATGTTCTGTAACTGCTTATGGGGGATCGTCGAGCAATGCTCGGGGGCGTTTGTGTCGTCTAAGTGGTGGGCCGATATCTGTGCTTAGTCGACGGATGTGGGGATGGGTCGAGACATAGGCTCGGGAGAATAGTTTGAGGGCTAGGGACCGAACGAATTCGGTGAGTGAAGGAACCTTCAACCCTCGCCTGATGGCATCATTTCTGACAAACCAGGGAGAGTTGGAGATGTAGCGGAGAGTTCGGGATTGGAAAGCTTCCAAACGGGCGACAACGGATGGGCTGAGTAGTACCCAAAAGGCGGGGGCTGCGTAAGTCAGGATTGCCCTAAGAAAGAGCAAGTAGATGGTGAGTTTAGTGCGCACAGGCACTGAACCCCGATGAGAGAGAAAGGGAAATAGTTTGGCTCTGACGCCTCTGGCGCGCTGGAGACTCAGAGAGACATGAGGTGCAAAGCTTAGGCGTCGGTCAAGAGTGACGCCCAATTACTTTACAGTCCGTTTCCACTCGACTGGGCTCCCTTCAAGGGAGAGGGACTGGCAGCGGGAAGTTAATTTATGAGAAAAGGCGACCGCCTCGGATTTCTCCGCATTGACCGCCATCCTCCACTTCCTTAGCCAGTCCGGAAGTACGGCGAGCTGACGCTGCACCAGGCCAGCTGCGAAACAAGACTCGCTGAGCTGGCGAGGTACATAGCGTCATCCGCATAAAACGAGAGAATGACTCCAGGCTGAACAGGCAGGTCGTTCGTGTACACGAGGTACAGAACGGGGCCAAGGACAGATCCTTGAGGTACGCCTGTGGCGACTGGTCGGACGGATGAGTACGACCCATCGACGCATACCCTAAAGATGCGATCGCACAAGTACGATCGGAGAAAATGAACGAATGAGGCAGGGAGGGGGGAGTGGGCCAGTTTGTAGAGAAGGCCTTCGTGCCAGACTCGATCGAAGGCCTTACTCACGTCGAGCAATACAGCGACGGAGGACAGATGCTTGTTGTAGGCGTCCGTCAAATGGGTAACAACCCGGACGAGTTGAAGGGTCGTCGAGTGCTCTCTGCGGAAGCCGAACTGCTCCTGCCGAATGAAACCATCCAGCAGAGGCGCGTAACGACCGTGCAGGAGTCGCTCGAGTACCTTCGATATGACTGGCAACAGTGAGATGGGTCGATGGTTTGAGGGGGTCAATACGCAGCTTGCGAGGCTTGGGAATCATAATGATTTTCGCACGCTTCCACAGGCTGGGGAAGTAATGGAGCCAGAGACATCCGTTGAACAGCTCGTGGACCAAGTTGATGAGGCTAGGGGGAGCGTGTTGTAGCGCCGCCGCTCCTATACGATCATCGCCGGGCGCCCGCTTAGGGCGAAGTCGACCAATAGCCGAGACAACATCGGCTCGGTCGAACGGGTCAGGGATGTCAGCTGGAGGGCGGGAAAAATATCCAGATAGGAAGTCTGCGACCTCGGCCGAGTGGACGGGGTCGCAGACGCCTCCGTGGACGGTGAATTGCTCCTCCATGGTTGCGGCAAAGACTCCATTTTAATGAATAAGCCACATATTATCCAGCTTGCCATTGTGGGATTGGAGTAGATTTATGGAAAACAGGTATTAAAGTGAAAGTATAAATCATAAATTGATTTTTAGTTTTTATTGGTCACAGGTTTCAAAAACTAAAGTAAATGTGTTTTTGAAACATTATTGGGCTTGGGTGGTTTTTCCATTAATCACTGAATACCGATGCCATTTATTCACTGGTATTAGATATAATTGCGAGGCGAAACACTAAAATAGCCAAATTTTTCAGTCGGATTTTAATATACTGACCTATCCCAAATGTAGTTTGCATTCTGCATAACTTGGGCTAGATTTAGCCGGTATGATCAAGAAATGAATCAACTTTTAAAAACGTGGATTTTTTTGTGAATTTTAATCGCAGAAGTCATCTAAATTGGAGCATAAATTCAATCAGTGCAATTCAAATTATAGCTAGATTTATTACGCTGATACGGCATTGTAACTTCACAAAAAAAAGCCAATTGTGGCGGGCACAGGTTATGCAACTTTCCCAGGTATTTTGCGCCTCTATTTTTCAAATTGGTTTTACATTTGTGACTTCAATATGAAAGAAATTGGAGGCGATAAGGTTGCCGTTGCTGGATATTCTACTGGTAAATGTTAAAAAAAATAATCTTTGGATTTCGTTGTCCTTGACGTGTCTGTTACTTAACTAAATACCACTATTATATTAACGACTCGGAACACAAAGTTTTTTATAAGTAAAAACAATGTTTTACCTTACAGGCTGAACCAGTTTCGCCTTTAAAATTCTACACGTACACACGAAAACAAAAACGTCATCCTAAACGAACAGACACAATTCAAATCACACGCATTATTCGAACATATCTCACCCCACACACACAGCATCGAAATTCGATTCCGTCGCCCACAACAGGACGGACAGTGCTATCAGCGGCAGCCTCTGAAGAAGCCTTTTAAAGGCGAAAACCGGTTCAGGCTGTAAGGTAAAACTTTGCTAAATATCACTATAGTATTGATGACTCGGAACACTAAGTTTTTTATAAGTAAAAACGTAAAGTTTTACCTTACAGCCTAAACCGGCTTTCACCTTTAGAAGGTTTCATCAGAGGCTGCCATAGGTAGCGTTGTCCGTCTTGTTGTTGGCGACGGGATAGTTATTCGAAAGATTGAAGCTGTGTGTGTGTGGTGAGATGTGTTCGAATAATGCGGGCGATTTGAATTGTGTTTGTTCGTTTAGGATGTCGTTTTTATTTGTTTTTGTGTGTTTGTATATTTCTAATTGTTCTAGAGTGTCTAGTTTTCGGCCTTTTGTGTGTACGTGTAGAATGTTCATGTTATTGTCGGATGTTTTTATATGTGTGGTTTGCTTCAATGAGGTGGTTTGCAAAGGTAGATTCTATAGTGGTGTGGAGTGCTTTTGTGTGTTCAATGTATCTCTGTTTGAAGCTACGTCCTGTCTGGCCTATGTAGAATTTATTGCAATTTGAGCAATTTAGCTTGTATACACCAGGTAGATCGAATTTGTTTTGTGCTTTGGGCATGCGTTTTGATAGTGTGTGTTCTGTTTTGTTAGTAGTTTTGTAAGCGATTCTGTATCCTGCTTTTTTGAATTTGTGGGCAATTTTTTCAGTTTGTTTGTTGATGTATGTTAGTGTTATGAATTTGTTGTTTTCTGTCTTTGTCTGTTGTTTGTTTTGTGTAGGAGTTTACTGACTATTGTTCTGTCATAACCGTTAGATTCTGCTAGGTGTTTAGTTCGTCTTTGTAGTCTATTTCATCTAAGGGGATGTTGTTAAGTCTATGTATTGTTACGACAGTCTACTCGATCGTCGTAGGTACAGTGGAAACAAAATAAGTACAAGACACCAATTAAGTCACTAATCACACCTTTAATTGTTATAGTAAAACAGTTCGTAATTAACAACACAGTGTCTACAACAAATCAAATGAAATTGTTCATACGCAATAAAATGTCCACTAATATTAAAACTCAACTGTATTACAATTATACCGTCCGAATATAAACGCAACACTTCACTAATAACTACTTGAACGTACACCGTAATAACCCGAACCGCTCTGTAAAATATATCGCACTAATATTCTCGAACCGCACAGTCAAAAATCTCGCATTGAACTGAAAACAAAGGCCGCGACGCGATGTATTTATAGTTACGCTCACACACCAGAAGCTTCCAAACTGCGTCTTATCTCTCGCGAACTACGTAAATTGCTACGGCCTTGACACAGTCCGAGCGCCCGAGCGGAGCCTGGCATAGTCGAGAAAATTCTCGCAAAATGCGTCTAGTAGCACGTACACCACACGCTTACATCGAGATCTTTCTGGCGCATTCGATAAACGCGTAGATTGTTCTGTGCTGTCGTAGCACTTCCCCCTCCTTAAGCCTGTTCGTCCCGAACTGGCAAAGCGTCTCTAAATTTGTATTTAGCCAGGCGATCTAGGTGGACGACCTTGAACTTTCGCTCTCCTTCCTGTTGAATCCGATAAACAACATCGTTAATCCTTTTTTTTACAGTGTAGGGTCCTTCCCAGTTAGACTGAAGCTTAGGTGAGCGACCACGACGGCGCTTTGGATTGAACAACCAGACCTGATCTCCTTCTTGGAAACCCACACTATTGCTGCGAATGTCATACCGAGTTTTCATTTTATCACTGGCAATCTTGAGCCGTCCTCTTACCAAGCGATTCATTTCTCGCAGTTGGTTTTCTAATTGCGAGGAATAGTTCTTTGGCTCTTGGGACTGAGTCTCAGGTGATCCAAACATCAAGTCCCCAGGAAGACGAATCTCCCGCCCAAACACCAATTTTGCTGGAGTCATGCCGGTTGTGTCATGTACTGATGATCTATACGCCATAAGGAATAGTGGTATACGTTGGTCCCAGTCTGTTTGGTTCTCGTCAACAACTTTCGAAAGATGCTGCTCAAGTGTCCTGTTGAATCTCTCAACCATCCCGTCCGACTGAGGATGCAGAGGCGTTGTCCTGGTCTTTCGAATTCCGAGTAGACGGCATAATTCTTTAAACACTCCTGATTCGAAATTTCTCCCTTGATCCGTATGGATTTCCATAGGGGCTCCATAACGGCAACAGAAGTTGTGAACTAACTGCTTTGCCACAGTGGTAACCTCCTGATTTGGAATTGCGTAGGCTTCCACCCACTTAGTAAAGTAGTCACATACAACCATGATGTACCGGTTTCCATCGTCAGTAACTGGGAATGGTCCAGCAATGTCTATGGCAATTCTCTCGAAAGGTTGACCAACGTTATACTCTCTCATTTTTCCCTGCTTCTGGCTTGTGGGCCCTTGCTTGCAGCACATATTTCACACGTCCGAACCCATTCCTCTACGTCGTGGCGAAGATGAAGCCAATAGAATCGCTTCCGTATTTTGTCAAGGGTTTTGTTAACGCCAAGATGGCCTCCAGATGTTCCATCATGCATCTCCTTCAAAACAGACTGCACTTTACTTCGGGGAACTATCAACTGCATGACCACGTCTCGTCCATCTGCACTTTCCCAAACCCTTTTCAGCAATCCGTTTTCTAAGGTGAGAGATTCCCTTTGTGCCCAGTAGCCCTTCAGCACTTCGGAACCATGGCAGATATTCTTGCGAATCCGGGCGGGCGACCTTCCTCTTTGCTGTCAAGATCGGTCCAATGTCTTCATCAGTCATCTGTTCTTGTTGACAGTCTTGTGTTGTCCAGCCATCAGCCAGGAAATCTACAGTGATGGCTTGAACATGTTCGCTTGAGTTTTGTTCTTCCTTTCTGTGGCAATGTCGGCAGTCTTCCGGGCATGGTCTTCGTGATAAGCCATCTGCATTACCGTGCAGGCGCCCCCGCCGATGTTGTACCTTGAAGTTGTACTCTTGCAGACGTTCGAGCCACCTTGCCAACTGTCCTTCCGGATTTTTAAATCTCAAGAGCCATGCAAGTGCAGCATGGTCGGTACGTAGTGAAAACTCTCTCCCATAGAGGTATTTATGGAAGTGCTCCAAAGCTCTGACAACTGCCAACAACTCTCTTCTTGTAACACAATAATTTCTCTCTGGTTTAGAAAGCGTCTTGCTGTAATACGCTATTACTCGTTCTTCACCGTTCTGCACTTGAGACAAAACTGCTCCTAGACCAGTATTGCTTGCGTCTGTGTCTACGATGTACTTCCATTCGGAAGCTGGAAAAACGAGAATTGGCTGCGAACATAATGCAATCTTCAACGTTCTAAATGCTTGTTCACACTCTCTCGACCATTGGAAGTTTCGTTTATTTTCCGTTAGCTCATGTAGTGGTTTAGCAATAGTAGCGAAGTCTTTCACAAAACGTCGGTAATATGAGCATAACCCCAGGAAACTCCGAACTTCGTGTTTATTCTTCGGAACTGGCCAGTCTCTACGGTGTCTACTTTATTAGGATCCAGCTAACGCCCGCTGACGAAACCAGATGGCCCAAATACTGTACTTCCTTCTGGAATAGAGAACACTTCTTCGGGCTCAGCTTCAGTTGTGCACCGTGAATTCTAGTTAGAACTTCCTTAAGGTTTTCAAAATGATCTTCGAAAGTCTTCCCGATCACTATGACATCGTCTAAGTAAACAAGGCAAGTTTTCCACGTCAGGCCTCGGAGTATCAGGTCCATCAATCTCTCAAATGTTGCCGGTGCATTACAGAGTCCAAATGGCATGACGTTAAATTGGAATAAGCCACTTGGGGTCGAGAAAGCGTCTTTTCCTTGTCTTCTTGATGAAGACCCACTTGCCAATATCCACTCTTCAGCTCCAATGTGGAAAACCACTGTGCTCCGGACAACGTGTCGAGTGTATCGTCAACGCGAGGTAATGGATAGCAGTCTTTCTTTGTAACGTCATTTAACCTCCGGTAGTCTACGCAGAAACGCAATCCACCATCCTTCTTCGCTACCAGCACTACAGGGGAAGACCAAGCACTTGACGAAGGTTCAATTACTCCCTCCTTCAACATGTCCTGTACTAACCGAGACATCTCCTCTTGTTTAGATAATGGAGGCCTTCGAGGAGGTTGGCGTATCGGTGTTGTGTCCCCGGTATTGATGCGATGTTGCACAAGAGAGGTTCTTCCCAGTGACTGTCCCCGAACTGCAAAACAATCTTTGAATTCGTGTAAAAACTGTCCGAGTTCTTTTACCTCACCACTTGAGAGGTCGTTAGAAGATCTGTTCAATAATTCTTGCAGTTCCTCTGGTAATTTAGAAGTATCCGAAGAACTGGGTCTTCGTTGCGTTATTCCGGCTACCCAGGCCACAGGAGTCAATTTGCCTAGGAGCGTATTGCTTTGTAAAGTGATAGCTTGATCCAAAATATTCGCCACTCTAATAGGTACATTTCCGGTTGCGTCAGGTTTTACTAAACTTCTGGCAATTAGTACGCCCGGTGTGCTGACTACCTGGGGTTCGAATATAGAGCACTGATTGCCCCTAGTATCTACCGCAGTTCTAACCATGATGATCTTTTCGGAGTTTGGCGGAACAGTTACGGCCACTTGGTTTATGACATCCATCGATTTTTCTGCTGTCGTCATTGTTGATAGCATTACCTCTTCGCCTCCGATTCTCAAGACATTGTTTTTGAAGTCGACTATAAATCCGTATGCGTTCATAACGTCCACACCAAGAATTGCTTCATCCACAATGTCTGCAACAAGTACTTGATGATTAAACTCAAGTCTACCGAGCGTAGGTGTATCTCCACTTTTCCATACACTTTTACAGGCCGTCCAGTAGCTGTTCGCAAGCTGCAAGAGCACCAGATTGGCTTGAGATCTTTCACCACGTTGGGGCGCACAATAGAAACTGTTGCGCCTGTGTCAACTGTAATCGAGGTTGGCCTTTCTTGAACAAATCCGGTAACTACCAAGCTCCCGGTGTTTTTCTGAAGCGTAGAAATTGCGTATTCTCTAGGGGCTTCGTTCCTCCAGTTAGTCAGCACACGCCCCGTTGCACCGACTATTGCTGGTTTCCCTGCTGCTGAATTCTAACCCGACAATCTCGTTGTAGATGTCCAGGTTTCCACATCGATAACACTTCGGTCTTCCATCCTTTCTTATTTTATTCTGTGGCGCCGACCGTCGAGTCTCTGTTCCTTGTTCTTCTTCATCATCGTCTGTGCCGTCGCGATCTTTTAGCTCGCGCACTTTATGACTTGTCCAACTAGACGCTGATTTGGCGGCCTCAAATTGCAAAGCATGTACCAGGGCGTCCGCACTGTTCTGGTGTCTTGCCATTCGTAACACTTGCTGTAGTTCGTTATCTCGGACACCGGCAGTAAATGTCTGCATCGCAAAACGCGTTCGAAAATCTTCTGGCGCTTCAGGATAGGCCAGTCTAATTAGTCTGTCGATACTTGCTTCAAACTCTTGAAGACTTTCCCCGGAATGTTGTCGCCTTGCTCTCAACTGGGTGCAGTACACATCTCGCAAATGTTTATCACCATACCGTAATTCCAGAGCTTTTATCAACTCGGCATAGGTGTTCTGGCTGTCAGGTGGCACTTTCTGTAGTAGTTCTGCCGCGGGTCCTTTTAATGCAAGAACAAGTGAAACAGCCTTGTCTTTTTCTGTCCAATTATTTGCGCATGCAGCAGCTTCAAATTGGCGGAGGTACGTTGCCCAGTGAGTGCTTCCGTCAAAGGTTGGAGCTTTGACATGAACTGTCCCTACTGCAGGCAAAGTGACTTTCTCTGTTAACTTATTTTCTGTGTATTTTTCTGTCTTGATCACTGGTACAGTCTGTTCAAAAATTTGTTTTGGTTGAATCTTCATGCACTGTTCAACTTCAATTTTAATTTGTTCTCTTATGTTTGCCATTGAGTTTTCTACTGCAGATATTTTTGTTGACATAACTTCTTCCACAGTCAAGACAGATTTTTCTACTTCAGCTATTTTTAATGTCATTGATTCTTGTACTTCCGATATTTTAGTTACTTGCTTATTAAGCTCACCTCGTAGGAGACCCAACTCTGCAGCGGTTTGTTCTTGTGTCTGCTTTTGCTGCTGTATTAACTCCTTGATGTCCTCTGTTTCACGTTTGCGTCGTTCCTCTGTTTCTTCCTTTTCTTGTCTTCGGTCTTCTTTTTGTCTTTCTTCTGTTTCTAGCATTAGTGCTTTCTGACGTTCCTCAGCTTCTTCTCTTTCTTGTATTCGTTCTTCTTTTTGTCGTCTTTCTGTCTGCAACAGCAGCGCCTGTAAATTTTCCATCATCTGACTGGCATCCATTGTTTATCGATTAATTACGAATCACACTCGTCTTGTACAAAGCGTCCCCTGTTTCCACTGTTAACCGTTCTATCCCAGTTCTGACACCACTGTTACGACGGTCTACTCGATCGTCGTAGGTACAGTGGAAACAAAATAAGTACAAGACACCAATTAAGTCACTAATCACACCTTTAATTGTTATAGTAAAACAGTTCGTAATTAACAACACAGTGTCTACAACAAATCAAATGAAATTGTTCATACGCAATAAAATGTCCACTAATATTAAAACTCAACTGTATTACAATTATACCGTCCGAATATAAACGCAACACTTCACTAATAACTACTTGAACGTACACCGTAATAACCCGAACCGCTCTGTAAAATATATCGCACTAATACTCTCGAACCGCACAGTCAAAAATCTCGCATTGAACTGAAAACTAAGGCCGCGACGCGATGTATTTATAGTTACGCTCACACACCAGAAGCTTCCAAACTGCGTCTTATCTCTCGCGAACTACGTAAATTGCTACGGCCTTGACACAGTCCGAGTGCCCGAGCGGAGCCTGGCATAGTCGAGAAAATTCTCGCAAAATGCGTCTAGTAGCACGTACACCACATGCTTACATCGAGATCTTTCTGGCGCATTCGATAAACGCGTAGATTGTTCTGTGCTGTCGTAGCAGTATAATGTCTATTCGCCTTAATAGGAGTTTACTGACTATTGTTCTGTCATAACCGTTAGATTTTGCTAGATATTTTATCGTGTTTAGTTCGTCTTTGTAGTCTATTTCATCTAAGGGGATGTTGTTAAGTCTATGTATCATGGTTCTAAAAGCAGCTTTTTTGTGTTGTATTGGGTGATTGGAGGTGTTGTGTATTAGTGTGTCAGTTGTAGTTGGTTTTCTGTATATACTGAATTTGTGCCTGTGTTCTAGTTTTGTGATGGAGATCTAAAACTTAAAGGTCTAAGAAGTTAAAAGGTCTAAGAGGTCTAAACTACACAAAGTAGTAGTATCTGTAGGTCTGAGATACATTGAACACACAAAAGCACTCCATACCACTACAGAATCTACCTTTGCAAACCACCTCATTGAAGCAAACCACACATATAAAAACATCGACAATAACATGAACATTCTACACGTACACACAAAAGGCCGAAAACTAGACACTCTAGAACAATTAGAAATATACAAACACACAAAAACAAATAAAAACGACATCCTAAATGAACAAACACAATTCAAATCGCACGCATTATTCGAACACATCTCACCACGCACACACAGCATCTTTCGAATAACTATCCCGTCGCCAACAACAAGACGGACAACGCTACCTATGGCAGCCTCTGATGAAGCCTTCTAAAGGTGAAAGCCCGTTTAGGCTGTAAGGTAAAACTTTGTTTTTACTTATAAAAAACTTAGTGTTCCGAGTCGTCAATACTATAGTGATATTTAGTTAAGTAACGGACACGTCATGGACAACGAAATACAAGAGTAAAACTTTGTTTTTACTTATAAAAAACTTTGTGTTCCGAGTCGTTAATATAATAGTGGTATTTAGTTTAAAATAATCTGTATTCACCATTGTGGTAGGTAAAATAAAATATATACTCTTTTAAAGTTTACATTGTGGTTTTATATTTTGGACTGAATTATTGCTTGTTAACACAAGAATACAATGGAATGTAAATTATTAGATTTGTTAAAAAGTCAACCGATTTTGTCCCCTCCCATTGAATGTGAACAATTTCATTTGTAATGTCAAAAAAATGTATAGTGATATATTGTACGAAAAGTATGATAATAAAAAGATTAAGTAAAGTTATGCATTTCTTTTATACCCCATCTTTATATATACAAGGTACAGCCTTGCAACCCACAAAACAAAGTAAAGGTTCTGGGGCAGAAAATTGTCAATTTGTATTAGGTTAGTAGCCACACGCAGGAGGTATAGAGTAAAAGGCAAAATCAGTGTGAAATGTGCATGTAAGCAGCTTTAAATGGTTTCATGTGTAGTCCACACTGGTACTAATCGTTCGCATTGTCTCCTATACATTTCTACAAACCTGATACAAATCAAGTTAATTTTGCCCAAAGAACGGCCCCAAAATTGAAGAAAATTGTCAATTTGTATTAGGTTAGTAGCCACATGCAGGAGGTATAGAGTAAAAGGCGAAATCAGTGTGAAATACGCATGTAAGCAGCTTTAAATGGTTTCATGTGTAGTCCACACTGGTACTAATCTTTCGCATCGACTCCTATACGTTGCTACAAACCTGATACAAATCAAGTTAATTTTGCTCAAAGAATGGCCCTAAAATTGAAGAAAATTGTCAATTTGTATCAGGTTTGTAGCAACGTACAGGAGAGTGAGTTTCTGTTAATGCCAGTGTGACTTACCTCATGAAACCATTCAAAGTTGCTTACATGCGTATTGCACACTGATTTTGTTTTTATTCGATACCTCCTGCATGTCGCTACTAACCTATTACAAACTAACAATTTTCTGCAGTATTGGGACCATTGAAATCAATTCGTTTCTATCGGGTTTTGTAGCAGCCGGCTACGCACTAACCATCCCCGCTGGATGTCATGACTGACAGCAAGTCAAAAAACGACAGTGCGTAGCTTTGACATCCATCCGCACGTCATGTATTTGAAGTATGTGCACAAGAAATGAGTCCAGCAAGACCATCAGCTCAAGCCGCACGACGTGCGGATGGACCGTATGTAGTGTTGACGAATGTCAACGAAAATATAATTAATAGATGCGTGGGACGTATTCTAGGCAGATTACATGAATAAAAAATAAAAGAATGACAACTATAACTAAAGAACGTCTGGCACACTGGACCAGTTACACGACAGTGTGGTGCTCACATCCATCACCGATGTCGGGCATGCTGTACAGCGGCGATGGATAGTGTATGTATAGCCAGCCGGCTAGGAAACAATGCATTGCGGTTAAATTGACCGAGTCCAACGACCTGTATTTTGGCAGAATCTACCGTAGTTGTATCAGGTTAGACATGGGTAGCAGACGTCACGAGGGTTAGCGGTAACCAGTTCGGTTGAAGTCAGCTTGATTATTTGCATTTAATCGTAGTTTCTTATAATAAAGTTATAAACTAGTAACGTCACTTATCGTGCACGATATTTGTAATAATTTTAACAATAAAAATTTCGACGAGACCGAAACATGTTTTTAGGCTTTAAAAAAAAGATTTCTAGACTGTGGGGAATCAAAAGTGCGGAAAAAATATAGTGTTAACATCACCTGGAGCGTTACATTTTTCGATTACGTTACACATTTTGTGGAATGACCCCCCCCCCTCAAATTCGATGTTTCATCGAAATTCTTTTTTTTTTAACCTGTTCAATTTACATGTATCGTGGATCTGCAGAAATGTAAACGCTGTTATTTCTGTTTGATACAACCAAAACACAATTGTGAAGAAACTAATTCATAAATTTGTATTATTATAATTTTTCTATAACGGTGTGCAACAATGTTAATTCTGGTTGTGATTATAACGCTAATTTCTTTTCATACTTGTTTTGGTGTCCTTAATAACGATTTTCAAAAAAAAAAAAATTGTCGCATATGTAAAATAGCCATGTAATTTGGAAAAATAAAAAGTACACAATATACAAAGTTGCATTAGCTCCTCCCCCCCATCATTCCGCGTGTGCGCGCGCATTCGTCTGGTTTTCAAACTTCACACCAGCGCGTTTTCATCGATTTACTGTAGACAGTTGTGTAGCACATTTTTTCGTCCTCTAGCCAACAAATATTGGAAGTTTATTCCAATCGTGCAAGAGTTTCTAGTAATTAGCATTTTTTGCTTTAACACAAATGTTATGGTCAATGACATCAAACATAAAAAAAATGCTAATCTCTCCCCGTCACAATTTGCACTTGTAAATTTTACCAGGTTGTCAGTGTAGATAACATTTCTTAGACAGAGTCTTATGCAACAATATTAAACCCTTCCATATGGCATACGAGGCCGTGGCCAGCACTACGCTTCAGCCGCCCATTATTATCCCCAGGTACTCATTTTCAGCAGGCTGCGTCGACTTGGGCTGAAAGGTGCCACACCCACTGGTCTACGGAGCCACCCCTTTTTTACAATACAACCAGTTAAAATAAATTTGGGTATGTGTATAAGGGGTGAAAATGTTACTTTTATTTCTATTGGATGATTTCAAACCATCCCCCACGCCATCAATATTACTTTGAATTAGCGAAAAATTTTTAAATCTGTTCACATCCAATAGAAGCACCTGGATCCCATATGCTTTCTGTTGATATTCGCCATAAGCATCAGTTTGCAATATCGTACACATTACCTGGATTCCTTGTTTGTTGAAATCTCTGCTCTCAGCCGAATTCATATTAGAATTGATTGCTGTCCTTTACAATACCTTGAATACTTAACGTGTGTACAATGTGTTTTAATGAATGAAATAACGAAACCATTTATGCAACAGTAAAATTTTTTGTTTTGTAGACTGCAGTAGTCCGCTCAAAAAAAATAAAATTGAACTGTTTGTATTACAGCCTTTAATGGTTGGTTTCAAAAAGTATTATGTTAGCATCATAAACCTTTATGACTTCCCCGGATCTCATGTTTTTTATACCAGCACTAGAAATTTTCAAGCTATTATTATTGTTTCTGGCTGTTCCAAGTCCATTATTAGATTACAGATAGTATTTTATAAAGCAAAGATTGTGTTGAAGTTGATATAACCAATACTAACAGAGGTTTGTGGAGGGGGAAAAATTATTGTACACAGTAGTAAAGGATGGCTTCATTAATTCACTAAAAACCCCCCACCAGACTGTATTATAAAATATGCTGAAAAATAAATTATCTTAGCACTGTTAGTAAGGAATGGTAATCTTGTACAATACAGAATACCATTGCTTACTACCTCACCAATGTCTATACGCTGTTTTCTAGTTTCAACTATGTAACTGTACTTCTTTTATGAAAATCTTTTGACATGTAATAAATAAAAAAAAAAATGCTGGTGAAACCAGGCACAAGTGAGGTGCCTAGTATCAAAAGCCGCCAAATCCATTTTTTCTTATAAATTTCACCTCAAGGAATTCAGCAAAAACATTATTTTTTATCAAAAGCTGACACATCCTATTAAAATACTCATTCAAATACGAGGCTTAGTTTCAAAATCCGCCAAATCCCTGACAACCGATGTTGCATCACATGACTTCCCAGGATGCACTCACTACATGTTTGTTTACAGCTTCTTCACATATCATACTGGTTTAACCTTTTTGATTGTGAGTTTGCAGTTATATTGTTGTTTTGAAAAATTAGTTTTTGTAATAAAGATTATTAAAACTGGTGTTATCATACTTTTGAAATTGAGAGTACTGGGAGCTAATTTAAAAGTGGTCTCTGGAAATGAAGCTAGGAAGAAAACACCTAACAGGAATGGAAACGTGACAAAACAGAGAAAGATTTTATTAAAAGAAATGAAATGGAAACTCAAGGCTAAAGCATTTTACTCTATATTAAAATCTGATGATAATGCAATATTCATAACCTTTGGCTATAAAAAAAAAACTCACTTCTGCTGAGATTATCTGATCACTCTGCTTACTTCAGCAGACGGTATTCTTTTTATAATTTCGCTATAGTTACAGGAAATTCATCATGCAAACTGACAAAGGAAAATGTTGACTGCTACACATGGTGTGAAAGTGAATTTTCTAAGAATTCAAATATAATTTCTTCTTGTGTGCGTACCATCATCTAGTGAATATGGATTTTGAAAGGAAACGGTGGTTAAGTGTTTTTCAGATGGGTGTGATGGACAAAATAAAAATATCATACTCATTGCTATGCTGGAAAAGTGGCTAGTCACTGATGCTCATGAACAAGTGAACATTTCCTATGGCCATTCGTTCATCCCACCCAACAGAGTATTCAGTTTAATAGAAAAAATTTAATTTAGAAACACAAAAACCTATTGGACTACAACGAAGAAGACGTAGTTTATGGGAATGGAATAGACACAGATGTAGTGTAATAGAGAACAAATGTAAAAAAAACTAATTTTAGACTTTAATGTTACATTGAAAAATGTTAAGTAACTGTTAGTTAACTGTGATGACGTCTAATTAAGACATTTTTTATAAGGTAGTAATAAAACTCAATTTTCAGATACTCGTGTATTTTTTATTTGTAGCCTAAATTCAATTATGTTAAGTAACCAACATTAGAAAATAAATTGTATTAGATAGGTAATAAACACCCTTTTTCAGCTTTAAACATATTTCAATTCTTTCATTTCTTAGTTTCAAAATCTGCCAAATCCCAGTCTTGGTATCAAAACCTGACACATCCAAAATTCTCAATTTTATTTCTTAATTATTTGTAAAACTATATTCCAGATTAGTTTGATATCTCAACATTATATCCTGAATGACTAATTGATATTTTTAATGTTAAAACTGATTTACTCTGATAATGGTTTTTTATGGACAGTTTTTTCCAATTTGCTAACAAATTGGTGAATGGATTTGGCGGATTTTGATTCTAGGCACCTCAAGTGCATTACTTCATATAACAGTGTGTTGTACAAGTGATACCAATTACTGAAATATCAAACTTCTGTATGCTGCTGATCTTGCTGTTTGGTAGAAGATCCTGTTACAACACGAAATCTATCAATACAGAGAAATCTCACAGATACCAGTGGGTTACTATTTGCACCCTCATCCCGTTGGGACTGTTCAATACTTATAAACTCAAGTATTTAACTTTAGACATTTTCAGTATTTTAAAAAATTAGAGAATAAATGTGTTCATTTATCAAATGATCTGTTGAAATATTAAAATTTAGTCAATAAGTTAACCGAGATGTTCTAACACCTAATATCCATTCTTGGGCAAAACTGAGGTAAATTTAAAGTTTTTTTTTTTGCTAGTAGAATCGAATTTGATTGAAACAACCAACAAATTAGCGTTTTAAAATGTGTAAAACTGCAGTCTGAACCAAAAACCACCATTCTAGTTTGGAGTTGTAAATTCGATTAAAAAAAAAACATCAAAGAGCAGCACAAAACTTTGCATAGAAATTCCAGTTTGATATTTGGCACTCCTCACTTATACACAGTACATTCTATACATATGTACGTTTAAATGTATACATACATTCTTTGCCTAAAAGAATTTCTGGTCCTATTCTCCTGTGGTTTGGGATTAGCTGTGTTCATTTGTTGTTCCGCCCTTTTTTCAGTTTAACAGTACAGTGTGTGTGTGTGTGTGTGAGTGAGAAGCTTCCATGGGCAAACCTAGGATTTCATTTCATATTTTTGTTTGTTTGAAAGTCTTCAATCATAAACTTCCTTTTTGACATGTTGAACACAACAAATAAAGGCTAATATCACGTATAAAAACGCTATTCACTTTAAACTACACAGTCATAAAGGAAAAAAGAACACAAAACACAAAGCGATATTCACCAGAGTGAGGTTAACCACAGACCATTTTTTAATTTTTTCAAATTTCGGGGGGGATATATCCCCCCCCCCTGGAAGCTTCTGTACTCTGCGAAATCAAGTTTAGGTTACAAACCTACACAAGGCATTCCGGTGTTCAATGCAAGAATATTTCAATAACAGTAGAAGTTTAGAGATGAGCAAACAAAATGTATAATTACATCTACCAGTTATATTTACTGTATAATGTGCATTATAAAGCCTAGTGGGAATAGATTACTGCTATCTCTAACAAAACACAACGACCAAACATGTTGCCATCTTGAGAGATTTTACTGTACATTTGTTGTCAACTCTGGAAACAAGACACTAAGGAGACAAAGCTGTGAAAATTTCAAGAAAAAA
This sequence comes from Magicicada septendecula, assembly GCA_034769895.1. Taxonomy (NCBI): domain Eukaryota; kingdom Metazoa; phylum Arthropoda; class Insecta; order Hemiptera; family Cicadidae; genus Magicicada; species Magicicada septendecula. Next base: position 1,435,702,723 of record CM068367.1, on the reverse strand, counting down.
AAATCTTTTCTTTTTGTTTAATTACATATACATACAATGCTGGCAAAGTTTTTCCACATATAAGTATTTCATGAGAGGTCAATGAACCTCCTTCAAGCAAACATTTCAAGTCTTTTAAGATTGTTTATAACATAAGGATTCTGGTAGAAAATAAGGAGCACACAGAGCAGAGAGAAGAAAATGCAGGGAAAGACACGTTGTGAAATACATTAGAAAACAAATTACAAAATTTTAATTAGTGAAATAAATGTATTTTTTTATATATGCATGCATAAGTTTCCAGTGAAACACGTTAGAGCCTTGAGGTTTTTAATGTTTTTCATAATACTGTTTACACTAAACAAGAAATTAAGGACTGCTATCTAATATAAGTATTACATATTTCAAAAATAAAAAAACTTTTATACTTGATATAGAACTTCCTTAAAAAAAACACCATATTTTTCTATTACCAATGTATATGTTTAATTGGGTTCATACTATGCTTTATGTATTTAGTTTTCATGAAGTAAAAGTTTCACAAGTACACCTAACGGTTTTGAAATAAATGCATCTATCTGATAAGTAACAGTCTACTTAATTATAACCGACATGGGACACACCTTCACAGCCTGGCCCCCTGGTCAACTTAGTAGTGATAAAAAATGAAAAAACTAAAAAAAAAAAAGGTTTGCATTAACTTACTGTTTTTCCAAATGTTCAACTGGAAAGGGAAGACATATAAACACTATTAAATATTAATATCACCAGCATATTTTATCTGTGTGTCATGTGACAGGTAAATGTAAAATATTATGGAAGTGTTTTGTAACAATTTAGATACATATTATTGATGTCAAATAAAAAACAAAACAGAATAAAAAAGAGTATTTCAAATTGTATAGTTATAATTAGTATATCAGAACATTTTTTAAAAATTGTGTACCATTTACCAGTGCTACTTCTACAACTATTACCTGAAAATTACTATAAGGGTCTTTCTATAACTGGTGTTCTAGACAATAAATATCTGAGCAGTCAAAAGGTTAAAATAAAACTAATTGGTATTGTATACAATATATTACACACACTTATGGACATCAAAATATGGCTGTCCGCTCAGGGTTTTTGGGGCAAAATATTTCTTTATAAAAGATATCTTGTCTTATCTAAATACTCAGAAAATCAAAACAATTAAATGAATCAACACTGTTTATGAAACTTTTTTTTTTAATTTCAAAAAAGTTAAAACTATTATGAAGTTGGACTAATTTCTGTAAAGCATTGAAACTGCTGACAAGGAATGGATCTGAAAGTAAGTGGCTAAGTTTGGAGCCAAAACATCCATCATATATAAAAAATTCAGAAGACCTCAGCAATGACATTAAAGATGATAATATTGGTCTAATGATAACAAATCACTTTTTAGTTCACTTTATATCTAAATGTGAACAATGATAGCTAAAGGAGTAATAATTTACTTGCGGATGGATCCCTTCGTCAGCTATCTAAATGAGCCTTTCCCTTGAAGAGTTTTTAATTGTTTGATCACCTACCATTGAGACTCCCAGTGATCTGCACCTTTCTGACTCGGTGAAAGAAGAGAGACAGATGTCATTTACGTTGGTAAATGACCTGAAGATGGCTTGACTGCCGAAAGCACTCGTCAGTACCAAATACATGGTTTGTATAAATTTACTAGTAGAAAGACAGATGTCAGTCATTCAGATGAAGAAGTCAAGCAAGTAATATAAAACCAGCTTCACAGCAGACTTAAAAGATTATTTCAGGAAAATTTTTTGAAAGATTGGAAATTGAAAGTTTATTCAGACTGGACAAAGTACACAGGTATACAGGGAGAAATTTTAATGACGTAAAACTACCAACAAGTATCCGTACCAATATTTTATTTTCTAACCTTCGCTGATACATTGTTTTACTACTGAAACCAGTACAAAGCATAGAAAAACATGTAATGGTGTTTAACTGGTACATCTCATCTAAATTACAGTGAAACCTTCATAGACTGAATACTGATAATCCAAACACATCCAAAAGTAAACTATACTACATATTTTCTCAAAAACACTTAATAATACAGTAATTCCCATTATAACAGACAGCTCTAAGAAACATGGAATGTTGAAAAATCAAAGACACTGACGCTAAAAAATGCTGGTCAACGTGAGCCAATTAAAAGACCACTTAAACAGGAATTTAAAAAAATAATCAATAAACAAAGTGTCACCCTATTATGATCAGTTGCAACACCTTCATGAGGTACTGAAGAAATTAACTCTAATCAATGTCAAATAAAAATTAGTAATTCTTTTAAGCATATGGAAAGAGATTCTAACACACAGCTGTTTTGTTTTTGAAAAAGAAGACACTGACCAAAGTTTTTACTATAATTATGAGTATCTGTGTAACATATAAACCGTTCTTTACAATGGACTAAATTTTCATTACAATTATGTATACAGTATTTTGTATGAGATATAACTGCTTTTTGTTGGTGTACTGCTGTACTGTTATCTATTTTGTATAAATACAGTAAAATAAACAGTTTATTTTATCTACATAGTTTAAACGTGTTATCGATATTATGGTACCTTCTTGCTATGAACTACAACGGACACCTCAGAGTCCCTATTAATCCATTATAACGGGCAATTACTGTAATTTGATTTATATATAAAACTAAAAGACATCATGTGTCTGTAATTCTACACAGAATGTATAGTTGTTTGTGGCGCTGATTTAGACAAAACATACTAGTTTCAGTACTACAATTGTCATATGTACTACTTACAACTGTCTGTTGGCAAATTACTTACTATCAACACAGATCTAAAGACACTATAACTGTCACTTTTATATCACTATAAAAACTGTTTCAATAAACATTCTTTCCAAGCCTTTGGCCACATGTATGCACTATGTCAGAATCCTGAGTAATTTTAGTATTAAAAAAATTATAGCTCTTTTACAACAAATCTATTTTTAGTACTACACTAAAATCTATGAATGTAAAATACATAGATATACATTCTATAAAAAACATGAAGCATATTAAAAGACAAACAAAAATTGGACTTGTTACAAAATTTTGATACTTATTTCTCTACAAACTATGAATTTGATTTTGCTAATTCTATTTTGCAGTTTCATAATAATTGTAAGTTCTACTAGCTTCGCTCATATTTTAACAAAATCTTGCCGTTGTATGATGTAACATAAAACATTTGGATAAACAACACGTTATCAATGTTTTGTCATTACTGTCTTTACTGTGTAACTATCTGACAGATTGTAATAAACACATGACAACTATGTATTTACAAACCTATTTCTAGCAAGTGCTTGAGTGTAATAAACATTTTGTTTATTAAATGAGTCTGTTATCTACAGCAGAAGTACTGCCTGCTTACCTGACATTAGTCCACTTACCTGCAATGACGCTGGCATCTCTTGGCGTTGGGCTGGTTCCGGTGTGCAAGCAACCGACTTTATTTTTTCTTCAAATTTTCAATTACAAACATACAATTTTATGCTTACAGTTACAGTATTTTGGTAACATTGACATAAATGCAAATAATATTTACAGTGGCTGACAAAGTAATGTGTTATTTTTTATGCTGCACAAACATAATTACTTGTGACTGTCTGCGCTTTCTTTCAATACATGATGAGAGGCACACATTCCTTATAACAAAGCTACATAATTCCTCTTTGTTTGAATTTACAATTAAAAAAAGCTACCATAACAATCCAAAATAGGGTCTAAGCTTGTCACACAGCATTTGGGGGAGGGGGAGGCAAGAATGTTCACCACCGTATGAGGTTTGATCAAAAACAATGCAATTTTTTTGTTTTTGAGGAATTGAAAAATATAAAATTATACACTTAGCCACAGTAATGTGCTTAAGGCAAATGGTTAATTACAATCATCTGTTTATCTTAATCATAAAGAAGATACAATAATTATTTTCACCTTGAGCATGACTAACTAGAAATGCTTTCCAATACAATTATATATGAAATGTGATATTCAGGTACAGTGGATACTTTCATCACTTTACACGTTTAATTGTTTAAACAACCAATTTCTAGAAAATATCATACAATAAATGGTAATCTATAATTTAGAATGATGTTATAGAAAAAAACATTAAGCTAATCACTCTGGCATTTCCGATGTGATAAAACATTAATGAGTGAAGACTAACCTCCTCCCACAGAATAAGTCAGTGCTGAGCTTATGAGCAGTTAGTTACATCTTTACTGTTGCATATTACAGTGGTTTGACTAGTGATTCTGAGCAGTTTAGTCTAGTAGTTAAGTGTTATTATCATCAGCTTAGTTAAGTGTTGCAATATGGTATTAATTACTACAAGTGGTTGCTGGACACCTACACTACACTGTTCAGAATATCCCTTATTATTTTTTTGAACAGTTTGTTTCGGTAACTTCACTTGTTCTGAGTCGCCACACACAGCTTGTAATTTACAAACACAAGCCAATACGCATAACAAAGTTTTTGCACACGTCATAAGACGGGACTTGTACATTATTCTTTTCAAGTTATTCTACAAAAGATATCATTAATTCAATTACAAATTATAACTGACAATTACAAAAACAACTTTAACTAAGTTTTCTTTAACATTACGTTTATGAACTCGTTTCCTGACAGACCATTTTGTCACTTTCATATAAAATGATATGCTTTAATTAAACCTTAACTCTACATACAGCACAGTATCATGTAATTACAATATGGAATTGTCATATCTGGGGAAAAGCAAAGAGACAATATACAAAAGCCGTTAGTTATTTCCAACTCCTATGCATTCTAATTTCATCCTCATTTTCTTCAAGAGCATTGCACATAAGAAACTATAAATTTCGATCTGTCACACACACACACACACACACACCATCAAAGTTTGACAATTACCAGATAGGATAAGCTGATTTCAGGGAGGATTTTAGTACTTGCAATCATCATTTGACACTGAAAATATTAATCAAAAAGGCTATCGAGTACCAGATCTCTCTTTTTATGTACATTTATCGATTCTGTGAAAGCCTCTGATAGTGTAGAACATTGGGTCTGAAACACTAACTTCGGAAACAATTCATTACATTTAGAGAAACTACAGATTTCATTTCAAATATACAGAATATTCTGCAACACTGCTTCAGGTGATTTCAGAGCTAAAAATAAGAAAAAATTGTTATAATATAATTTATATTTTTATATTATAAACACAGGTCTGAAAATACTTAGTTTCTGAATTATGGCCATGCAAAAATGTAATTCATATTTCTGTTTAGAAGATGTAATAATGCAATATAAAAACTCTTGAAAGACAAATTATGGACAAGTGATTTCAAATGTTGTTTGATCTGAGATATTAAAAAAGAAAAGAATTCCTGATCTCTATTCCCAGCATTTTACAAATTTCTTAACAAAACACACAATATCATTACAAATGATTTAAAAACTCACAAGGATCCACCAACTCTATAACAAAGATTCATTAATGAGCTTAGTAAATAGTTTTATATGTATCAAGTTCCAATCAAAGAAAGGATGGCGAAACTAGTTTTAAATCTGTCCAGTTCTGGCAACACCACACAGATTATGCAGTTTAATTTTTAACTTCTTGTTTCCTTATAGAATATTTATAGATTAGGTTTTAACAGACAACATATAATGATAGCAAGCCCTTGGGTAAACAAGCATTTTTAAGTTGTAAAACACAAAAGGTTTACAAGTTTCATGCAAATTCTGCAAACATTAAATAATTGTAGGAAATACTGAATTCTTGTACAAAAAAATTCATATTTTTTCTATAAATTAAAGTAATGAACATATCCATGGTCAGAAAATGTAGTAGATATTTACAAAAGTGCTGTTATTTGCTTCAGTGGAAGAATTCAAAACAAATGGAAATGGATATTTTTTAATAAAACAAAAAAAAAGATTTAAGAAAAAAGCACTCATACTTGTATGGGACTTCCCATTATCTGTACTAGTACTACTTGTTTGATGTTTTGACTATACATTAGTATTGATAAGTCACGCTGTGAAGGAGAAGTGTACCACTTATACAAGATTGTACTACGTAACTGCACACGCAAATACGTAAAGTTGTCATGTGTAGAAAAGATTGTTTTGGGAGTTTGAAGAGACCCTTTTATGTTTAAATTATGTAATTAGGTTTGTGTGAAAAATCATAAAGTACATTAAGATGGGAGAGTTACTTCTTACATGTAACGAAAATGGAATAAAAAAATCAGTTGGCTAAGAGACAATGAAACGTTCTGCAGACAATCAGACATGACATGTTGACAATTTACGTAACGTTCAGTTCTAAAGATACTATGCACACGCAACACAATTATCAATTATGATGACTAATATAAACTACAAGCTTAAGTGTTACCAATGCAGCCTAAACTTGTGCAAGCAACGGTGACCTGAAAGTGCCAATACAGTAGAATCTCATTAATCTGGACTTTAGGCTAATCTCGGCTAATATTAAATAAACTTATTAAATGAAATGTGTGCCAAAACAATACAAGAGTTGATTATTTATTTTGAGATCAGAATGACACATACACTGCATGTGACTGTACCCCATGTGGCTGATAGTTATACAGAGAAAGCAAGATAGAGCTGCTTGTTTACAATATAAAGCATACTAGCCTATGTGAAAACACGTGCACACTTTGCAGCTAATACAATGGCTACCGCTAAATCACTTTTGGTACCACTATCACTATTACCACTGGTTGATATTGTTTCACTGTCACTGTCGCCACTTTCTAAACCCGTCAGTTACAGCAATCACTTTCCAATACCTTGGTTCAATTTCTCCAACTTGTTTACAGTAAGTTTGCCAGTCGCATTCTGAACAGCCAGATCTGTTAATTCTTCCAGTTTATGAAGGCTTAGGTTTCTGTCACAATTTTGTTCTCTCTGTCATGTTTTATTTTTGGCCAAAATAATTCTACTGCATTCAAATCACACATACATGGTGGAAGCACTGTAACAGTATGACCCACACAAAACATGTACATACTGACTGTAAATGGTTTTTCTTTAGGTCGGTGTATGTCAAGCAACTTAATAAGCTGTTCTTTTCTCATTGTCTCATCACAGCGAACTGCCTTCTCTCTCAAAAACTGGAGAATTTTGCTCTTTATGGAATATATGGTGAATTTTTTGTTCTAAAACTGAATGGTAAGAAGCATTGTCCAATACAATTACAAAAAGTGGGGGTGAAAACCATTACTTTCAACCATTTTTCAAAGTTTTCATTCGTTCGGCCATGATAATCACCACAGGAACTGCCTGAATTAATACAAAAACTTTGTTCCATTTATTGAACCTGGTTTTGGTTCTGGCATGTAAAAGTAACACTCTGTTTCCTTCATTATGGTTCTAGAAAACACTTAACAGCACTTTTTTAGTTACATTAATTTCCAGTCGTGTTTCATGTAAAAAGACAATTTCTCTCCCGAACTCCCTTAACACTTTTATTTTTAATAGATAATTGTAGCGCCACTGAACAATTTCGAGGTTTTCAATTAAAATTTGTCTTTTGCTTATACACCATTTAAAATCTATACTATACACAACATGGAATAAGCGACCTTTGACCCCACAGAAAATGTACTTGCTCTTTCATTACCGGTAAGAGTTTGTTTGCTGTCGGAACAATTTTCTCATATCTATACAAGTCATGGACAATATTCAGTATAACACATTCACTGAAGTCATCAACATAAACTTTTGTCTCACCTGGCACAGTTTTTCTTTCTTTTTCAGAGTATGTAGCGTAATGCTTGAACCTTTGTTTCCAGTTTCTGTAGTTTTTCTCAAATTTTTAACATAAAATTGTCTAACTTGTCACAGTAGGTCGTTTTGTCACCTATTCTAAAGCATTTATTTTTGCTCCATCGTCACATTTTTTTATTATATTAGTTATTAATGTGCTAGCTTCAATATAAAAAATGTTTTCTTACAAGACATCCATTCCCCTTCAACCTCGGACATTTGTCACTGATAAGCTCACAAAGTTTTAAGTACTAACACTATTTGTAAAAACTCGTTTTACACAATAAACTAGCTCAAATACATATAATAATAAAATAAACACATGTGTGACACTACACTTTCCACACTACACAATGGAAATACACTAACAGAAAAACAGATTTCAAAAGAGGTAATGTATGCAGAAAAGACAGATTTGGCTGACACAATACAGTTCAACATACTTTCTCTTTGCAAACTTCGTCTCACGACCACACGGAAGTTAGATACAGGCAGTACCATCTAACTGACGAAAACTTTAAAGCATCTGTGCCAAAATTCATAGAAGCAAAACACATTGGGAGTTCTTTTAGGTGATTTAATCCTCGGGCAATTTTTTTAGTCCTAATGTTCTTTTACTGTTTGCACTTTCTTATTGACATTCTACAGTAAGCAAATATTTTATATGACTATCTATAAGTAAAGACAACACAAGCATGTTATTTTATTTGTGTTTTCTTGATCAACTGTTTTTAAATAAATGAGTATTTACAATCTCTATTAGAAGTCTGTTGTTTTTACTTTCTCTGATATTTTAATGGCAGATTTTAGAACCCTTTCCAGTTCACAGATTTTTGCTAATTCAGACTGGTTCCTGAACCAACAAGTCCAGATAAATGGGACTCTACTGTATGCAATGTAAGTGTGGCATAATGTAAATGTAAACTGTTACGGGGGTCATTCCATGTCAATTCAACCACAAAAAAACAATTTTCTCACCCACCATCTCAGATTTTAATGAAACTTAGCTTGTTTGTTCTACCTATAGAGGTAAGGAACCACACTAAATTTGAACACTATATCTTACTTCGTTATCATGTTATGGCTATTCAAAGTTTTGAGGTTTTCCACATTTTGCTGTTTGGATCACGCGAGACAAGAAGCGTCAGTAAATATAAAATAATTTGTAACTTGTTTATTTTACATCCAATCGTTGTGAAATTGTCAAGTTTTACTCTTTAAACTACAGGGATTCCAGAGAAAAATACAAAACCCTTCTAAGGTTAACCATTTTAGCAGAAAAAAATCTTATTTTGCATCTCTAAAATTTTTAAAAACGAAAACATGGTTAACGTTAAACTCAATATCTTCAGAAGGGAAAGGGATAATCCCAATTTTTTTCCTTCTAAATAATCCTAATGAAATGGGCTACAATATAAAAAAAATAAAATGTTTGGGGTTTTCATTCCTTTGTATAGTTTTTTTTAACTAAATGTAAACGTTTTTAATATTTTAGCGAAGCATTGTGTACAGCTCCCCTTGGTTGTTGACTTGTGTTCCAAAGGAAATAATTTTTGTTATTTTAAAAAAACCTTTATTTTTTGACAGGTAGGAATTATATTTAAACATAAGTAAATAGACATGGACAGATTTAAAGTTGAAAATCCTATTAACATATTTATAGAAAAATGTCTTTAGTCACTGCAGTTATGAACTTAAGTCTGAAAACTTACCAGATTTATTTTAGATAGTATTTCACTATGTTGGTCCATTTTCAGTTTCAAGCACTTAAAAGGTTTTTGACATTACTTTTTGAATAGAATTCATACACTCCTTTGAGAATTGGTATGTTCTTCCAGTAAAGGTGTGTGGGGACTCAACAACTGCAAAGACATGATGAATTGGCACCGGGCAGACATCATCTCGTGTTGGCCAGTAAAATGATAGTGATGGTCCTGCAGGACGTAAAAACTTAACTGTAACATCACCTTCTTCTTTACTCACTTCAGTTATTATCCCAAAGTACCAGAGATTGTCATACTTGTAAGCAATGTAACAAGAGGGATACAAGTCTTCTTCTTTCACATTTGATATCACTTATTCTCTTAAGTTGTAAATGAGACTGGGCTTCTCATCACTGCTCATCCTTCTTGCTTCCAAAGTCCCAGAACAATCTTTTGGCCAAAGTTATGGAAACTTCTTGTTCCCGGAAATGTTGTTAGGTCTTGAAAGCGTTCTTCAAGCTTAGAATGTATCAGATTTACAGAATCTTTGTAAATGAAGTGAAAGTTAACTTTTTTGATGTTTAATTTAAAAAACTGAAAGAAATCATGTGGAGTTAGTATTTGGTTCTGAAGAGGCCTTTGGAATTTTCTTTTCGTACTAGTCACTTTACAGTTCCTTCAATCCCATCACATTCTGTTTTTCCGTGGCTTGTAGCAAAGAATGACCACTGAGCTTTTAACATGAAATCATTTTCATGCAGAGAAAGATTCATAAAATTGAACTTGTTTTTATATTGTGCTGCACAACCGTCACTATAATAGTGAATTTCTGTAATATTGGGAAAGTTTTCCTTGACAAATTCTGACACTTTTTCCTGTATTTTGTACACCATACAGACATCATGTTTCAAGTCATCTGATATGATGCAGTGTGATGAAACTATTTTTTTACCAGCAACACAACTTAAGTTTATAATAAGAGGATGTACTGTACAAGAGTCTGAAGTCCAGTGGTACCCCTGAGCCTCATCCTGGATAGTAAAAGAGTAATTCTCGCTAAAATCCATTGAAATAACAGCAACATTTGATGCAGAGGAATCTTTGAGGCTTTTAAAATATTTTGATTGGCACTTTGCAATGTATGAATGTGGAACTAGTTTTTCTAGTTTGGTAGCGAGTTCATCAATAAATTCGTCAACATTTGCTGTACATGTGATCATTTGTGTCCTGTCTGTTGAAATCCATTGTTTGTATTCAATTCTGTCCTCTTCATCACAGTCGCAAAACTTTGTTTGTAGAAAGCCTGTTAAATTATCTTTAGAGGGGCAGTTGCCACAGTGTCTGAGCATGCATTCACGATTAGGGTTTTCACAAAGCAGCAGATTTATGAGCTCTTTATATCCCTCTTCAAGTTCTGCTGCATGAATGAGCAATATGACATTCTGGTGAATGGTGCAGACGCAGAGTGGGTTCCACTGGCACCTGCCAAAACACACCATTTGGGGCGGAGCGTGCAGAATTTTGAAAAACCTACTTTCACTTCAGGATACTCCCATTTAAAATTTGAGTATATTTCATTGAGGTTACTCAAAATTAACCGTTTCTTCTCATATTGTTTTTTCCCTAAACTTACTACGTCTTTCTTACCGGGTAATACCCTTGACTGTTCATCACTTTGATAAAAATTTACAACCAACGTTATGACTTCAGGCTTCAGTTTCTTCCCTATTTTTGGTTCAGGTTCAGCAAGAAAACCTTTTTCTTTGAATAGACTTTGTGCTTGCCGAACAGAGTAATCAGAAACTTGAAAAGTATCTTTAATTTTTTTTTCTCGACCAGTTAAGAGATGCTGGGATTGTTAGTAGCTGGACTTTCTTCTTTGATGCCAGTTGAGGTAGTTGGGTTTTGATGTTTTCTACCAGCAAGTCCATATCAGCAGCTTTTTGTTCCATTTCTTTTTCTAATTTCATTCCTTCTGGTGGTACTTCAACATCAAGAACAAATTCAATTTTATTTTTCACATTTTGTTGTAATTTTTCAATTTTCTGTTGTGCATAGCTTATTTTACAACTCTCATTAAGTGCATGTAACTTTAAAGGTGAACACCCCACATCTGTTAAAGAAGCACTTAAAGAATCAATAGCATCTTCTTTTTGTAATTCATTAACTTCAAAATCGTCGTCATCATTTAGCTGCAAGTCTTCTTCATCGCTGCCATAATTAGCTGGAGTAGTAAATAACATTTTACGACAAGAGGAACATAATTTTTCTCCAGGTTTAATTTTAAGCCCTTGCTTTACACATACCCTGCTCTGTTCTAAACTTACCACTCTTAAAGTTTTGTTTATAGGTTTCTTGTGCCTTTTGTAAGGATCACGACAAGTTTTTTGTAGGAATTCATACTTTTTTAAAAATAAACTCTTATGGTGAAGGCAAACTGTGCAATGGTGTTTCATGGAATGGACACACTAAAGACAAGCAGATGGAACAACAGCTTTTGGGACTCTGTACACAATGTTGCTCCAAGCAATGGACGCACTGAAGAGAAGCAGATAGAGCAACAGCTGCCATCTTACTGAGACCCTGTGTGAACCAACATCACTCCATGCTATCACCACCTGTGCAACACACAAATAATACGTGTATTTATAATTGACATCAGCTGTTCAGAGACAAAAGTACAGTTTCATTTATTGAAAGCAGTCTTACACAAAAAATTACTCTACACTTTATTTTCATTCATAGTAAAAAATAATACAACAAACTACATTAAAAAACTAATAATTAAAATAAATATTTCATTGCTGAAACATTAATGTTATTTTCCATACTAAAAAAAAAAGAAAAGAAAATAATAAAAAGGTCTCTTTATTATTATTATTATTTTTATATTTTTACTAGTTTGAGGATAATGGCCATGACATAGTCCCTTAAAAATGTCCGAGACACCAATTACATTAATTAACTTCTTATAAATTAATTTTTTGCCTCTATTTGGTGTAGGAGAAAAAAATATGTAAACAACGTAAACACTGTAAAAATAGCATATGTAAGGAGCTGTATACAAAAGCTAAACAAAACAAAAAACCATCAGCTGGAAAGGGTATGCTGACTCTCTTTTGAGATGAATGAGGGGTAATTTTGGAACGCTACACACTAGAGAACAGTCATCAGTGCAATCTTCTCAAGAACCATGTGCATCCTGCTACCCGGTCCAAACACTGTGGCTGTCTGAGTACTGGTGTTTTGTTGCAACATGAAAATGCTCATGCATCACCACTTGTAACTATCCAAGATATAAAATTTGAGTGTTCACCACATTCTCCAATACTCTCCCCATCTAGTGATTTGCATCTGTTTGGTCTATTCAAAGAGGCGCAGTCTGGTAAGTCTTCAAAGTCTTAATAAAGAGGTTATACAGGAGGTACATAGGTGGCTACAACTGGCTGCAATCACAATGTACAGAATTTTTTCTAGAGGTATCCCTTGCACTTCGGAAACACTGCAAAATCTGAATACGTCATGGAGACTATGTTGAAAACTTATGTAAGATTACTTCTTAACTGTTCAATAAATTACAAGATAAAAATTATTGAAGGTTTTCATTTGACTCGCCCTCATATTAGAAAATGTACGTAAAACACAGTTTTATGCCTTCATATTAAACAATATTATTCATGTTTTAGTTTTCAGTAAACATAACCATTTTTTGCCCTGCTAGATTCCTTCCTTCATTATAATTTTTGTTTGAAATTACAAACTACAATTGCGCAAGTCTAGCAGGAGTCTTCTTACAAGATAAACTCCACTCGTTACCTTTTAAAGTGCAGGTACTTCTTCTGCCTGAGTTACTAATTTTTATTTTTTAACTCTGTTTTGTAAATAAATAACTACAGGACAATTAACACAAATTCATGGAAGGAAACTTGTTTCAAAAAACATTTTCCAAACTTTATAGAAATACTGGTAAGACCTATATATTTTTACACTCCAGTTTAATTGTGACACATTTAAAAAATATGAACACAATAACAGATTTTATGAGAAGAACTGCAGTGTTATCAGCCATGTCTCAAAGCGATAACAGAAAACATACATATTTATTGGCAATGCAAAGTTATCTCTTGTATCCTAAAATCAAGACATTCTTGTTGTATGCAGTTATAATGAAGATAGTTTGAATACAATCCACACTTTCACTACCGTGTTTACACTATCCTGAGTCTACTAAGTACCCCACATAAGTAAGTCCATGTAAGTACAGTAGAGCATCGATTATCCGCACATCCATTAACCGAATTATCTATTATCCGAACTCAACAAAAAGTACAATTATCTACTATACTGTACAGTAATGTATTGGACGCATGTAGGTGTACTGGATATGTATTGAACATAAGATTGTATACTATAAATTATTGCAGTGCTGTACAGTAATAAATAAATGCTGTAGCTATACAGCTTTACAATCGATAAACAAAGACTTGGCGGTCCCGGTTTTCAGTTATTAACCGATGAAGAGATAGTTGAGTCATTAAATGAACATAATGAAAACGAAACAGATTCAGATGAAGACAGCGAGAATGCTACTAATATAAAACCATCGACGGCTGCAAAAGCTTTTGACGCACTTGAGACTATTCTAAAGTGGGCCGAAACAGAAGCTTATGAATCTTAAACGACTTCAGTCTTTAGCAGTGAGAAGACGGGGCATCAGTTTGAAGCAGACAGTGATAGAACAACTCTTCAAAAAGTGTAAATCCATGGTACTGTATGTTTTGTTGTTTTTTAATTTTTTGTTAATTTTACAGTACAGTGTATGTCATTAAACTCTAATATTGTTTAAATTAACTTTTGATTTTTATTAATTACACTCAATTTTAATTCAGTGGTTTTCAACCTTAGTAAATACATTACAGTACAGTATACAGGTTGCTGTAATTATATAACAGTACGTTAGAAGTGATTGAAGTGATTTTGTACTAAAAAATTTTTTTTTTTTTTTTTTTTTTTTTTTTTGTAAAGAGAAATGATGTTTCCAATTTACGATCTATTATCCGAAATATCGATTATCCGAATGGGCCCTCGTCCCGAGAGGTTCGGATAATCGATGCTCTACTATAAATGGAAAGTACCAACAACAATGTGTGTATATTGAATTGTTAATATGAGCAAGTAATGACACAATCACACATTTGTTGCATAATCATAAAACATGTAAAAACTAAGGCAACTAGTCCTGTTGCTGCCGCTGATTCAAATGAAGAGATTCAAAACGATTCACAAATTGCTGAAATTTTAAATTACAATGTGTTAATATTTTTTTTTTAAGAAAGGGAACATTAAGTAGTGAAAATTGACATTTTTTTTAGTAGAACACTGGATGTTGTGGGCTTCCTGACACTAACAACTCCTTCTGTCACTTAGAAAACAGCACTAGTTATAGTCACTGCAGCACTAACAAATCTGCTTCAGATGGCAGCCAGTTGGTCAGAAACTGTTTGCCAATCTGCACATTCTATCAGTTCTTAGTAAAACCTATTCTGTACAGTACGTAAAATCAGTTTGTTCTAGTAGTACCAAAAAATATTTTGCAATACTACTTTTATCTTCACGTGTTTTTCAATTCTTTTGTCCAACTTTTAGTCAAATCACTATGATGACTTTAGAGAAAGTAAAGGGCCATATGTTCATCTAGTCCATAAGACATAACCCTTCGGTTAAGGATAGCTGTAGCCCAAGGGAAAAATTACTGGATTATAATTATTAATTTTTCTGAATAAGCAAAAGCTATATCAGGGGAAAATCTTGTCACTCATCCCACTTAATAAAGTCAGAGAATGTAGTGATGCTGCATGAAAATTCAGTGAAAGTACAGTTTGGAGAATCACTAAACAGTTTTGCAAACAGATCAGAGACAAGGTAAAGATCACACAAAATTACTGATCCAGGAAAAATATTGGCAAAACTGCATACTAACAAAGATTGACTCTGCAGAATATTCTTCAGATGAGATGAACAAAACTGTTGTGTCAGTCTGGTTATTTTCTAGCCACACCTTCTATTACAACAGCCACACGAAGAGTGTTATGGTAATATACAATATAGTATTGAAATAATATAAATTTTGAACAAATGTAATTGATTATAGGCTTGACTAAATACAACAGGACATTAACAGCGAGAAAGCCTGAAGTTTTCTTCTGTTTAGCACTGTTTATCACACAGACATTCAGTGCTCATACAACTGTTTTGTTACGTGATGGAACCACTGTTTAGTCTCTTTTCCTTCAGCATCTCCTCATTAGTTAAAAACTGAAATCCAATATCATTATCCTCTTTTAACCATCCACAAACATACACATATCATGAAAGGAGAACCCTTAGAGACTAGCACTGATTCTAGTATATGCAGGTGAGTCTTTATATAATGAGCAATGTGCAGTGGGAATCAGCACTGAAACTGAATATTGCTTTGCATTACCGCATGATCTGGACAATTAGAAATCAGGATGACTGGACATCAGGAAACTACAGCTGTCCTGTTTATGTATTACTTGTGTAAAATTAACACCAGGACTGCGTGAATTTCACTTATGACAATTCTAAAATAAGACACTGATTCAAGCATCACAAAAAATTGGTAGCATGGTATAACAATTTGTTTTAGATTAATGGAATTGGATACAATATCTACTCACAATGAACTTCATTTCCTGGACATTAGAAAACCACACCTGTATCAGAAAAAAAAACTTGCCACCTTCAGTTAAAAGTAATCTATTTAGAAATACTTTATTAATCTTACCAGTATGTACAAATTTATAATCTGACTGCACTGTACATACTGTACGATGGAAAATCACACTGTGTAATCTACAGGAACATAATTATCTGTACTAAAGATATCTTCCATGGAGGCAACTAGCGTTTTCATCTGCTCTACTGTTGGCAAACATATAAGGTATCTCATCTCTATCTCTTAAAACAAAACTACAATAAATCAATTTGTCCAAACTGATTTCGTTTGTATCAACCAAACTTTCTACTTTACATTTACAAAATTATAATTCAACAACAATAAATGGGGATCTGTTCCATTTTAAACACGATTTCAGCTACCTACAAAACTGTCTCATGTTTGAATGATATACTGCTTTAATACACAAACTTAAATTGACAGCCAAAAAAATATTCTAGAAGATGGTTGTGCTGGATTGTGTATTGTACATTACATATATATGTAACGAGCAAAACTTTCTGGGTGAAACACGCCCTGGTTAAGATATAGTGTGCAAAAGTATGTAGAAGCTATAGTGTATGTATTAGTATGGTGGACTATACGGATTTGATTTCATTCAGAAAGCTATAGACAAAGCATTTTTATGTTTATAGCAATATGGATCATGACATGTTACAGAGACATTCTCCAGAATATTAATGTGGACGTGTGTCAAAAATACAACACTATCTTTGGTAAAACCTCCTGCCAAACTACCACTACCATACTAAGTTCTTCTTTGAGGTTTTGGTTACAAAAATTTACTGATATCTTTGGAAAATATAAAGACTAATGCATGCCAAAACACCCAAAAAGAAATAACTCTAATCGCTCAACTTTTTTTTAAATAATTTTTTACACAAGTGTAAACAGTTAAAAACTGTAGTTTAAAATGTTTTTATTCAGTCTTTTTATGGCATAATGGTTTTTGAGGAAAAACTTGTTTTATGGAAAGGCATACAGCCTATAACCCTCTTAATTTTACAGCTATTATAATAATTTCAATACAAAATTCCTTAATACACAATGCTTTACATTTTTGGTAATTGATAATATTCACCTAGATGGTAAAGAAATAGACATGGAAAAAAATTTTAACATGGTAATTTCTATGAAGGAAGTAAAACTCACACATTTTCCCGCTGAAAGAGTTGGTCTTTTGTAGTACTACTTAATGTAGGTGCTTTAAACTTGAGAAGCTTTTCCTTTGTTTTTGTACAGCCTCTTAAACGTTATATTAAACCAGTAAACTCCAATTACCAACACAGAATACCTCTAAAGCTTTTATGAAATTTTTACAGAATAAATTTCTGTTCAGTAAAACACAAGTATAAATTTTAGCTGGCTTGACCCTAAACTTAAAAGCACTAAATGTTGCATTTAATGGACCCTGTTGAAAGACGTGTACAGATTTTTGGGATTAACACAGATGACCCCAAATACTACTAAATGGAAATAGTCCAACAGGAAGTTTTACCTGAAACAGTTCACCCACTGAGTAAGACTTAAAAACTGTTTTTGTTCATTGTGGACTTGTAGTGAATTGTACGTATTATAAAATGGATCCACCTACTGACGAGGTGTACAACTAATGAGGTACTTGTATACCAGACTGCATTTACGCTACAACTTTGCATCCATATCAAAGAATAGGTTATGATTCATGTTTACCACAATCTCAATAAAACGTTAACTGAATAAAGTTTTATTTGTTTATGTAAAACTGTTTTTGATTTCCTCTGTAGTTTTTGCAACCCCTCTGCTACTATAAAAAGAAAAAATGGTTATTTGGAAGTGCATGTATACCAGACTATTTTCGGCATGATCTTACTTTACAAAAATATAGCTAACTTGATAAAAATAATCTCCATCTGAACTCACCAAATTTTTTTAATAAGTGAAGCGAAATCCTTCTTTCTTTAAGTATTGTTGTGTCCAAACAGTATGATTTCTTCTTCTTCTTCTCCTTGTAGAATAAGTTACCTCTTTATTCATTAGATTTTGCTATATTACATATTAGAATCAATTATTTTTCTTAGTTATATTATTTTATATATTTACATATTGTTTAGATCTAATATCTGTACCTCGGAACCAGACTAACGTTAAGTCACACTATGCCAACTTTTCAGGAGAGCATAAAAACTGTAAAAAATGAACTCTATGTCTGGCTGCAGAGCTAACACTTGAATTAGCCAGCAAAAAAGTATTGACATTATTAAAATTGTATATACTTAACCCATTTATAGGTATCTCCTTTAGAATCAACACCTTATTTAGTCAGGACTGGACTTACGTTTTTTTGGCTGTACTTATAAAATCGTTTTAGGACTTAAGACTGGACTTGCGTTATATTGGCTGTACTTATAAAACCAGGTTTAGGACTTATCACTATGACAAGGTGTGTTAATAAACACTACACAGCAATCATTGTAACAATATTTTTAATATTGAAAGAAATCTGTACAAAAAGTGTATATATCAAATGGTGTTATGGTTTTAAAGGCTGAAAAAATCTACAGATTATAACCAAAATTACTAATCTAGAGCGGTTGAGTCATCCTCAGGAAAGTTCCCTTCCTTTTCCCCCTGTGGAATGTTTTCAAAGGATCTGTACTCTTCAGGAACCCATTGCAATAAATTCATG
The DNA here is from genome assembly GCA_034769895.1 of Magicicada septendecula. Classification (NCBI taxonomy): domain Eukaryota; kingdom Metazoa; phylum Arthropoda; class Insecta; order Hemiptera; family Cicadidae; genus Magicicada; species Magicicada septendecula. The sequence goes on along the minus strand of CM068367.1, from coordinate 1,435,683,761 downwards.
AGGTCTCTGTATTTCTCATTACTTATCTTTCTTTTGGTTAATCTCATTGGTGGGATTTCCGCCGGCAAAACAATCCCTTCTTCTCTCCGCTTTCTTTTGAGATCGACAGTTTTAAAAGTATCATCAGTGAAACTGGCCTTGTAGTACAACTTGGTATCTCCTTTACGAAGCTGTAACCACACTGCATGTGATATCAAAAATGGTTCATTATCTGTGTTTTTCTTCCTTGAAACAAACGGGGCTTCTTTTTTCCTCAAGTAAAGAAAACCTACAAAATCTTCAAGACGCATCCTTCTCACAACAAAGGGGTTCTTTTTAGAGCATGAACCAATAAAATTGGCCCAGTCATTTGTGGTAAAAATAGTGTGGTTTTGTATTTGCTTTTTTGCTCTTTCAATCACACTATGCTTGCCGTCAACTTCCATGTGAGTATGTCCAGCAAGCAGGAACTTATGGTTGACTTCTTTGAATGTGGGAACCTTTTCCAGCAGCCATAAGTACATAAAAACATGTTAATATTCCTGTTCTGGCCACTGCAGTTATCAGTCCAGACTGTTAAGTTTTCAGTAGGTTTCTCAGGATTTCGAAGCTCTTCATGTGCCCAAGTAAATAAACATGATGCAATTTCATTTCCCCCTCGACCGGCTGTAATTTCATCCCAGACCATACACCAAGTTTTGTCTATGGTGGCGTCATAAATTGTACTGTTTAATGTCCAGAGTTTTCTTGAGTAAAAGCTTTGGGAATTCTTCAAATCTGGAGTTGGAAGACACTTTTGGAGATCAGACATAACAACTCTGAAACCTTAAGTAGCACGACCTTTTACCTTGTCTTCCCTCTTTAGTTCATACCTAAGTGAAGCTTCTTTCAGATGATTTTCTTTTTGTAGTTTGAGTTCATTAAGTTTTGCATCATTTTTCTCACTTTTAATTTGGCAGTCTAGTTTGTCACAAACATCACAGGTGTCATTGTCTGGCAAGTGGAAAGACAAGTTAAAGTCTTCATTAAAAACTTTGGAATAGACCCATTTCTTCTCTGGTTTAATGTTTTCTTTCCCGCACTCATCTACATACATTGAGTGCATTATAGAAATATTCAAGTGATTGCCTAAATATTTACGTTTTGATCTTTCTCTGCTGTAGTGGCTTTGATACACAGGGAACTTAGGTAATTTATTTGCTGGAATATGCTTCCCCCTAAGATCTGGTGTCACCAAACCAGACTCGCTGGCTTTTTTTAAGGCAACTCTCATAAACGTTTCAGAAATTGAAAAGGTATTAAGGAAAAAGGTTTTGCAGACTACTTCCTCTTTATGATGTAAGTTAAAAAAAATGTATGGCTCTCGGTTTTGCTTTTTCTTGTGCAATCTCGAATCCGTTGCCTAACAACAGGTTTTGTTTTTATAGAAGACACTACAAATTGTCTTTTTGAGTCCCAGCTTCTCTCAGCATTCCAATACTCAAGAGTGTATTTTCAAACGCTGCTCCTCTGTAAACTTCTGATTGCATTTTAGACGACAATTAGCATGGCAGGGAGGCTTTATAGATTTCTCATTGGTGACATTTTTTGTATTAACATACTCTTTTCCGCTTAGTCTCTTCTTCTTCCTTATATTCTTTTTCCAGTTTTTTCATTTTTTACCCTTTTCTTGCCTTTTTCGTTATTTTGCGCCTCAATATTTTCATTATCTTCTGAATCGGAATCACTGTAAGGGACTAAAGGAACTGGATTCAACACCAGCTCTCTCAGAAGCAAGTCAGAAGCTCCTGCAAAAGAATCATTTGAGGAAGACTCACTGTCTGATGCTGTCCCGGGAACGAAAGTAGGATCATCTATATCATTGTCTTGAAATAACTCATTCTCAGAACCGAACCACTCTTCAACCTCAAAAACGTTTTGGTCTTCGGTGACAACTTCTTCAGTAGAAAGGACTCGATCTTCAGGTCCTGAAAAAAAACTAAATTTAGATTAAAAGATTAAACAAGTTAGTTAACTTGTTGATTAACAATAACAAACCAGATTAACAAGTTTGTCTAGTGTTTGTTCTAGTTTGTCACAAACATCACAAGTGCCATTGTCTGGCAATGAATCAAAAAAGAAAACTTTAGGATATACCTGCATGGAAGTAAGATTGGTCAAGTTCCGTTACCTGCCCACCAATTTTTTTTATATAGAACGGGGCAACATTTTACGTTCCTTTAGATGATTATTGATATTTGTTTAAAGCAGCTTTAATACACCATGTCAAGGAGGCGTATCTATAATGCTCGTTGTCACAAAGTGATAACACATGATTAAATGGGTCGGCCACACTACACGGTCAGAGTGGATATTGAGTCGGTGTTGTCTGTGCTTATAACAATGATAATGGGAGGTTCTGGGGTGTCTGAGGGGGCTTGACTCCAGTTGGGCTAAGTTAGGTTATGTTAGCGTTAATGTAAACTACTGTCATCATTAACAATAACGTAGGTTAACTTAGCCTAACCGGGGGGCTGAGATTTAGAAAGATGTTGGCAGTTAAACCACAGTAAACTGGAACATTTACCCACAATTATTTAACTATAAAACTCTAACCTTGTGTAGGCATCAGCGAGATCTGGTTCTCAGCTTGTAGTTCAAATAAGTGGTTTCCTACATGTTGTTCAAAATGAACCTCCGCATGTTCTTCAAAGTGGTCCTCCACATGTAGTTTAAAGAGGTCTTCATTATGTTGGTCTAAATTATCTCTTGCAGTTAGTTCAAACTCCTCAGACGGAGTGTTGTTCACAAAATCAGGATCCAACGCCTGTAAAAAAAAAATAGTAATAATAACACCTTAATGTTGTCAAACGTTGTGTGTGCAATACCAGAACTTTTAGGCCTATTAATAAACTAAAAGGTTTTGTATGATATTGATCTATATTTGGTGTTCAGTAGGAAAGGTCACTAACACAGTGTAGTATTTAGTTTTAGGCCTAAATAAAATAATTTGCTTAGGTACCAGTTCTTAAGCTGTAGGCCTACTGTATTATATAATGTAAATAACTAAAAACACTTATTTAAACTTTGAATCCTTTAATATCTCGACGTATTGCCGTTGTTAAAAAAAAAATGTTTTTAAAAACCAATATAAAAATTAGGTTCTACTAAGAGGCTTGCTATACAATGTTAGAAATGTGTGTAAAAAAGTACATACATTTAAAATAAATGTTACCAGTTGAGAAAAGGTCAAAAGATTACAAAACAAACTATATATATACATATATACAACTTGATCTTTTTCTATTTAACCGTAAAAATAGGCCTACTAGATTCTCCACTAGTCTATTCACCACAAAAACTCTAGTTTCCATGATTTTTTGTATAGGCCTAAAGCATTTACAAATTATAGTTAGCTGTTAGGTATCATGAAAGTTACATTTAGTCTTAATTTTATTATTTGGCTGCAGGGAGTACGTGCCTTAAGTGTCTTGAAAACTACTAAGATGTGTTTGGAGGCTATGTTTGATTGGGTTAGGGTTAGGCTAGTAAAGTTTAGCGTTCGAGGCCCAACTTGGGAACAGGGAAAAGAGATTGGCCTTGTCAGTAAAATGCCTGTAGGTCTAAGCGCTTGGTGCCAAAGAAAGAGCGCCACTTTACTAAAAGAGAACAGAAATTCTTTTGGTCTAAGTGTGAACTTCTGAGTTGGGTCAACATTTCGCACATAAATAGGCCTACCAAGGTTTTGTGCTTAAAAGAGTAGCAAAGGGAGAAAGGATGTAACAATAATAAAATTTATAATGTGGTGTGTAGGTCAGTTACTAACAAAGCTTACGTCTCAAACTCTAATTATTAACACTGGTTAACAAATTGCATAAATCTAGTGAAACATGATAAATGAATACTCACCCTTAGTTCCGTAAGTGATGGAGCTGGACTCGATTCTTTGGAAACACTTGAAACTGGATCTTCTTCTTTGTCATTATTATTTAACTTATTATTTTGTAGTAAAGATAAAATTAACCTGCCTCTGCTATAATTACTCATTTTAAATTTCTCTTCAACTTAACTACACTTACAACATGTTTCTCTCATGACATAACCTCAAAATACAGTTGCAGTAAACAACACTGCCATACAGCTGACTCTGTTCTACACAGCTAAAAAAAGGCGCGAAGGACTTGAGAGTATGCCTTACTCATGAACATTACAGCCAGTCTAACGTAAGTCCATCTGTGGACTTGCGTGTTAACGTATTGTTAAAGCTTCAGAGCCACAATAACGTAAGTGGATTTACGTTTGTCTGGCTCAATCATAGGTTAGGACTTACGTTCTTACAACCCTTAGAAAATACAGAAGGCGATTTTTCAATGGACTTAAGTTGTTATGGCTTAATGTAGAATCAAATTCTACATACAATAATGTAATAACCTGAAAATCGTAATATTTGGACTTACGTTCGTCTGGTTCTGAGGTACAGATATTACCATAGTGTTTAGATCTAATATTACATCATTTTCAAAATTTATTAAATTGTAACTGATGCCAGTAACGTACATAAGTATTAATCTTGCTGTAACTAGAATGTCTTTTCTTCTTACTAATACTGCTTCATAGCCTCGCAAACCGGCAGTGTTAATTTTGACATTACGATATTTGAAATTTAATGTAATTCGTGTAGGCCAAATGTTGTATGCTTACATGGTACCAGCGAATGCTAATAATAATAACGATCACGCAAACTCACTCAACATAAACAAATGTTACAATTCAAAATCGGGCTTATTTGCGTCTACGAAAACTTCCTTTTGTTTTATCGGTTTCTGCTCCCAATAATTCAGATTACTCTACCGAAACACGAAACCAAAAGAGTTTTCTCCATTTCGATAAACACCATATCTGTCAGTCACAATCATTTTAAATTACCATTACTTCAGTATATCTACATATTTTCGAACAGAACTTGTTAACCAACAACTGAACCGCCATTTTACTAAAAGCTGATGAAAAGGATCACTACTGCCAACTGCCAACGTAAAAATGGTTACCACTCAAAACAACGTTTAATATTTTTCAATTATTATTAACAGCTTGAGAAACGTATTATTTTTCCAAACTTTTAACATGATAATGTATTTAGGTTGAGGGTCATTCCACAAAAACGTCATCGAAAAATGTAACGCGTCCACACTTTCGATTCCCCACAGTCTAGAAATCTTTTGTTTACAAAACATTATCATGCTTCGATGTTTCGGTTTCGTCGAAATTCTTTATGCGCGCGCGCGAGTAGGGGGAGAGAGATTTTTTTGGTTTTAAATAGAAAATGTCTTTCTGACTATTTAAACTCATCACATTAAAAAATGTATTAAATTACGAAAAATATATTCTTGGATTTCGTTGTCACAACGACAATCACAAAACTAGAACACAGGCACAAATTCAGTATATACAGAAAACCAACTACAACTGACACACTAATACACAACTCCTCCAATCACCCAATACAACACAAACTAGCTGCCTTCAGAACCATGATACATACACTTAACAACATCCCCTTAGATAAAAAAGACTACAAAACGAACTAAACACGATAAAATATCTAAATATCACTATAGTATTAACGACTCGGAACACTAAGTTTTTTATAAGTAAAAACGTAAAGTTTTACCTTACAGCCTAAACCGGCTTTCACCTTTAGAAGGCTTCATCAGAGGCTGCCATAGGTAATATCGCCTCTGATGAAGCCTTCTAAAGGTGAAAGCCGGTTTAGGCTGTAAGGTAAAACTTTACGTTTTTACTTATAAAAAACTTAGTGTTCCGAGTCGTCAATACTATAGTGATATTTAGTTAAGTAACGGACACGTCATGGACAACGAAATCCAAGAATAAAATATCTAGCAGAATCTAACGGATATGACTGAACAATAGTCAGTAAACTCCTACACAAAACAAACAACAGACAAAGACAGAAAACAACAAATTCATAACACTAACATACATCAACAAACAAACTGAAAAAATAGCCCACAAATTCAAAAAAGCAGGATACAGAATCGCTTACAAAACTACTAACAAAACAGAACACACACACAAAGCACAAAACAAATTCGATCTACCCGGTGTTTACAAGCTAAATTGCTCAAATTGCAATAAATTCTACATAGGCCAGACAGGACGTAGCTTCAAACAGAGATACATTGAACACACAAAGGCATTCCACTCCACTACAGAATCCACCTTTGCAAACCACCTCATTGAAGCAAACCACACATATAAAAACATCGACAATAACATGAACATTCTACACGTACACACAAAAGGCCGAAAACTAGACACTCTAGAACAACTGGAAATATACAAACACACGAAAACAAATAAAAACGACATCCTAAACGAACAGACACAATTAAAATCGCACGCATTATTCGAACATATCTCACCCCCACACACACAGCATCGATCTTTCGAAATTCGATTCCGTCGCCCACAACAGGACGGACAGCGCTACCAGCGGCAGCCTCTGAAGAAGCCTTTTAAAGCCGAAAACCGGTTCAGGCTATAAGGTAAAACTTTATGTTTTTACTTATAAAAACCTTTGTGTTCCGAGTCGTTAATATAATAGTGGTATTTAGAAAAAAAAAAATATTCAGGGAGTATTCTTGATACTCCCGTCGGATCTTTATTTCGTGAATACGAAATTACATACGTTGCTCTCGTTATTGGGAGATTCTTTTGTTTTGTTTGTCAGAAAGAAAGTTGAAATGAAAGAAAGAAAATTACGCTATACATAACATTTATTCATCGAAATCATTAGTACAAATGGCTAACCTATGAACAATTGGTCGATGGTAACTAAAATATGAAACGTAGGGCATAATCGTCGGACTAAGTTGACGTACAAACGTTAAGTCGATTGTGGTGTTTCCAAGTGTAGTCGGAGAGGTTTGTACAAGTTGTAGATCGTATTCTTGTTGCATATATGGAACCAGCCAATCATTTCTCGGATCGTTGGGATCGACATTGAAATCACCAGTATATTGGCGTTGTAATGTCGGGCTCAATTTCCTCAACGACCTTAGATATTGAGCGCCCAAATCTACAAAGACTTCGAAAGAGGAGAAGTTTAATGTATTTTGTTTCTGCATTTGGATGAATATACAATGAGGCAGCAATGAATCTGAAAGAATTGTCGACTGTGATTTGTGCCAATGCAATATCGCCTGTGCCAGGTTCCACGTATACACCAAGTCGTTGGGTTATATTGTTTGGTATATTGAAAGGCATAGCACATAGCTTGTTGCTACGACGTTAATAAATTGCAACACCCCCCTTTCTCTTTTGTTGTTGTTGTTCAGTGGGGTTATTATCCATGGCTTCGTGTTCATATGAGATGAGATTATAATTTTCAAGCTGCACAGACTCGTCATTTGTAATCCATGTTTCTGAAACCATAAGAAAATCAGCTCTAGTTAAGACAGGATCCGTTTCAATGTCAAGTTTGTGTGCAACGAGACTTTGCGCATTCATTCCAACGAAGAATATTACAATCGTGTCGTCTTCAATCAAACTGTCGGAGCAATTCATAAACAGTTCAACACGTTTGGTAAGTGTATTAAGTGGATGGCTCTCGAGTCGCAGATATTCATTTCGCATTTCTCTAACAGTTGAGCTGTCGCAACCAAGTCCGTGATAAAATTTAAAGTCGTTGCGCGAGTTCGTAATGTAAAGACCTTCGATGCTTGTTACTCGACTCATTGCAACATAGACCAATTGTATTTGCTGACTTTTGCTGTAGTCATACACAACCGTGTCAAATGTGCCTCCCTGACTTTTGTGTATGGTTATGGCACAAGCGGTTACTATTGGAAATTGCATTCGTTTACAACTTATAGAACCACGGAGTTTGATGTTAGCGCTACGCATACAGATGGGTGTCCAAGTTCGATCTATTAGACCATTGCTGCAAATTACTCTTGCCATTTTGCCGATGTGGGCTTGTGGAAAGTGTAGCCACAATCTGATATAAGGATTGATTTGTGTAGACTCGTCGCGTTGTTGGACTAATTGAACTGCTGTCTCATGAGCGACTTCTTCGATGTACTCAAGTATTCCTATTGCACCATTAACAATTCCATCGTCCACATCAATGTTAGTTGTAATCATATAAGGCATACCACTCTGTAAATTAAGCAGATACGGCAAACCGCCAGTTCCATTACACTGAGCTTGTGTAATTTGACTCGTGCAGTGCCAAGTTGAGTGCTGTTATTGTAGCCAGTGATCAAATCGGAGGCACTGCTACAAATTCTGTCTGATATTGCAAGTCGGTTGTAAGCATCCACATCATGATTTCTATGGAAGAGACGTATTGCATTTGGTTCGTGTTCCCTACACCATTCAACTGTTCTGAAACGAGACTCGATCGCTGCCATTTCTTCAGAGTCTAAACGTTTTCCATCACCAATCTTCGTCAAAATTTTAGAGAATAAGAGGTCGCTTTGTCGCATAACCTGAGTGAGCGGATAGAAATCAACTGATTGCCACAATACGCACCCACCCAAGTCGTTTCGTGGTGATTTATAAACGGGGGTAGCATTTACAGGCGGTAATTGCCGAAAATCTCCAGTCAGAATGATATCCATGCCGCCAAATGGTTGATCATATACGCCCGTAATTTCATTCAGTCTAGAGTTGATTTTATTGAAAACATCGGACCCAATCATACTTATTTCGTCAACTATTACACATTTTACTCCAACGAAGGTAGTTCGGAAACACTGCAAAGCTTCATGGGGCAATGAAGTTGATGTTCGCATTAGACTTATACGAAACGCAGAGTGAACGGTCGTACCCTGCAAATTTACAGCGGCCTTTCCAGTCGACGCACAAGCAATGTAAGCATCTCGTCGTGTAGTGTGTTGTTGAGTGTATCGATTATAGGTCTCCATGGCTACACGTAACACATAAGTTTGCCACTACCGGCTGGCCCAGTGAGATACACTTGTATTGGCGGCGAACCGAATGTATGGATCCGATGTATAATTTCCAATATGAATTCTCGCTGGCGTTTATTAGTACTGCGTAACAGTTTGCAGTAGTCTTCTTTTGAAAGCACATTCGATCGTTTTCGTACAGCAGATATGCCCACAGACGAAGCCTGTGCTGCATCGATGTCATCGTTATTCTCTTGGTTGCCATCATTCAACACGCTACTCACAAAATTATCTCGATTTTTTTGCTCCTCATTTGTCGCATTTTCGTCTATATAGTTATGAATATATAATTCTTGAATTTCTTGCATCACTTCTTCAATATTTATGTTGGACTATATTCACGACGTTTAGTAAGAATTGCGGATTCGTTGGTGTCATAGATCTCGACAAACCTATTACGATCGAGTATATCAACTGTCTCATTTCGAAACGGATAGTATAGCGTAACCATTTCCCGTTTGTAATTGACCACATCACTTATATCATATTGTCTGTAACGTATAACACATGGAACTGACCGCTTCTTATTGATAAACCGAACCTCATCATTCTGATCGGCGTTTGGATCGTCACATTCGTCTGGCTGCTGTTGGACTGACTTCTTTCCAGAATACCAAGCTATGAAATCAGCGAGGCATAGATCTTTTAACGATTCATCGCGTTCCTCATAACGTTCGATTTTAGTTTTGGTCCACACATCCGTACTATCATCAGCCAAATTTTCAAAGTCCATTTGACGTTTCAATTTCCTTGATCGTTGTCGTTCTTGTGGCCACACCGTTGGGATATACACAACTTGACGACTACAATGGCTCATCGATTGACGAAGCAAATACCAGGCCGCCTCCTGTGCCGACATTTCGACCGAATTAAGAACTTTCACACCAATCTTGCGTACTAACTCGGTGAAGTCCAACTCCGGATTCTCTTCTTGTAATTTGATGAGTTCTCGTTGCAAATGACTTATTCCACGATTCGCCTTGTTAACATATTCTACAACATATGTCGCACAACTATATTCGTCCAGTATAAATTGCAAGTCACTATTTGAGCCCAACACTCTGGCTAACCACGGATTGAAAGTATGGGTGTAGATTTCAGACATATTACGTTTGAACAACATCGTCGGCCGTCGCAGTGAAGCTCGAATTGTATCGAGGTATTTGCGCTTTGTCAAATGGTTGTCTACAAGAAATTCTTCAACACTGTCATACACTTTCTGCTCCAGTATTGTTTTTAAACGCTCAGCTGATTTCTGCATGGTAGCTTTTCTCGGATCACCTTTAGCGAGCGGCAACAGTACCATTGTCTTTCGCACTGGCCAATACGGGATTCCAAAGCGACACGTTGATTCGCCACGCTTGGTACAAGTAAACGTATGCTGGTGCGTTTGATTGGAGTACATCTCTGCAGGCAAATCTCCCCTCGATACGCTCGCCAATGTATTCATCAACTCAATTGTACGTGGCATATCTTCACTGATTGATTCTTTAGGATCTGTTGCGTGCTGGAAGCTCTTGAAGTTTCTCGAGTTGTTCCAAAGACGCTAAATGTAAAGGGCTGGTTTTGAAGTATAATGAAGTGGACTGTATTGAAATTATATTATGTTCATTTATTGACAATCTTATATTTTCGATGCTATTGCTGACACATGCGGATGTTTTCTGGCCATAACGCCCGTTAATTAAGTTTTAATAAAAGTCAAACGCCATAATAGATAGACGAAGGTCGTCTGATTAAATTAGTGCAAGTTGCACATGACGAATAATTGAATAATGAGATCCAGAAGCCGCGGCTGTAATAGTAATGTTAACGAGTGTACAGCTCGGAGTTTCTAAAGTAACTGAACTAAAATTGACCACCGTGAACCCAGCTGACGGCCGGCGGCGGTTGATAAGCAAAGTGACGTCATCCGCGCGTGCCGCAATGTGGTGGTTACAACACACAGATATAGAAATACAGTACAAAGTTCGAACATACTGCCCGCTCAAAATCGGGACGATTTTGCAATTTATGCATTAAGTCAGCGGCGTAGCCAAGGGGGGGCTATTGGGCTGCAGCCCCCCTGGAATAATTGTAATAATACTAATAACAATAATAATAAAAAATATATAGTATAGTACGAAATATAGTGGACTGTATAGTATAATACAAAGTTACTGCACGGTGTCTGATAAAGTGCGGAAAGCAAAATGTGCGTGTTCAAGTGAGAAGTGGGCATCGCGCATCAAGTGGCATGCGGAAGAAATGGTTGGCCGTTATGTGGACACCGTGATTCTGGAATTTTTGACATTAATGAAGATGGAATTAAGGGAGAAGGACATTTTAGAGCATTGCTTCGTTTGCGAATTCAAGCTGGAGACGAAATATTAAAAAATCACTTTATTAATTTGCAATAAGAACGCAATATATATAAGCCCAGACATACAAAACCAAATCATAAATTGTTGTAACAAAATAATAATAAAAAAGCTTGCATCTCAGAAAAATGAAGCGCAGTGTTTTACAGTTTTAGCGGATGAAACCGCAGATATTAGTTGTATTGAACAGTATTCCATATGTGTAAGATATTTTAATGAAAATACAAAAAAAATTTGTGAGCACTTTCTTCAGTTTGTCCCTCTTACTTCTACAACTGGAAAAGATTTAGCAGCAACGCTGTTATCTTCATTAGAAAAATTTGGGATTGATTTAAAATATCTTAGAGGTCAAGGCTACGATGGTGCTCCAGTGAATACTGGCGAACATGAGGGTGTTCAAAAATACGTCAGTCAAAAATATCCGACAGCAGTTTTTGTTCATTGTGTTGGTCACTCATTAAATTTAGTTCTATCCCATGCTTCAAAAATTCGGGAAATAAACAATTGTCTTGGAATAGTAGAAAAGATTTATTCATTTTTTGAATCACCAAAAAGGAATTCATACTCTCTAATAAAATTCAGGAATACGCACCAGAATCAAACCGACAAAAATTGAAACAAATGTGCCCTACGCGCTGGGTTGAAAGACATGATTCTGTTATCATTATGGTGGAATTGTTGGAGCCCGTGCTGTATGCATTGGAAGAAATAAGTTCCTGGAAGAATAAATCAACATCCTCATTGGCAGATTTATTACACACCGGAATTCAGAAATCAACTTTCTTAATTTCATTATTTGTAATAGAAAAAATATTTAGCTTCACATTACCATTATGTAAATACATGCAAAGTGAGAATATTGATTTATGTGCTGTAATTGAACACGTTGCAAAAGTTTAATCAATTTTTGGAAACATTCGCTTAAACTCTGAAGACGAATTTAAAATTATTTATGATAAAGCAGAAAAGCTTATTAGTAATTTATTTAATAACCATATCACCACACCAAGAATAGCAGGAAAACAAACATATAGAAGCAATATAGATTCAAACTCTCCGGAAATGTTTTTCAGAACTACAATTTTTATTCCTTTTTTGGATCATGTAATTTTCAACTAAAATCTAGATTTTTAATCATCGTGAAATATTAGAATCATTTCAATGTTTGATTCCAACTGGCCAATTTCCTACAACAGAAAACAACGAAAGTTTTAAATCCTTGATAAGTTTTTATAAAAACGATATGAACGTTCCAAACGATGAAGTTGCCCTTAGTGAGTATTTATTGTGGTTTGCAAAATATTGTGATTCAACAAATAAACCTTCAAATGCTATGCAATCTATTATTGATTGTAATAAGAATCTGTTTCCAAATATTTTTAATTTATTAAAAATATTTGTTACTTTGCCAGTAGCTACAGTCACTCCTGAGAGATCGTTTTCAACTTTAAAAAGGCTTAAAAATTATTTGGGAAATACGGTAGCGGAAGATCGACTGAGTGGTTTAGCTAGTCTAAACATTCATTGGGAAATAAAAGTACAAGAAGAAGAATTTATAGAAGAAATGAAAACACAGCCTCGATGATTAGCATTATGAATGTTGCAATATTCTGTAAGTTCAAAATATTAAAATACATCTCATAAATCTAATTAATCTGTTTATGTATACTTTATTTAATGTCACTTAAAAATTCTCAGATGGTCTTTATGAAAGGTTTCGGCATCAGTCAGTTCTAGGTGAATCGTTAGAAACTGAAAACCCAATGCGGCATCAGTAACCCCGCAATGATGCCCTTTTGCATAACAGTCTCCCACATAAATAAATGCAGCTCACAGAAAGGTTACATAAAAAACTGACCAGTGGACAGAAAAAGTTTCACCAGTCCATTTACTACCTCCCACACTTGATTCTCCTATGGCTGGAATGTCTCATAGGTGTGTTAATTGCCGATATGGTGCAGAGACCAATACGGACTTCCACCAAGACCCAAACTAGTTGCATTTGTCTCTAATCCAGGGAGCATCTGGAGCCTTACCTTGCACACTAGCCAAGAGAAAAGTTTTTAAGTGGTTATCCTTCCTCCACTATTTGTTATGTATATAAATATAATTTAATAATAATAGAAGCTTCTGTGCATAGGTAACAAATGGGTCTGTCACTGAGAGTCCGCCAGAACGAATCCCTTTGGGGTCCCCCCCCCCCGTGCGATTATTCATCTTGTTGTGTACGGCTGCCCCTACTTAGCCCCCCCCTAGAGAAAATCCTGGCTACGCCTCTGCATTAAGTTAATAATATAGTAATTAATTTTACATGACAAAAAAGAACATAACAATTGGCGTATTGGCTACAGCGCAATGACAGTTAGATAATTAATAACAATAATATGACTAACATGATAAATTCAAGTGATAATTATAAGGTACAAAAGAAATCGACCTTTATAATCATAGCAAAGAAAAACTGACAATAAAATTACCCAATACATAATAGCACCACAGTAACACAATAATAAAATGATTAAGTAGACACATTGATCTATCCCATATAATACCCAATAACGCTTACACAGCATTAAATAATAAGTGATAATACAATAAAAAGATATAACAATTGCAATCATGATATTGACACAACAAACCCCCGATAAATTCAACGATACATGACCATTGGAAAATACAATACATACATACAATAATTGGTACAATAAAGTAACAATAATAATTCCCAAAAGTTTGAATACATAATCATATAACAATACAATAATTGATATAAAATAATTGATACAATGAAAACGCAGTAACTATTGCAATAATAGCTATCCGACAGTAGTAATAATAATTACAATGATAATAATACAATTGACTTGTATGATCGCCCCGGGAATGTCCCGGGCGTGTTACAAGGCAATGTGAAAGTTCACATTCCTGGTACGTATCGTATGACGCACATGCGACTAGTCTGTTGCCGCCGGAAGGGGGCATAATTTGTGGATGGGCCGGCGTAGGATACCCTGCGCGGTGCGAACTTCAGCAACGCGCACTATAGAGTCCTGACCCGCAAAAACATTAGCAATTACCCCTCGCTTCCACTGAAGTGGGGGGGAATTATCGTCTAGAATGAGGACAAGCTGTCCGACATTTAAATTCCTTAACGTCGTGCGCCATTTGTTGCGTTGCTGGAACTGGTGCAGATAATCCTTGGACCATCGTTTCCAGATGGATTGCGTAAATTTTTGGAGCAGCTGCCACCTGCCCAAACGACTAAAGTATGTAATATTAAAGAATCGACATGACCTTGGTACGTGCCCGCTCACAGCGACAATTTCCCCTCCAATTTCTCTCCCACTACAAGCTCTCTGCGCTTAACCGTTACTCATTTTATTTCTGTCTACCACTTCTCACAGGTAGTAGATCATTGTGCCAGTATTCTTACATTTTCACAAGGTTAGCAGCAGTGTTTAATACAGTATAATCAGTTTAGCTCTTTTGGTTTTTTGTATGTGTAGAATTTTTTTTTAGTAGTTTTATCATCATTTGATCAACGTTTTAATTGTTACGTTTTAATCAGGCCTAATTAAGTTTTAATTTAATCGTTGTATTATTTATTTGCTTTTAAAATGCCACCCCGTGTAGATCGAGGAAGAGTGCGTAAATTTGGGAGAGGGGCGACATTAAACTCACAAGCACGGACTTTCATAAGACGACTGAGAGATTACTTCCAAAAAGAGTCTGCAAGTAATGCTCCACTACTGCCATTTCCGAAAGTCACTGAACGAGTTGCTAATGCACTCCAGGTCAGCAGGGCGACTGTATCTAAAGTTACAGCGGAAGTTGTGGATGTAACACCGGGAAAGAAACGTCCTCGTAAAAGCCCAAAGTCGGACTTGGATTCTTTTTCGGAAACGGCAGTACGGAATCATATATACGCATATTACAAAAGAAGAGAGCTACCGACAATAAGAAAACTACTGAATTCGTTAAAAGAGAGTGATATTTTCGACGGCAGTAGGTTTACTCTTTGGAAAATTATAAAAAATTTGGGCTTTAAGTGGAGAAAGATTAATAATAGAAAGTTTCTAATGGAGAGAAATGATGTTGTTAATTGGAGGTATAATTTTTTAAGAGAGATGAGGGAAATCGATGTAAAAAAAATAGTCTATCTGGATGAAACCTGGATAAATGCAGGTCACACAGTTGCCAAACTCCGCACCAACTCCAATCACAGCCATGTCACTTCCTTTGGTCACATACTTGCAAATGGATTTGATGGATTTCACGGAATGGCAAGATTCGACGTTGATGTGCGCTTTGAATGTCTTCGAGAGTAATGGCGAATACGGAACAATCCAACGATTATCAACTTCAATGTCCTGTTGATTCACTTTGGCAATTGTTGATCTTCCATTGTCCGCAGTCGATCGGCGACGATACAGTGGATAACCGTCATTTCCGGTAATTGTTTCTGCTACTAATGCCCGTGGATAACGCTTCGAACATTTTCCGTCGACCATACACGGAGAATTGTTATTTAGTGTTCCACAGGGGCCATGAATCATGTTCTTAGTAACAACCTCATGCAAGCCTGGATCTTCTTCTTCATCGGGAATTTCCGCTGATATCACATCATCGATTTCATTCGGTCTTATCTTATCAATCAACCAAATGAGAATATGTGCGTGTGGCAATCCGCGTTTCTGCCACTCCACTGAATACATCCAGCAGCGCGTCTCGCCGAATACGCGATGCTTCACAATGAAATCCATCAGTGATTTCAATTTCTGTTTGAAGACTCTCGCGGTGATGTCATGGCGATCGATGGGTGATTGGCCAGGGAATAACTCTTGCCGAATTTCTATCCACTGCGGATTGCACGTGAACGTGATGAACAAATCTGGTGTGCCGTAATGGCGAACATACGACATGGCATCTTGAGCGTATTCATGCATATGTCGCGGACTTCAGACGTACGTTGCTGGGAGAATCGTCATTCGTCCGACATTCTGTGCGTTTCCGTCAGCATTGATGGCATCTCGAAGGTGAATATACTCTTCGGAACGGAGTTTTGTCTGGTTCAATCTGATGAATGTCAATCGCTCAGTTTCAACTTTGACGTACATATCGACAGCATATTGGTGAAATAGACGCCGACATTTCAAGATGTGATTGTCCTCATTTTCACGAACCATCAGTCGATATGAATAATAGTTCATTGAACTGACTTTTTTGTTCGTTTCAGCGCCTGTAAATGAATTTTTGTTTCAATGAAATGAATTAATCTTATTAGAAAAAATATAATTTGCTATTCACCTGTAAGCGGATTTATCATCTTGATCGAGAAATGATAACCGTCTTCACCTTGCCAAAATATGATGGGATATTGCAACGCATCATATGATCGGTGCGTTTCGTACACACGCTGCAGCTGATCGTTCCGCCGATGTAGAACCATATCACGGGATTTCAAATTTTCACCAACGACGACAATGGCGACTTCATCAATTGTTGGCGCATTGAAACGTCTTGCGTGTTCTCCCGCAGGCGTCTTATCGGCTCTGATTACAATTTTGTGATTATCAGATGGCATGCGGTCCAGTGCGGTTTTGAACAATGCAACCAATTCATTGTATTGATGAAAAAAAATTTGCAGTTGTTCTGCAATTGGTCTTTTCACCGAACTGTTGTGTGCACAACGCTTATCTACTTCTTGTTGTGAATTGCCCATGAAATAAATCTGCAGAAATTTAGTCTGCATCCGGCGGTGGCAATAGCGAACCTGCTCGATGATATATTTGACCTTGAATCTGTAAAGGTTAAAGAAGCGATATATAGGCTGCTATATATTATATACAGCACGAATTTAATTTTTATTTTATAGATAATATAATAATGATAATAATGTTGTTGTCGAATAATCATGTTGTGTGGAAGTGTCGAATGGTGTGAAAGATGATTGTGTTGCAATTACCTTGAAAGTGGGCATGAAATTGTCCCGAACCACATTTGTTGCGCCAAATGAAGTCATTTGGAAGCAACTGTTGTATTTCTGGATTTGTGTCAGGAAATGTGTGGAATCTGTTCCTGTTCCAGAAACCAATGAGCGCAATGGCTCTGGTGGCGGGACCAATGGCGCCAATTTGACTTTGCCACTTGCGCAACACAATCCATGGGTTTCATTTCTGTATTTCAATGCCTTACAATGTGGGCACACAACGCTCATCGATCCAATAGCAACGGATTGGTCTGCACTGTAATCAATTGTCACGTTGTAACGGAATGCAGCTCAATGAGTATTCAACGCAACATTTGTTTGTCTTCTTGCACGATTATTCAAATTCATTATCGCGCGATTGGTTTCTACTGACCGATGATGTCTCATTCGATGCATATCATCTTCGTTTGCATTTTCTCTTTCTTCTTGTGTACGTGCTGAACGTGTTTGTGATAATCGATTCCGTTCAATTTCATTTCGCTCTTCGCGTTGCTCTGCAGTTCGATTAGATCGAAAATTCGTTTGGTTTGTAGCATTGCGACCTAAATTGCTCCGTCTTATTGGCGGCATTGCAATGCGATTAAATTGTGTCAATTCAATTCAATTGTGTCGATTGCGACACAATGTGCGATGCGAAGAATCACAATTCAACTGAAAATGGACAATTGATTCACTTTGTTGTTACTGTATAACCGTTTGTCACTTCAAAAGTCACCGTATTTCGTAGGTAAATCTGTAAATTTGTTTGAGATAAAACGACGAAACTTAATTCATTTCATGAAACAATTGCGATGAACTTACAACAGAATCACAATTCAACTGAAAATAAACAACTGAATCAACTTTTCGTCACTATGTAACCGATTGGCTTGATTCACAATGTGACAATCAGCTGTCAAACGACATTTGCGCACATAGTCTATAGCGAAATATGTCGGAAAACCATCAGCTTTGTTTGTTTACGCGCCAGACAACAAATTTTTAACATTGCTTTTAGTTAAGACCGCAGTAATTGGAAGATTTAATTTTTTAACCGCATTCAAAACAAATTTGTTGCCATGGTAACCATAAATCTAATCTGCTACATATTCCAAGACTAATCACTTTTATTAATATTATTTTAATACACTTTATTAAGGCAGACAGCCTGATTTAAATATTCACTGTAAACGTTATACTACACGTTAATACGAAATTGTAAATATCATTTACAACATATTATTTATTGTAAATATTTCAGGTTAATTTATAATGTTATTTTTTCCTGAAACCTTTTCCAGGACCATAACGAACAAAACAAAAAAAGAATTACGCATACCCATCGTTCGAATCGTGAGTTATGGTCTTGAGTTCATACAAAAATCCCATAGAAAAAAGCACTTTCATTTTTTCCCGAATTTTCCAATTTTTCTTTCCCTAAAAACCTTATTCGGACTATTACGAACATTTAAAAAAAAAATTAGCCAAATCGGTCCAGCCGTTCTCAAGTGATGCGCTTACCAACGAACAGCATTTAATTTTTATTTATATAGATTTATTTACTTGAATTCAGTTCGATAATTTCTAAAAAAAATATCCCCCACCCTCAAACTATTTTCACTAATTATAGACACTTTTGCTATTATGGGGTAGTCATTTAATATATAACTAGTGGTCGCCCAGTGGTCGAAATTCGACCGTAATTGATTAAATTTTTAAGTTTGAACGTATTGAGGTTCTTTTGTCAAAGAGTATACCTCTATAATCATTGCATATAATTTTTTTGAATTTTGTTCTATTACGTCAGCTGCGAGCGTGTACAAATACGTCATTAGCGTGTGTTGTTTGCCTTAATTCCCTGCAATACCTATGAAATTTAAAATTTAATGTTAGTAACAGTTGAAAAAAAAAACAATTACAGCTTGTATTCGTATTTATTTTTTGATATAATTCATTGTCAGTTTCAATTTTTTCATGTTATTATTGAATCAAATAAACGCTAATAAAAATGAGACTTGACATTCATAGAAGTATAAGATACATTGTTTTCAATTCCAGTGGATTACATTTCATTTTTGGTAAGGTACAAAATTCGAAAAAAGATTATCTGCTACAAAGCTTATATAATTTTTTAATTTTTTTTTCTATGCATTAATTTTCGAGTTATTTGAAAAATATGAAAGATAGGAAAAATGTGGTTTAGCTTGGCTAAGCCATATTTAAAAAGCAATAACGCGTTTTTTGACATTTCCTTGGGTTTTTTTATTGCCATACTGACCAGGTTTCGCCAAGGCTACACAGTTATTTTGCCTATCTTTTTCGAATTATATAAAATTTAAATAAAAATTAATACAAAATAAAAAATGAAATAAAAAATACGTGCCTCGTATTTTTTCATATATTTTTCATTAAATCAAAAAAACCGGGCGGTTAAAAAATAAATGTTGTCCATTGAACTTAAAATAGTTTGAAAGTGAATTTAGTGATTCAGAACTTCTGTGTAAACGATGTTTTTTGTAAAAACTCTTTCATCATTTGCTAAATGCCCTTGGCCATTATATTCGGAAATATAAAATCTCAAACCATCGAATGATCGAACTCTACTTGCTGCGACGTACAATTGACCATGTATAAAAACTGGCTGACTCAATAAAATTCCAATTTTTTCAAATGTTTGTCCTTGAGACTTATTTATTGTCATCGCAAATGCAGGTATAATTGGAAATTGAGTTCTTTGAAAGTTAAATGGTAAAACAGTACCGGAATATGTTAAATTTATACGTGGAATCAAAATTCTCTTATTGCGTGTGGTTCCAGTTAAAACTTCGCAATCAATAGCATTACGATGCATACACTTGATGCGCATTCTTGTTCCATTGACTAATGCTTCCTTTGTATTTAAGTTTCTGATCAGTAAAACAATGCAATTAACTTTCAATACTAACTTATGTGGTGGCAAACCACTAATAGTCAAAGAATTCAAAAACTCTACTGGATAGTTATTGATTTCATTGTCATCATCACAAATTATTTTATCGTAGCTATGATATGTTTTCTGTTCACCTGGTATTCGATTAAGTATATCAGTATTAATAAAAGTACAATCATCATTTTTAGGTGCTAAAATAACTGACTTCAATATGTTATCTGAGAGTATGTTTTCGGAAATATTTCCATACACCTCATTAATAATATTATTTTCATCTCCTATTAATTGCTGAGGTATTTCAATAATATTTTCACCAAACTGAGGGAATTGTGGGGCTTCATCATTACCAATTTTTTTTCAAGAATTCTACAAATTCTATTTCACTTGGTAAGGCTCTCATATTTTGAGTAAACGTTACTTTATGAAAATAAACAAATTTATGCCAACTCGTGACACAATTTTCAATTAAAGTTGCACGTGATCCATGTGGGACAACTGGTAAGATTTGCCGAAAATCACCGCACAGAAGTATCTTTTTCACTCCAAATGGTTTATGTTTATCATTTTCATCGCATAGATCGTGCAATAATCTATCTATGATTTTCAACACTTGCAGTGGGCACATAGAAATTTCATCAATAATTATCAATGATGATGAATTTATGTAACGCCCATAGCTACTGTTTGCGGTAATATTCGCTACAGAATTTTCCAAAATGGGTATAGGCAATTTAAACACATTGTGTAAAGTTCTACCTCCAAGTAATAGAGTTGAAGCTATGCCACTGAACGCTGTTGCAATGCAACTAAGATTAAGCGAATTTAATTTGTGAATGATTGCTGTTTGTGTAATGTTTTTCCACAACCTGCATGAGCAGTTAAACAAAAAACATTAGATCCAGTATCATGGTGCAAAACTTCACGAATCACACGATCAATTAGATTACGCTGTTCAATATTTGCAGTTTCATAATGCTCACAAAACAGAAACTCTTTTTCTATTGGATCAATAGTATTTGCTTCGTCTGTTCTCTGCGAATACGTGGGAACTGGTAAACCATGTTCTTGACATGACAAATTATGAACATTCAAAATATCTTCAATTTCTAATAGAGCTGTGTTAAAGGATACTTCTTCGTTGTAATCTCTCAAAAAATCTTCACTAAGATATACTTTAAATTCATTCCATAACGCCAATGCATTGGCTGGCACATTTAATGCACAAACATAACCAAATAAATTTCGCATTTGTTTTGGTGAATGTAATTCTTTTGCTTCATTTAAACATTCGCGCCATTCATTATCATTTGAAGCAATGCCGCGAGCATGGCACGCTTCAACAAAAGAAGTGTGTATAATTCCATTGTATGTTCTAACATCCTCAAATGATTTTGGACCACAGACATGTAATAAAAGGAATCGTAAATGGAAAAGTTCGATGTCTTTTGGTGATACTACATATACGTGTGTAATGATTTTATCACCTCCACGCCTTCTCTTCTTCCATTTTTTTCGGGAATCTTCCCACACATAATGCAAAGGAATTTCAATATACTTATATTCATGCGCTGATGGATCTGATCGATTCAATTAAAAAAATGCTAATAATTTTGTTTGTCTTGCATTTTCAATTGCTTGCCGTTCTTGCCCTTCTCGAAAGTAAACATTCTGTCTACGCGGTAAATGAATGTCAAGTCTAACGATGACATGTGATTGAAAATGTATTGGTAATTCATAGATGCGCCATACAGCATCAGTTGATCCAACATAACGGCCATTTAAAAAATTTTTAACTTCATCAATTTGTATTTCTTGACCTGGTTCATTTCTCTCTGAACCTAATTCAACAGATGCACTGTCATAGCCTTTATACAAGTATTTATAAATGTATTTAACACTTTTAACTGTAGCGCATACTTCAACATTTATATGGCAATTAAATTTGGCAAGTAAATACGGATTGTATGGTACAACATAACGATTGTCGAGGCAACTACCGCGAACTTCAACATTAATACCATTATCACGCCTTCTGTATAATGGATATCCATTTAATGATTCACATGTAAATTCATTAAATCGTTTTGGATAATCTTTTGTGCATTTTCCATCTCTCATATATACAGAATTTGGATTAAGTACACCACATGGACCATGCATCATGTGTTTTACAACATATTCATGTAATGTAGGATGTGTTTGAATGTTAGGAATCTCCGCAGATACAACTTTATCAATATCGGTAGCATTAACAATTTTATCTTGCTCATTTAAAGAGAGTAAAATGTGAGCATGAGGCAATCCTCTCTTTTGAAACTCAATTGTATAAATGAGTGCTTCGACTTTACCGAAGATTTTTTTTAGTGTAAGGCCCTCAATTAATGCTTTCAGTTTGGACTTGAATACACGCACAACAACATCAGGTCGAAAATTAGCTGACTCACCTACACCAATATTGCTAACTATTTCAGGCCAACTTGGATTGCAAGTCATTGTAATAAACAAAGAAGGCTTTCCGAAATGTTGTACAATTGACATTGCATCTAAATAATTCTGATACATATTTCTTGGAGATCCATTGAATGAAGATGGTAAAATTACTCTACAGTCAACATTATTGGCATTGGGGTTCAATTCTAAATAATCTGTTAAATTGTTGTAAACTTCAGACCTAAGACTTGTTTGATTTTGTCGAATGAAATGTAACCTTGTGCCCTCTATTCTCACATACATATCAACTATCCACTGCAGAAATAATTTTTGTGAATGGTGCAACATGCTAAAATCTTCTCTAATTGCAAGTCGATAGGCTGCATACTGAAGCATGGTTAATTTATTTCTGGGTGCTCTTGAATTAGATGTAGTTGGTACATTATGAGAAATATTGATATGCCACCCAGTAACACCATTTGGAAAAAGTAATGGATACGCTAAAGGGTCCAATGATGAATCCAAAACAGAGATATTTTTAATGGTACCATTAACTTTTGAAAACGAAACCATATTTCGTTCAAAGGGTGGCTCACCATCAACTGTACTAAATATTACTGCTACATCAGTTTGAACTGCATCATTAAAATGGCGTAGATCTAAATCACGATTTAATTCAATGAGCATACAAATTTCTTTATTTTGATTTTCAACTCTCTGACAATGATCTTTCATTGCAATGAATAACCGAACGAAAGGATTAATGCGTTCCAATTCAAGAGAGATTTTGCACATTATATTGTTATTGCATGTTTGATTATAGTGTTCACGTAATCTATAATTGACAGCAGTGTCAACATCATAAAAATATAATTGCGCATAACATGGTAAGCGACCATATCCAGCAGTCATTGGACCTGATCTGTGATAAAAAACATCATGTATTTTAAAATGATACACTCCACGCGTAACTGTATCCGAAATTGTAGCTTCTGAGCTAACCATAGCAAATGATGAATTGTATTTACGAATGTTTTCAAAATAATTTTTTGACTTTCTTTTTATTGAAGGTTCATTTGAAGTAAGTCCATCATACAATGATTTAAAGTATTCATTTTGACTTAAGGGCGGTAATATTGCTTTACCCTTATGACAACATGAAGTGAATGCAGTCCTTTCACCTAAAGTGACCTCAGATTCGAAATGTTTTGCATTGCAAAACCTGCATTGTAAATTCATTAATCCACAATCAAAAGTATTAAAATTTCTTGGAATGACATTCAGTGCGCATTTAAATGTATCCCTCAAAATAATTTCATCATTTTGTATACTATTTACACTATTTAAATTTGCATTTGGTCTATTATCATTTTGACTTTCACGCAAATATATATTCCTTCTTCTTTGTCTCTCACTCCGACCCGTCAATGTTCTATGTCGAGGCATAATGGAAGTAGGTGCGAATATCTGAATGTAAAAAAAAAAAATGTAATGAAATTACTGAAACTAAGATTAGACAGGGTTTAATTTAAAAATAATAAAATGTACTCACTTTTTTGAAACCACCAATAATAATTAGGCGAGAGTAAGTCAATTCAAATTGCTGCTACAAAATTGTCCTTTTGCAACAGGTGTATATTAAGCAAGCTGTATTTCACTTTCAACTCCACATTAATATGTAAAACACAGATATCTAATATACAAAATATAAATTAAACACTTTTTTGCCTTGACATACACTTCACAGACTACTGAAAAAGGAACATTTGAAATCACACAAAATTCACAGCTCATTCAGTCAATCTGTCAGTAATTATTTGTTGGCAATATTTTAAAATTCTTTGGCGACAATCTCTACTCTGTGCGACTGTTTGACCACAGACTATTATGTGTTTGACATTGGCAGTATAAATGTAAACAAACGACAGACTATTATGTGTTTGACATTGGCAGTATGAACGAACACTAAAATGAAAAAATTATAATTTTATTGCCTGGCAACAAAATTATTTTATTTTTAACAATTACCATTGTTTGAAAAAGTTTAAATGAATTTTCAAGTGCAAATGAA
Source organism: Magicicada septendecula (assembly GCA_034769895.1). NCBI lineage: Eukaryota > Metazoa > Arthropoda > Insecta > Hemiptera > Cicadidae > Magicicada > Magicicada septendecula. Next base: position 1,435,659,049 of record CM068367.1, on the reverse strand, counting down.
TGTTTTATTTTATTTAATGTATTTGTAACACATATATATAAATTTTAGCTTTCTGGAAGTCCTTCACTGAAGCCTATGCCTACACGGTTGGTTGAAAAACATTTCCCAGATTTAATCCCATCAAGTGACAAGAGTAAGAGCATCACAAGAATGCACTCCTTCTCCATATAAACTTTAACTATGCCAAATCTCACACTCCTCCATGCGCGCAATATGCTTAAAAAGGGGTACTAAGTTTTCTCTTCCCATATTAATATATAGATGTTATTTTCGAGTCACTTTATCTATAAAAATTAGATACTTTATTCTTATAAAGAAACAGAATTACGTAGATAATCACTCATTAATTACTCATTTATATAATTATGTGGCCACAAATTATTGTGTGGCCTGCTGGGCCATAGTTGCGGATTTTTATGCTTAGATGATTTAAACTAAATTATAATAAAATTATAATTTTATTGCCTGGAAATAAAAATTATTTTATTTTTAACAATTACCATTGTTTGAAAAAGATTAAATGCATTTTTACTTCCATGTTCCATAAGGAAATGGAAGTACGGTATGGTCATGGCGAAAAAAATTGTGTTCAAGATAAGGGCTGATTCTGATTGTACTATCCTCAAAACATGAAGAAAAGTCATTTTTCGAAAAGTGTCTGTGTGTCTGTCTGTCTACGTGTAAACATTTTTCTATGGCAAACAATAACAGCCGGAAATTCAAACAGAACCAAATAATTTTTTGCATACAGCCCTGAGGGCCTATTGTTTTTGGTCAAGATCGGTTAAGGGGAAGGGGTAGTTTACCTGCAACGTTTTATGTTGTAACAAGGGTAATTTTTTCTATGACGAACGATAACTGCCGCATATTCAAACACAATCAAATAATTTTTTGCATACGTCCCTGAATTGTAGAGGACTCAAGGCCTTTTGATTTTGGTGAAGATCGGTTAGGAGAAAGGGGTAGTTTACCTGCAACATTTTTTTTTATCAAGGGTAATTTTTTTTCTATGACAAATGATAACAGCCGCAAATTCAAACAGAATCAAATAATGTTTTGTATACAGCCCTGAATTGTAGAGTTCTCAAGACCTATTGTTTTTTGTGAAGATCGGTTAAGGGAAAGGGGTAGTTTACCTGCAGCGTTTTATGTTTTAACAAGGGTAATTTTTTTCTATGGGAAACGATAGCAGCCGCAACTTCAAACAGAATCAAATAATGTTTTGCATACAGCCCTGAATTGTAGAGTTCTCAAGACCTATTGATTTTGGTGAAGATCGGTTACGGGGAAACGGCAGGTTACCAGAAACATTTTTTGTTGTAACAAGAGTAAAGTTGTTTGGATTGTTCATCTTCTTTTTTCTTTTTTCACAGTACTAAATAAAACAGAATATAGAACTTTCACTTGTGAAACTTAGTTGTTTTTTCTTCCCATATGCGTTTCGGCGTGATGTGCGCCTTCGTCAGCAGTTTGAGACAGACTGGCCAGTAACTTGTAACGGTTTTTATTTGGAAGGTTTAGTGGGGGAGGTGTGTGGAGGAAGGGGATTGCCGCGGGGATCCAAATTATTGTTAGTTTTATATATAATTGTGTCAAAAAGTGTGTGTGATTTATAGTTTAATTGGTCATTAAGTATGTTGTTTGGTTGTGTTTTGTATATTTCATATTGTTCTGCTGTGTTAAGTTTTCGACTTTTGGGTAAGTAGTGTAATATCTCAAGATTAGTATCTATGTTGGTGTAGCGGTGGTTTTTTGTGTGTATGTGTGTGGCAAACGCAGAATGTATATTGTTGTTGGATAAAGCTTTTAGGTGTTCAGAGTAACGAGATGAAAAAGATCTTCCCGTCTGGCCTGTATAGAAACTATTGCAATCATTACAATTTAATTTGTAAACACCTGTTTTGTTGTATTTGTCTATGTCCGTGTTTGTATCATTGATGTGTTTTTTGACGGTATTGTTTGTTCTGTGTGCTATTTTGTACTTGTGTTTCCTGAATGTGTTGGCGATTTTGTGTGTGTTGGAGTTATGGTATGTGAGTGTGATGTATTTAGTTTGTTGTGTGTTGTTGGTATTTAGTGTTTTGTTGTTTTTGTTTATGATGTGTTTGTGTAGTTTGTTTATTAAATTAGGGTTGTATCCATTTTTTATTGCTATATATTTGATTGTGTTGAGTTCATCGTTATAGTCCTGTTTACTTAATGGTATTTTAGTTAGTCTATGGAGCATATGGTTGAAGGCTGCATGTTTATGTTGTGTTGGATGGTTTGTTGTGTTGTGTATTACCATGTCAGTTGTGGTTGGTTTTCTGTATATTTTATACGTGTGTGTATAGTTTGTTTTGTTAATTGTTAGGTCCAGAAAATTTATACTATTGTTTTGTTCTATTTCCAGTGTAAATTTTAGTTTGTGGTGTATTGTGTTTATGTATTTGTGGAAGTTTTCAACCTGCCTTGTATTGCCATTGAATAAAAGTAATATATCATCCACAAACCTGTGCCAATAAATGATTTTGTTGGTGTACTTGTTGTTGTTTATTATGTGGTTCTGTTCTATGTTGTGTATGAATATTTCTGCCAGTATTCCTGATAAATAAAACAGAAACTACAACGCACACATATACAATCAAAAAGACACAACAACGAAATAAAAACGCTTAATAATGTAAAACAAAAGTTACTTGAACACAACATAACAATATTAAAAGCTGATAAAGGGAACATAAATGTCATAATGGACAAACATGAACTAAACACTAAAGTTGAGAAATTCTACAACGAAAATAATATAACGAAAATAAATAAAGACCCCACACTAAAATTTCAAAAACAAATTAACAAATTTATAAACAACACAAAACACATAATCCAACCAGAAAGCACCAAACACCTTAAACAAATCAAACCTAACCTCCCAAAACTAAACGCTTTACCAAAAATACACAAACCTAACATTCCCATCAGACCATTAATAAACAACACACAAGCTCCCTCCCACAAAATCGCAAAACACCTAGTCAAAATAATCAGAAAAAACATTAATCTCAGTAACAATACTTCTGTCAAAAACAACATAGAACTAGTCAAGAAAACCCAACACATCCACATCCCACACAATTCAACATTAGCATCTTTTGACATAACTAATTTATACACCAATGTACCCATTAAAGAAACATACAACACTAGAACATTTACTCAGACAAAACAACACGCCTGAAACACACATACATGAGATCATCAAACTCACCAAAATAATTACAGAGCAAAATTACTTCACATACAACAACAAGATATACAATACACACAAGCAGACGGTCTCCCGATGGGATCCCCCATATCAGGAATACTGGCAGAAATATTCATGTACAACATAGAACAGAACCACATAATAAACAACAACAAGTACACCAACAAAATCATTTATTGGCACAGGTTTGTGGATGATACATTACTTTTATTCAATGGCAATACAAGGCAGGTCGAAAACTTTCACAAATGAAGGGCTGCCGGGAAGAACAGGCTCAGTCACATTTTGCAAATTTTTCAGGAGAGCATTTTAGGTGCTTAAATCTTATCAGGCTCAAAACAAGAATGCTTAAATTAACTTTTTCTTAACGAATTAGTTAGCAAACATGTTTCAGTAAGTTCCTGAGTTAGTTTTGCATAAATATTTGTTAAAATAAGGGCACGTTGCGAGATAGAACGAGCTTGGTCCATGGACTGAGCCTGTTTTTTCCCAACAATAAATAATAAGAACTCACAGAGCACAATGAAAACCATTACTTTATTATGAGCAGAGCACAAAACATAAGTAAGTAATTAAAAAATAATGTTAAAAGCAATAGCTACAAAGATAGACGTCTACTGGTAGGTCAGGGTTTCCAAGTATCTTTGCGCTTCTGGTCGACAAAACTTCTTAAGAACTTGTAAATCGTCGTACTTTGGCTTTGAAATTGGTAAGTCTCCTACGAAACAAAAAACAAAGTGAATTAGGCCTGTGATTTCTGTGAGTGTTTTTTCAGCTAATTTTAATACAGAAACGTACAAATTATTTTTCTGTATTATACAACTACCTAATATTATGAATGTACTTAATCCATAATCAGCCTGTTTTACGATTTAGAACTTTACTTACCACATACGAATAATCTGGCAAAGAAAACTCTCCTCTGAAAACTTCTGTTGGAACAGCTGTTAGCACTTGAATCTTTACCCAAGCTCCATGGAATGTATTTCTGTATTTTACAAAGTTTTGAATTTCACTGGAGCCTTCATCTCGCTCAATAAGAACTTGTCGCACTGGTCGGGTTGGAAATGGGCACTTTTTCTTATAATATGGTGACAAATGAGATTTCCATTGACAGAAAGAGCCAATATTCGCTTTATGAACAGTAAATGGACATGGTTTTGTCCTTGCATGCCTAAAAACATCAAGCCAGTCGTCGGGAATTTCAGCCCGAGATTTTTGATTTATTATGCCCAGGTTCTTATCTGTTTCTAGATAAGAGTGCCCTCTTATAGGGAAACATAATTTGACATAATTAAATCTTTTTTCAATGTGTACCAAGTTATGGAGGAACCTAATCAGGGTATAATTTTTATTCTGCCCTGAGCAGCCATCACAAAATATTTCAAGATTTTTTACTGAATTGTCGAGATATTCGTAACAAAACGTATGCAACATTGAGCATACGTCATCACTCCCTTTTTTGCCACTACACTCTGGGTACATAAAAAATACACTCTCACTGCTTGACAAAACGTGTATATTAAAACTGTACACAGACAACTGCCTACGGTAGTAAACGTCGTTCGTAGGCACATTTGGGCACGACAAGTTTTTACTAAAATCCATGCAAACGGCTTCAAACTCGCTGTCATTTTTGGCTTTCAATCTAGCTTGTTTTTTATTTTCATAAAACTGACTCGCTTTTTTCTTGTGCAAACGATTCTCAGTTTTTAAACGTTTTATGTCTGCATCAATTTTTATTATTTCATTTGGATCTGTGCACTCATTTCTTTTAATCTCTTCTGCTTTTAATTTAGCACTAAATTCATCGCACTGACTACAGGTGTCCGTGCGTGGGTAGCCAAATGAAATGTTAAATTCAGTGTTAAATATTTGCCTGTAGCTTCCATGAGATACTTTTATTGTTGGGTAGTTCTCTTTAAACATATTATACATTTTCATAACATTTAATTCTTCAGGTAGGTACACTTTCTTAGAGTCTTTCAAGCCATAATGGCTTCCACGACCTTTAAATGAGCTTATATGAGTTCTAACAGCTTCTCTAGTTTCATCTGGAAGTCTCCACGGTCTGTTATCATGTTTTCCTCTTTTGTCTAGAGGAAAATGTCCAGTTGACAAAAGGTTCGAAACAAGATACTCGATTTTCCCTTTACTAACACCATGAATTGAAATAAAAGCTTTGCGACAAACATCTATTTCCTTCACAATACCATCAATACGTGCCCTTACTCGGTATTTATAAGCTGCTCTGTTTTGTCTGGCACCTTCTGCTTTCCTAGGCCGCCTGCGAGCAACAGGTAGAACAGCTATTAAACCGCTCAAATAGGTATTTTGCATGTCAACAGATGCCATAGAGTTAAAGTCTTTTAAAATAGCCTTACGAGATTCTGCAGGAACATTATCAAAACATTTTAAAGAACACTGGCAATCATCACCCATTTCATGTGAACTTAGGTTAAGTTTTTTCTTTACCTCAGACATCCTGCCTAGCCTTTTTCTTTTCCTACTACTTCCATTCTTCACTGGAGTAATGTCTGACTGATCTTGAGCCTCCATTGAACTGTGTGAACTTTGAAGTACGTACAGCTCTTTAGTTAAAAAGTATTAACACAACACTAGCTAAAACATGATGAAATCACAGACAGTATGACAGAACGTAAACAATGGAAGCACAAACAGAACCTGAACTAGCGCTCCGGGTGGCCTGTAAACAAAGTAAGGCCTGTGACTCAGCCGGTTGTTTCCCACAATGGCGGGACTGAGCCTGTTCTTTCCCCCTGCACGTATTCTTTTTGTTGTTTTTCCAATGGACTGAGCCTGTTTTTTCCCAAAACTATTATACCAACATGTGCTACTCATGATAGGCTATGATGTGAACCATTAAAACAAACATCACAAATTTTGGACTGAGCCTGTTCTTTCCGACAGCCCTTCAAATACATAAACACAATACACCACAAACTAAAATTTACACTAGAAATAGAACAAAACAATAGTCTAACAATTAACAAAACAAACAATACACACACGTATAAAATATACAGAAAACCAACCACAACTGACATGGTAATACACAACACATCAAACCATCCAACACAACATAAACATGCGGCCTTCAACCATATGCTCCATAGACTAACTAAAATACCATTAAGTAAACAGGACTATAACGATGAACTCAACACAATCAAATATATAGCAATAAAAAATGGATACAATCCTAATTTAATAAACAAACTACACAAACACATCATAAACAAAAACAACAAAACACTAAATACCAACAACACACAACAAACTAAATACATCACACTCACATACCATAACTCCAACACACACAAAATTGCCAACACATTCAGGAAACACAAGTACAAAATAGCATACAGAACAAACAATACCGTCAAAAAACACATCAATGATACAAACACGGACATAGACAAATACAACAAAACAGGTGTTTACAAATTAAATTGTAATGATTGCAATAGTATAACAACTACTGATCCTCTCTAATTAATATATCTGTGTTGTTGTGGTTAAAAATTATGTATAGAGTGTGTAATTCTAATTTTTCGTTCAACCCTATCCCGCGTTGAAGAGAAGAGAAGGAATTTTTATTGTTTTCTCATTCTCTTTAATACCCAAGCAGTCCGTGAATAGCGCTGTGGTTCCCAGACAGCTGAAAATTGTAGGTTAATCCACCGCGTACAATAATTCTCAGTTACACTCTCTACTTATACTAGATCTTGTTCACACTACACTAAATATTATATAAATGAGAAGATATCGTTAAATTCTGAAAGGATTCTTTATTAATATTTTAATATTTCTTGTCCAACAAAGTTGTTTCTTTACGGAGATACAACAAAGGCTATATGTTAGAAGTAATCGATTATCGATCGGATTCAGTGTTTTATATTATTTTAGTTATGATTTTATATTTCTTTAAACACAGGGCGTGAAGGTTCTTTCAACTGTTAGTAAGGTCAGAAAATGCATAAATAGGATTACAAGGTATTACAATATAGAATTAAGTTCTTATTAAATATTATTTCAAATAATTGTAAATATGACTAAATATTGACGACTCGGAACACAAAGTTTTTTATAAGTAAAAACGTAAAGTTTTACCTTACAGCCTGAACTGGCTTTCACCTATAGAAGCCTTCTATAGGTGAAAGCCGGTTCAGGCTGTAAGGTAAAACTTTACGTTTTTACTTATAAAAAACTTTGTGTTCCGAGTCGTCAATATTTAGTCATATTTAGTTAAGTAACGGACACGTCATGGACAACGAAATCCAAGAAATAATTGTAGTTTACCGTCCTCTGGACATCGTGACTCGATAAGGCAGTGTAGAGATAACCTCTTCATCGTGTTTGGTCAATCACCGAATGCAGATGAATTTGTTCTCATCAGTTTTCGCTCCAAGTTGAAATAAAAGTTGATTTTTTGGTCCTGGGACGATGCAGAAGTACCGCTCCTTTTGTTCACCAACGTCCGAGTTTTGTGGTTACGTGCTTCGATGAATTTTGAGTCCAACTACGTTTTTTTCTATTGAGTTGTGGAAACTGAAGTTCAGATCTAATTTAGTGTTTTATTTTCATTTCTTTTATGTTACAGGATTATATCACTTGATTCAGGTAGTTATTTCCCTGTTTTGGTTGATTATTATTTTAACATTTGTTCATTATATTGAGTTTTACTATTAGAATTGTTCCTTTGTATGTTTCATTAATTTTCTTGTACAGGTTTTAGGTTGTTCAGTTATATAAGACGGTTGAATGATAGTGGACCATACTATGGTGATTTATTATTCATTTTGCTTCCCAATTGTACTATTTTTTTTTTAAATTAATCAAATCTTTTCAGAGTGTCTTCAAACTAAACCGTCCTCGTTCATGTAAAATTATTCAATAATCGAATCAACAAATTCTATCTCTCTCGTCGTCCCTAACAACCATTTTTTCTACTCTTATTGGATATTATATTATACCATAACCATTTCATACAATGTTCTTCCACTCATCAAAATGATCCTTTACTAAATTTCCATTATATCCTATTATAATTTTACCTATTGTTTGTTACTAAATTTTATATATTTTGCTGTCGTTTCCTCTTAATTTATTTACTTTAACAAGTATTATTTTTCTGTTACAAAACATTATCTATCGGTATCATGAGAATTTATTTATTTGTTATTAGCAATTATTATTAACTTCTCCTAACTCATTAGATTTTATTTAGTATTTGTTACAAATTTCTTTACCTAACCTTTCTGATCTGACTTACTATATAATGTTACTGGTTGTTAGGCCTATCATTATACTCTTATCTACTTCTGATTTTAATCTGTTACTATTTGCATTATTATAGAATCCTTCATTTATTTATGACATGGTTATATTAAACCCTTTTGTATCTCGTTAACAAATATAGCCTTTTTGGCCAAGTTTACAATTATAATCGTCCTACTATCTAAGTACATGTATACAAACAATTAACTTTATAAAGTCTAACAAAAGCTTTATAATGATATATGGATAACACATAAAATGAAATTAATTGGTAATCAATTAATGAGTTTGACAACAGCTCTATAATGGTATAATGATAACACATAATAATTATTTACTTGGTATTCTATTAAAAGAATAACTCCACTTGCTGCACACAAAAAATAACATAATTATCATGATAATATGACATGATACAATTAATAACGGGTACAATTGTGTGACCTAAGTCATGTAACACTTACTCATTCTCCTCTCCTTTAAAACATCAATTATTATGAAACAGTCTAAATTAAGTTTTTACATTATTTGTCAATGTCTGTTGCTTGCACCCCTCACTGAACTTTGAGGTTTGTATTTATTAACATGATTAATTTTTTTTCCTACCTTGTATTCTTATTTCATTTATTCAATTATGAGTTGGGTTTCTGACCTTTTACACGTGTGGATAATTAATATTTTTATTCTATTTTAAAGCTTATAAGTTGATTTATGTAACGTAGGGGACCGTATTTTCGTTACGTTACAATAGTTTCTATACAGGCCAGATGGGATGATCTTTTTCATCTCGTTACTCTGACCACCTAAAAGCTTTATCCAACAACAATATACATTCTGCGTTTGCCACACACATACACACAAAAAACCACCGCTACACCAACATAGATACTAATCTTGAGATATTACACTACTTACCCAAAAGTCGAAAACTTAACACAGCAGAACAATATGAAATATACAAACACTACAAAACACAACCAAACAACATACTTAACGACCAATTAAACTATAAATCACACACACTTTTTGACACAATTATATATAAAACTAACAATAATTTGGATCCCCGCGCCAATCCCCTTCCTCCACACACCACCCCCACTAAACCTTCCAAATAAAAACCGTTACGAGTTACTGGCCTGTCTGTCTCAAACTGCTGACGAAGGCGCACATCACGCCAAAACGCGTACGGGAAGAAAAAACAAGTAAGTTTCACAAGTGAAAGTTCTATATTCTATATTAAAGAGTAAAGTACTTAATTTTGATAAATAAAGTATCCTGATAAGAAGATCTTAATAATCCACTGTAGAAACGTAGATGAAATATCTATAAATGAAGAGGCTATTTGAACGGGGAGGGGTAATTTTCTATAAACAAAAATTATAGTTGAGGATAATTTTTTTATGTATGTATTATGTTATCAGCAACAAAGAAGTAGTTTGTTGTTAAAATTCCTTCCCGGCCTGTTTGGCCGTAGACCAATGTTTTCTGCAAAACCAGACGTTTCAGCAGTGCCATCGACTTCCATCATCAGCGAAAATCGAGTATGATAACGTGAGGTGATATACGTTAGTTGTAACGGTACAGAATTGTGTGCTAAAAAGATAATAATTTAAATTAGTTTTAATTTCAAAGCAGTCAGTGTTCACCTTTGTGGAACCTCGTTTTAATCAGCCACACATGCAACATTATTACAAAACATACGTCTATGTTAGGCTTGCCACTTTTTAAAAATGAAAATACGGGACATTTAAGAAAATAACCATGTATGCCTAATTTTTGAAGTATTTAATTAGTATAATAAATCTTACAAACAGAATAGCGTTACAAAAGCAGACCCTATTAATAATTTTATTATTTAGTTTTTTTAAATTTATTTTTGTTTTTTATCGTTTTAACTTCAATACTTGTTGGAACTCTTTGCGATTTTCAAAAAGTTTTTGTCTTCCAAAACACTGCTGTAGAATTCAGAACACGACTTCCTTTCGTTGACTAAAATCTGCAAAATAGCTTCAACTGTAGATAATTCTAAGCGGTTGCGCTCCTTCGTCCATTGCAAAAACATCATTGAAAAAATCCTTTCCACATGTGCATTATGTGCAGGGATACTGAAAACATACTGACAGATTATCAGGAGCTGCGTGTACTGACATTTAAGTTCACAAGCACTTAGGTAACGAACCCACTTATGCTGAGTTGAAATTTCAGTCCAGTTTTCTTTATTTTTTTCAAGCTCGTTTGTAACAAATTCACGAAGATTGCTCCATTCCGTGAAAAGTTCATTGTCGTCAATACCTACATTCTTCTCTTTTAACGCCACACAACTCTCTTCCAATTGCTGCCATGTTGGTGAACTATTAAGCTTCATCCACGAATATACGTCATATTTATTCAGGGCGTCCATCCAGCTTCGAAGGTAATCATAACCAATTTTATAAAATCGTTGGACCTCAGATAAAAACTCTTCTGCCTTTTCTGGTAGTACAGTATATCTTCCGATTTAATTAGAGTTTTTACACTGATAGAAATAAAATTCGCATCATGTTGTTCCTTAAAGATCTTCTCTGTTTCTTTAAGGGTGCCCAAAACATCTACAGTGCTCTTATCTCCACCCTCAATTTCTAAAATCTTCATTTTGAGAGCATGAAGGAGGCTGTGTACTACATTCAAATAGCACTCGCTTAAAGGAGATGAAAAGAAATCAAACAGTATCTTTGGTGGGTGTTCAAGCAAAAGAAAATATGACTTCAAAGCTGGGAACAGTTTTAAAATTCTCTCAATGGCATTTGACAGTGACAGCCAGCGCATCTTAGAATGCGATACAATTGTTTGATACTTAACCCCTACAAATTCACAAAAATCCTTCAGACGTTCATTTCGCACATTATATGTACTAAAGTGCGAAAATATTTTCATTACAATAACTTCTACATCAACTGACAATGTATCTGCAGCTGTGCGCATTGTATTGTGCAGTAAATGTGCAGGGCAACCAATTCCTTCCATGTCACCATTCAAAGTTGTTTTCAATTTATAAAAAACATTATTAGTCCCAAGACGTTGACGGCCGCCAAAGTTCGTATTGCAATTATCGCCGCAAAAGGCTACACATTTTTTTACATCCAACTTGTACGATTCTAAAGTTGTAGTACACAGTTCTACAATAGCGTCAGATGTTTCATTTGGCAAAGAAGAAACTTTGATTAACTTAATTTCCATACCATTTTTGGGGGTGAAGTATTGTACAGTAACAGGAAATATTTTTTCATTATTATGATTAGAGGCATCGGTAGAAATCCCATAGAAATTGGCTTCATTCTTTACAACAGTTATGACATGTTTTACTGATTGAGGTGCAATCACATTTTTAATTAAGGCTGTACATTTAGTTCGGGCACTAGAACATTTTTCGGCAATTTTTGAGTCCGGGAATATGGTGCTGAAAAGTTTGTTATTGCAGTCACTGGAACTGAATGATTGGTGATGTTTAATAGTGTGATACGCCATTGTCATTTCAGCTGCAGTTACTTTGTCATCTTCATCTGAATGTCTTTTTAAAAAATAACTACTTACAGGTTTCGAGGATGATGGAACTGGAATCTGATTTTTGTGTTTTTTTGTTTGAATATGTTGTACAATGTCTGTTTTCCCACCATGACCAACACTAAAAGTACAACTGCACAACCTACAGGTAGCTTCATGTTCTTGTTTGCCTCTTCGAATAAAATCCCACTCTTTAGTATAATCATCGTTAAAACAACACTTACGTTTTGGCATTATATTATAGTTACAAAATACCAATGAAATTAATGATTTACCGCAACTGGTAATAACCGGCTACCGGCAGCAACACACAACACTAAATATCGCACAATTGAACCACGCAAATATAGCGTAAGAAAGAGTTGAGACGTGACAACAACAGATGATAAACTAAACAACAAGTGATTCATATAACAAGTTGATGACAACTAACGGTGGTTGGCCTTGACTAGGTAGTGTTGCCAACTGTTATGCGGTCGTCTGAGCACCTCTACTTAAATATTCATTTATTTTACTGCAGTTTTGAATAAAATATGGGACATTTGGGGGTCCCGAAAAATATTTTTGGGACACCGGGACAGTTCGTGAAAATACGGGACGTCTGGCAACCCTGGTCTATGTTTATGTCTAGAGTCAACTAGTCTAGACGGATTACGTAACCGCTGGCAACAGTCTCTCTGTGAAGTACAGAAAGAATGAGTAATTGCCAGCCCAGTTTGCATCAGGAGGTCACAGTATACAGTCGTTAACCAACAGAACAGTCGTTTACAAGTCAAACGGTGGCCTCGGACGTGTGAGATGGGCCGAAAACATCACCGGCCTATCTAGTAAAGTGTGTGATTAAGCAGTCAACTCATATCTCAGACCGTGCGGTCAATAAAACGATCAGTGCTTGCGAGCAAGTTATGTCGGCCGACATAATGTTGTTGAAGAAAACATAACCAAAAATAGTAACCTGTTGAATACAGTTTGTAAAACTACTCAATACGGAATGTGAAAGACGTATAAATGTGTAAACATTGAAGTGCGAAGTACTTGAGGAAATGGTAATTTACACGTGGTGGTGGTGAAAGCAGCGAGAACTTTTCAGGATTTGGTTAAGTACCAAAAAACAAACTATTAGTTAAAGATTTCAAGCATCTCAAGCAAAATTTTCTAATTTACCTAATAAAAGTTTAAAGAGCTCGATAAAAGTGGTTTAAAAAAGGGAATTATAAAAGTACTGGTTCATTAAACATATAAATCGCTTGTTATAGTTAAGTAAGAATTATTCATTTTGTCAATTTATGTTTGATTTTATGTTACTAATTCAACGAGTATTTTATTATACCAGAAAAGAAATAAGAAATTTCATTGTCATCAAAGTGAGTCAAAGTAATTAATTTGTATAATAAACCAGAAGTAATTTGTTTTAGACAGCATAAACTGTTACTATTATTTCGCAATCAAACCCAAATAATCTTTCTGCAACTTGTTCGTCTGTAGAACCCTGGAGTGGAACCCGAAGGTAAGAGAAAAACGAAGTTTGCATAAATTTAATATATTTTATTAATTGAAATAAATTTAATAGTTTCAATGGCGCCCAAACAGGGACGGTGAGTGTAATTTATTAATTACACAAACCATACCTAATTGAGTTGCAGACAAGGATTATTTGGGAGTGAGGGCATTTTTGTAAATTAAAAATAAATGTGGAATTAAAGGTTACAAAGAGTAAATTTTAAGATGCGTATAACTGCGTAGGCAGTCCACATAATTGTTTACTTGAACCATTCATATTGATAAAGATGGATAATAAAGAGACTGAGGTTGTAATGAGCGAGTCAGCGGGCGTGGGAGAACCGGGGGTTCATTCGACCCCGGTGAACTGGTTTGAAGACCCCAGTCTAACTGAATCAGCTGTTGTAGATGATTCAAGCGTGCAGTCAACTCCGACCTCAACAAAACGTAGTAGTAAACTTGATAATGACGTAATTTTTACTAAAACAATTTAATGAGTTGAAAGAACAAAATAAAGAACAGAATAATAAAGTTGATACATTAAGTAGTGACATAAATGCAAAACTGCATGAATTGAGTAGTAATGTACTGTAAGTGAACAGAAAATTAAATGTGAAAGTAGTTTTAACGAATTGAGTAAATGTTTTGATATGAATGACATTAAACTTAATGAACAAAATAATAAGTTTGATGCTAAATTTAGTGAATTAAAGGGGAAAATTATAACGAAATAAACGAAAAAGTGACCGAGTCACAAAAGAATATTGATGATAAACTAAATAAAATAAATATTAAATTGATACAACAGTTAGATAAGCTTGGGAGAAATATTGAAAATAATGAAGTAACGGAAAACAGAGTAGGCCTAAGTGAAAATAACAGAAATATAAATGTTAATGGTGTTAGTTTAAGCGTCAAACAAGTGACAGTAAACAAGGTAAGTGGTGATGTTAAAATCAGGAAATGATGAAATATTATTGAATAAAAATAATGGTAATATATTGAGTAATAGTAATAGTAATGATGAAAGTAGAAAGTTATTTGAAGTTAGTAACAGAGTAATAATTAGCGTTGATGAATTAGAGACAGAATGGAAGGAGAGTGTACAGGTAGAGGGGTTGCAGAGAGTAAATTTTCCCCAGGTTTAATGTGAACCAAGAGGTTTACAAATGTTTTTGAAGGGCAAAATGTTTTTATAGGTTTATATCTAGAGTCAACTAGTCTAGACGGATTATGTAACCGCTGGCAACAGTCTCTCTGTGAAGTACAGAAAGAATGAGTAATTGCCAGCCCAGTTTGCATCAGGAGGTCACAGTATACAGTCATTAACCAACAGAACAGTCGTTTACAAGTCAAACGGTGGCCAAAAATAGTAACCTGTTAAATACAGTTTGTAAAACTACTCCATACGGAATGTGAAAGACGTATAAATGTGTGAAACATTGAAGTGCGAAGTGCTCGAGGAAATGGTAATTTACACGTGGTGGTGGTGGTGAAAGCAGCGAGAACTTTTCAGGATTTGGTTAAGTACCAAAAAACAAACTATTAGTTAAAGATTTCAAGCATCTCAAGCAAAATTTTCTAATTTACCTAATAAAAGTTTAAAGAGCTCGATAAAAGGGGTTTAAAAAAGGGAATTATAAAAGTACTGGTTCATTAAACATATAAATCGCTTGTTATAGTTAAGTAAGAATTATTCATTTTGTCAATTTATGTTTGATTTTATGTTACTAATTCAACGAGTATTTTATTATACCAGAAAAGAAATAAGAAATTTCATTGTCATCAAAGTGAGTCAAAGTAATTAATTTGTATAATAAACCAGAAGTAATTTGTTTTAGACAGCATAAACTGTTACTATTATTTCGCAATCAAACCCAAATAATCTTTCTGCAGCTTGTTCGTCTGTAGAACCCTGGAGTGGAACCCGAAGGTAAGAGAAAAACGAAGTTTGCATAAATTTAATATATTTTATTAATTGAAATAAATTGAATAGTTTCATAGTGATCAAAGTACTGTGGTTAAGGCTGAAGCAGTAAGTAGAAAGAAGTAGTTTCTATTGAAATATTTCATTTCGAAAATGATTTTAAATATAAATCTCAGAACATGGAAGTCATGTATGATTCTCCTTACCGATATTTTCTATGACGAACAATAACTGCCGTAATTGAAACAGAATCAACTACTTTTTACTTCCATGTTCCTTAAGGAAATGGAAGTATGGTGATGGCAAAAACGGTATGGAGAACCATACGTGACTTCCATGTTCTAAGATTTATATTTAAAATCATTTTTGAAATGAACTATTTCCACAGAAACTACTTCTTTCTTCAGCCTTAACCACAGTACTATGATCACTAACGTAAACCACCTCACGATAGTGCACTCAATTTTCACTGACGATGGCAGTCGATAGCACTGCCAAAACACCTGGTTTTGTAGAAAACATTGGATCAAGCCCAAACAGCCCAGGAAGGAATTTTAACAACAAACTTCTTTGTTGCCGATAACGTAGTACACGACATAAATAAAAATTATCCCCTCCCTCTTCAACTATAATTTTCATTTATAGAAAATTACCCCACCCCCCATTCAACTAGGCTCTTCATTTATAGATATTTCATCTATGTTTCTACAGTGGATTATTAAGCTCTTCTTATCAGGATACTTTATTTATCAAAATTACATACTTTACTCTGTTACAACAAAAAATGTTTCTGGTAAACTACCCTCTCCCCATAACCGATCTTCACCAAAATCAATAGGCCTTGAGTCCTCTACAACCCAGGCACATATGTAAAAAATTATTTGATAATGTTTGAATTTACGGCAGTTATCGTTCGTCATAGAAAAAAATTAACCTTGTTATCACATAAAACGTTGCTGGTAAACTACCCCTTCCTCTTAAACTGATCTTCACCAAAATCAATAGGTCTTGAGTCCTCTACAATTTAGGGATGCATGCAAAACATTATTTGATTCTGTTTGAATGTGAGGCAGTTATCGTTCATCATATAAACAATTACTCTTGTTAAACATTAAAGGTGGCAGGTAAATTACGTCTTTCCCTTAACTGATCTTTACCAAAATCAACAGGCCTTCAGTTCTTTACAATTCAGGAAAGTATGCAAAAAATTAATTTAATTTCTTTGAATTTATGAGTTATCGTTCGTCATAGAACAAATTGCCCTTGTTAAAACATAAAACGTTGCTGGTAAACTACCCCTTTTCCTTAACCGATCTTCACCAAAATACACATACCTTGAGTACTCTATAATTCAGGAAGGTGTGCAAAAAAGTATTTGATTCTGTTCGAATTTACGGCAGTTATTGTTCGTCATAGAAAAAATTACCCTTGTTAAAACATAAAACGTTGCAGGTAAACTACACCTTAATCTTAACTGATCTTCACCAAAGCAATAGGCCATGAGTCCTCTACAACTCAGGCACATGTAGTGGGACATTTAGGCCAACCCGGGGTAATAAATAAATTTTATTTATAATAATATTGACATAATAGTGGAAGAGGTAGTGTTAAATAATAAAGTATTGAATAGTGATAATAATGATAGTGATGTTAATTACAATTCTGAGAGTATAGTGGGGGTAAAGAATAGTGGAGAAACAGATAAATTAAACGTAAATAAAGACGGTCAGATGACATATAATAAGGTAAGTAGGGGTGAGAATTATGAGAATACAATTAAAATTAGTGCTGATGAAGTTTTAGTGGAAGTAGGATGTAATAATGGAATGTTAGTGTGTGTTGATGGGTTAAAGAGAATGGGTAAAGAGAGTACAGAAGTACAAGGGTTGCAGAGGGTAAATTTTCCCCAAGTTTATTGTGAACCAAGGTGTTTACAAATGTTGTTGTTGAAGGGCAAGAGTCCCTTATTATTGAAAGACATGAGGTCTTTGAGTTGTTCCCCGAATTTTTATGAGTTAGTGCCCTCTGGATGGAGTGAGAGAGATACTGTGATAGGTCGTTGTGGTGAGAGATATTTAGAGAGAAAGTTGTGTGTAGATGGGGAGATACAAGTATTTAAGTTAGATAGAGGTTATAAAGAGTTGATAGAGAGGTTAGGATGGGAGAAAATAAACTATATGAAATACTTACCTTGTAAAATAGAGATTGGTGATTATTTAAATAATACTGTTGTAAATGAGAATAACTTACCTTATGTTGTGATTGATATAGTAAATGAATATGATGATACAAATGACATGGGAATAACAAAAAATACTAACGGAGACTGGACAAAATTAACTAATGTTGACAAGGTTTATGAAATAATAAAAAGGAATAATCCTATAAATTATAATGGTATACTGAATGATATAGATTTAATGGGTTATTATAGTAATAATAAGAATGTGATGTATGTGGATAAGAACGATCTGTGTTATAAATATATCAGATATTTACATGATGATGGAGGGTAATTATAAACTCAGTGAATGGACATTTTTTAATATTTTAATTTGTGGTAATGACCTGGCCAGATTATGAAATGAAGTGTGGTAAACAGAAAAATAATGACAAGAATTGTAAATAAATTAATAGCGAAATTAATTGGGTCTATGTTGTAAAATGTATTTTATGTAAACAATATGTGTGTAATAGAAAGTAGTTTAATAATAATAATAATAATATTTTGGCAGACTAAATAAATAATGAGAATAATTATGAAGGTGATAAATGAATTGTAATTGTTTTGGAGTAAGGTAATTACAATATGTTGTGTTTTAATAATTGATGGAATTAAAGTAATTTGAGATGTTTAAATATTTTTGATTGATTTAAAATGTTATATAAAGAGATTTTGATGATGAATTTAAATTATTTGTATGAGATTTAAACTTGATAATAAATAAATAAATGTCAAAATGTGTTTAGTTTGTGGAATAACATGGTTGTTAAAATGTTTCAGAAGATAAATGGAGTTGTGTACATGATTTGGTGGTAACAATTGTTTATATTTTGTGTCTATGACAATATGTGAGTCAGTGGTGCCCATCCCCCCCAAGGCCCAATGCGCAAATCCCCCCCAAAAATTCTCACCACTCCCCCCTATTGAAGCATATACAAATTATTTTAGTTAAAAAAGTCATGAAAAACAAAACATGATCCTACACTACAGTTACGATAATTGTTACACTTGTTAAGTTGTTTTAAATTGTATCATTGTTTTAAAAGATAAGGCGCTACAGTGGTGTGGGTGTGGATGAGAACCAAAGACATTTGAGAGATATATTTTAAAACATATTGGTCATATTGGAACGTGGATGGCCAGTTTAAGCTTACAGAATTTTATCATTAGCCCTAATAATATTGTTTAGAAGTTTTGTATGTCATTACTTTGAACAAAACAGGCTAGATTCAAAGGGTATTGGAGTAATTAAAAACCAAGCAAATATTGTACTTAGCAAATTGTATTTAACAAATGTGTTGCTAAACTAAAAATACATTTTAAATAATTGTACTATTAAAACCAATACAATGAAATGACGCAAAAACAACGTACAATGTAGTTTAAATTATGATAGAAAAAATGTTTGTGCAAAAATATACATTTACATTAGTTATCACCTTGTTTAAATGTCTTGTACAAAAGCAGCTTTTTTCTTTGTACACCTGTGGTTGCAAATTTGTTAATGATTTCTTCGTTTTGTATCTGGCTCATTACGTTGTTTTCACAGGATAGAATCAACAAACTTGACAGCCAAGAGTCTTCCATGATGTTCCGAAGCTGATTTTTCACTATTTTCAAACGGCTCATCGTTCTCTCTGCAGAGCAGCTGGTCACGGAAAGAGATAACAATATTCGGTACATGACTGTCAGATTAGGTAGAGCCGAAAGGTTAAGGACACACCTGAATGGTCTAATGAATCCTCTCATTATCCATTGGTCCATCATCCTGTTTCTCACTTTGTAAATGTCCTTCCTTTACCTCCTCATTTTCACTGCCATCTGGATCCTCTGCCCCTGCCGGGATTCGCACTTCATCCTCTGTTATCTCCATCCTTTCAGCTTCAGGGGAATGTAACATGTCTGATATGTCGATGTCTGCGTGAGTGACTTTGTACACATTGCAAAACATCTCCAATTCTGAAGCAATTAGGTCATTGTCCAGATTGTAATACTCACTCAGCTCTTTTATCTTATCGGGGTTGAAGTCTTTTCCAGTCTCCAATTCATGTGCGTTTTTCATAATTCCTCCATGAGAAAAATAAGAGATTTGTTTAACCATGGCAAGCGAGCTGTCCGGGAAACGATCATTCAGTTGAGACAATAATGAGTCTAAGACTAGGAAATAAACCTCAACCTTCATTTTCTTTTCAGGGTCATCAATTTTTTCGTCTATCGAAAGTTCGTCCATGAGGCGTTTCCGTTTTCGGTTTCACTGAGTTCGGACTTGCGAGACGTTGTGCTGATCAGAAAATTGTGTTATTGAACTTGTAAGTTTGTCCCACTCTTTTTCACTTCTTAATGTCTTCAGTTTCGCCCTCGTCTCTGAGATAACTGCTGGTATCATGCCATAATCAACTGATTTGGCTTGTAAGCAAATTGTGATTGGAGAAAGAACTTTAAATATAGTTGAAGCAATGTGCATGACACATATATTTTCATAATCTGACATACTGTTAATCAGTCCTTTCGCAGACGCTTTAGTGTCATTGTCAGATTTCTTTGAGGGTCTCTTTGATGGTTTTGTAACATGTTAGCACAGTTTTGAGAGCATCACTCTTGCTCGACCATCTTGTAGTCTGCACTCGTTTTACACTTTTCATTTTGTTTTGTGTTAGGCTCTTTTTCAAACTGTCGATAAACATGTGGTGACGTCGATGCCCAGACATGAAAACATACGTCTCTTGAACGAGGGAGAACATGTTTCGCATTTGAGGGCAAACATCAATAGACTTTTGTACCACTAATGTAAACCGGTGAGAACAACACCATACATAAAATGCTCGGGGACTCTCTCTAAGCACAACAGATTTTAAGCCATTGTACCGACCTCTCATGTTCCCTGCTCCGTCCATGCTTTGCCCCACCATGCCATTAGGGTTGATTCCTATGGATTTTAGAGTGTTCATTAATTCGTAGGCTAGGTTTTCCCCTGTTGTGTCGCCACTTGTGAACACTTTGATCAACCGTTCTTCCGGTTTTATTGGATTGTTGGGAGCTCCTTGCTCATCTAGGTGCTCAACATATCGGAGCAAAACCACTGTGCATTCTTTTTTGCTTATGTCTTGTATTAAATCCAGGATGACTAGTAGGTGTTACTTAAATTTATATTGTTGACTATTTTTGAGACTACAATGTTACTTATAACAGTAATCAAGTCAAATACATTTCGATAACTGTGAAAATTTGACCCCAATTTTCCCTTGTTTTCTGATTTTTTCTACCTTTTCAAGGTACACTCTGGCATCGGGATTATACTTAGCTATCAGTGAGAACAGTTTCACCAATTTGCCTTCTGAAACATCCTTTTTTCTGAATGCTAGCATTTCTTCACCTAAATACCGACAACAATCAATTATTACCGACAACACTTCTCTGTTGTGATGAACGAGTTGGTCAGATTCTTTAGCAAGTGAGGAGTCTATTCTTTTCTGCGATATCCACTGGATTCTAGCGACTTTGGAAGATAAATACTGTTTTGACTGTTCATGCTGTTCAATGTAGTGCTCGCCTCTATGCTCAATCCAACCTCTGCAGCCAGTTGTACCCCATACCGTTCTTTCTCCTGGCAGAGCAAATAGAGTGCAATGCAGGCAAAAAACCGCATCTTTCATCGGACTATAAACTAGCCAGTTTCTTTTACTTCTAGTCCCATGAGGTAAAGTGCTGACTTTTCAAGCTGGATTAAATTTTCTTCCGCCTGTTGAAGGGAAACTCATCGAAGACAAATCTTGATTTTTTAGTCGAAGACCCAAATTTATCTCCTCCGCCGATAGTTTGATGTTGGCAAACGATGCAGGGTCTTCTACATCATGAACACCAGGTAATGGGTCTGGATTATCTGGTTGAATGTTTTCTGGGCTCAGATCTGAGCCTGAAGGGCTACTGATTTCTAACTCTACATTTGGCGGTAACTATAATTTAGTATTTAAATTTGAAGTCACAAATGAAGGAGATGCTTTAGCTTGCATTTTGTCTTCATTTCCACCCTCCACGATATCAAATGTTGGATTTATATCTTGGGACTCATCTGGGGGTTTTGCACTTGAAGTTGATGGTACATCAATGTCTTCAGTTGTAGGTTCATCGTTAGCAACGTCACTGGTTACGTTCGATCTAAAAAAATACAATGATTTTAGAACTCTCCCCTCCCCAAAGTTGTTTTTTTATTGTTTGCTTTATTTTATTATTTTTAATGTTTGCCGTATTAGTGGAAATAACAGAACAACAAATATAATAAAATGTTACCGGTAGTACAAAAATGCTAATAAGCCCGAATAAAAATTACGCAATAAAGCGATTCCTTTGTATCTTATATAAAGTTGTTTCTATTTTGGCCTATTCAAACGGTAACTGAACGAGACAAAAATAATTATATTTTACACACCTGGAATCTAAACTATGATGTTGACTGGTACTGGGGTCAGCAGAAGATTCAGCATCAGTGTATTTCACCCACGGGCCGTCACCGGACTTCACTTCAACCATTTTAAAACTAATGTTTAATTTATGTCTAAATTTATAGGGATGTTTCTTCTTACAATGTTCTAACCACTTGTCTTTTCGATGAGTTGTGTTACTATTGTTAGTATTACCTCCATACACTTATACTTAAACGATTGTTTCAGTTTTTTCGGCATTTTGACAACTATCACGAAACATGAGATTACATTCCAACCCCAACTCACACAAACAAAGCACCGCATTACAGAGTAAAACACACGGGCAGACTGCCGCCGCGCGCGGCTGGTGGATCAGAGATAAGAACTGAGGACCCGCCCCCTTTACTCCACTGCCCACGGTCTAGAAGCTTAGCACACGCACACATTTTTACATTCATGATCACGGACTCTGACTTATTGACAGGATGTTGCTGCAGGCTGCCAGGTTCAGTTTTCCAAATTCCAAAACAAAATTTACTACTAGTTGTACTAGTAGAGACATTTATGCCACCAGTTCGTTAAAACAATCATAAAGATATGCAATTGCTTTAGTTTTTTACTAATAGCTTAGTTTGTTCCACAAACACGGTAAAAATTTCCATCAATGTTGGATTTAAAATGTTATTCTTGAAAAAATCCCACCCAAAAATTCCCCCCCAAAAATTCTCAATGCGCAACTTGCGCTATGATCCCCCCCTGTGGGCACCACTGATGTGAGTGATGTAATGTTAAGTATGAATTTTTTAATGCAATTTATATAAAGCAAAATGTTTAATGTTTAAATGTAAAGTATATATGAATCTCAGAGATGGTAAACATGAAAAGTAATTAATAAATAACCAAACATATAAGAGTTGACCATTCGTGAATTGTAGTAACGGTGTCAGTGTGAGCCTTATATGTCTTTTGGTAGTTTCCCCACATTTTGGGCGGTCACGGTTTCACCAAGCCCTGACCGTGGGATTATGTAAGTAGTTTCAAAATTGGTGAACAGTGAAATTGACTGGGGGGTAACAGGGGAAACTACATAACTTTGGAACAGCGGCTATCGTCGAAGGTGGCGATAGTGCCGTTTTAAGGGTATGTGAATCATTATAGTAGGATTACAGGTGTCCTCGGACATCAGTAATGCCGAATTTTATATAACGCTGAAACAAGAATGGGGTAGGCAGCGTCTACACCCTAATTAAAATTGCAGTTCTTATGGATGCAAATGGGCGCTACAGTCCACCATAATCAACAAATGAGTGTGTCAATGAGAGTTTTTATGCTTCGGCATAAAACCTCTCAATGAGGGGGTATTGTAGCGGGACATTTAGGCCTACCCGGGGTAATAAATAAATTTTATTGTGTTTAATAAAAAGGAAATAAAATTTTATGATGTAATAATAATTTTGGGAGACATAAATGTAAATTCATAATAAAGGTAAATTTTATTGGAAACCAAATTAGGAAGAGTATTTGTAAAATATTATTCATGAATTAAAACGATGCAACAAACCAACATGTGGATTTGTGTCAAGGTCAACATACAGACGCAAGAAAAACAGTTACATATTATGTAACAGAACATCAGACCATATTACGTCAGTGCATACGTGATGCTGGAATCTGGGCGTGTCAGCCGAACCTCATACTGGCGTAGTGATACAACATTTAGAACAATAAGATTTGGTCATGTAACCCGCGACCACTTCACAAAATAGTGCCGTTCGTCAAACCCCAGTATAAAATTACTCCGTGAGCCAGCCGGTCACGAATAAAAGATGTAAAACAAGTTTATGGGCGCCCGTACGTAAAAATTACCTCAAAATGTGAAAGTAATCATAAAGTAAACAGTTTAATAAATTTACAGTTCCGGTAAACGAGTGAAATAGGGAAAATGTGCGAAGTGGGAGAGAAATGCGTGGTAAAGACGGACTCGTCAAGGTCTTAGAATTCACGGATAGGTAACCAACAAGGGGTAAATCTAAAAGCTTTCAAATTTGGAAATGTTTTGTAAAAGAAACTGGCAGCCTAAAATATAACTAAATTTAATGAACTCAATAAACCAGGGGGTACAGAAACGTAATGAGAGAGAGAGAGAGAGAGAGAGAGAGAGAGAGAGAGAGAGAGAGAGAGAGAGAGAGAGAGAGAGAGAGAGAGAGAGAGAGAGAGAGCATGAATATAAGAATATAAAAGGAGTGCTGGTTTGTATATAAAAAGAAAGAAATATAATCTATAAATAATCTAAAATATCTATAATGAAAAGTATGCAAGAAAATTAATTTTAATTGATTTCATTTCATGAGTTTGTAGCAAAATCTGCAAAGTAGTTAAATGCAGGAAAAGAAGTTTTATGTTTTTACCATGTGTATTATAGAATAAATAAAATTTTGTTGTTCAATGCAAATATGAATTAAACTAATTACTGCAAATAAACCATTCTGAACTCCTGTGTTCGCCGAAAAGAAACTGGCCCGAAATGGTAAGTACATATATTTTTTCTTGAGGTTGGTACAAATACAAGATGGCGCCCGAAAAAATGAGAACAACAAACGTGAATAAAAGTAAAATTAATTAAGTTTTAATTATAATAAATAAAGATATGTCACACACATATGTAAAAAATTATTTGATTCTGTTTGAATGTGCGGCAGTTATTGTTTGTCATAGAAAAAATTACCGTTGTAAAACATAAAATGTTGCAGGTCAACTACCCCTTTCCCTTAAGCGATCTTCACCAAAAACAATAGGTCTTGAGAACTCTTCAATTCAGAGTCACATGCAAAACATTATTTGATTCTGTTTGAATTTGCGGCTGTTATCGTTTGACATATAAAATACCCTAGTTAAAACATAAAATGTTGCAGGTAAACTACCCCTTTCCCTTAACCGATCTTCACCAAAAACAATAGGTCTTGAGAACTCTACAATTCAGGGCTGTATGCAAATAATTATTTGTTTCTGTTTGAATTTGCGGCTGTTATCATTTGCCATAAAAATACCCTTGTTAAAACATAAAACGTTGCAGGTAACCTACCCCTTTTACTTAACCGATCTTCACCAAAAACAATAGGTCTTGAGACCTCTACAATTCAGAGCGGTATGCAAAACATTATTAGATTCTGTTTTAATTTGCAGCTGTTATCGTTTGCCATAGAAAACAATTACCTTTGATTAAAAAAAAAGTTGCAGGTTAACTACCCCTTTCCCTGAACCGATCTTCAGCAAAAACAATAGGTCTTGAGTACTCTACAATTCAGGGCTGTTAGCAAAAAATTATTTGATTCTGTTTGAATTTGTGGCCTTGTGGCCGTTATCGTTTGCCATAGAAACAAAATCTACAGACAGACACACACACACACACTTTTCGAAAAATGACTTTTACTTCCATGTTGCTTAAGGAAATGGAAGTATGGTGATGGCAAAAAAAATCGTGTTCAAGATTATTGCAGATTCTGATTGTACTACACTAAAACATGAAAAAAAGTCATTTTTCGAAAAGTGTCTGTGTGTGTGTCTGTCTGTCTATCTGTAGATTTTTTTCTATGGCAAACGATAACAGTCGCAAGTTCAAACAGAATCAAATAATTTTTTGCATGCAGCCCTGATTTGTAGAGTACTCAAGACACATAGTTTTGGTGAAGATCGGTTAAGGGAAAGGGGTAGTTTACCTGCAACGGTTTTTTTTAAATCAAGGGTAATTGTTTTCTATTTCAAACGATAACAGCCGCAAAAAAAATTATACAGAACCTACTACTCTTTTGCATACAGCACTGACTTGTAGAGTTCTCAAGACCTTTTGTTTTTGGTGAAGATCGGTTAAGGGAAAGGGGTAGTTTACCTGCAACGTTTTATGTTTTAAAAAGGGTATTTTATATGGCGAACGATAACAGCCGCAAATTCAAACAGAATCAAATAAGTTTTTGCATACAGCCCTGATTTGTAGAGTACTCAAGACCTATTGTTTTTGGTGAAGATCGGTTAAGGGAAAGGGGTAGTTTACCTGCTACGTTTTATGTTTTAACAAGGGTATTTTCTATGGCAATCGATAACAGCCGCAAATTCACAGAATCAAATAATTTTTTGCATACAGCCCTGAATTGTAGAGTTCTCAAGACTTTTTGGTTTTGGTGAAGATTGGTTAAGGGAATAGGGTAGTTTACCTGCAATATTTTATGTTTTAACAAGGGTAATTTTTTCTATGACTAACGGTAACTGCCGCATATTCAAACAGAATCAAATAATTTTTTGCATACATCCCTGAATTGTAGTGATTTCAAGGCCTTTTGATTTTGGTGAAGATCGGTTAAGGGGAAGGGGTAGTTTACCTGCAACCTTTTATGTTTTAACAACAGTAAAGTACTTGAAAATTCATTTAAACTTTTTCAAACAATGTAATTGTTAAATATAAAATAATTTTGTTGCCAGGCAATAAACTTATAATTTTTTCATTTTAATGTAAATCATGTATGAGAGAAAATATATCGTTCGTGGCAGGCAACCATATCTCAATTATGTAATGCTTACGTTTCCATTTTATTATTATGATTACTGCAATAAAAAGGCAGGGAACACAGACACACCCACAAAATTCGCGTTATTTCTGGCCTCACTCATGTTTATTTTCTTACATTTGCATGCTTTTTAAATGGAAAGTGCCGAAACCCACACCAACATAACGCGTGCAAGCCGAAAAATTGTCCAGCGTGGATAGCGATTTGCTTCCTGTAGATAACTGGGCAGTGTAACTGCACGTGTTTACGGAGGAACGATTCATAGACATAATTTTTGTCTTAAGGGAATGAACCCTCTGCAAGATGCTGAGGGTCCATGAGTGACTTCGGAGCGCTCCTTCTTTTCCGCGTGTTTGTTCTGTGAAACATACACTGTAGATTCGCAGCTTTACTCTAAGCAACGCTCAATAGGAAATGTTGAAAATTTTTGTCCACGGTGTACCCTCATACACACTAAACCTGCTCTGATGTTTTAATTACGGACATCATAATATTAAAACTTTGGAAACTTGAGCACTACTTAATGGAGATCAAACATTAACTTATACAAGCCATTAATTTTATGCATATTTTTTATATATATGTGTACAACGTTATCGGCAACAAAGAAGTAGTTTTTGTTAAAATTCCTTCCCGGGATGTTTGGCCGTTGTCCAATGTTTTCTACAAAACCAGACGTTTCGGCAATGCCATCGACTTCCATCATCAGTGAAAATCGAGTGCGATAACGTGAGGTGGTATACGTTAGTGACCACAGTACTGTGGTTAAGGCTTAAGCAGTAAGTAGAAAGAAGTAGTTTCTATAGTAATATTTCACTTTGAAAATGCTTTTAAATATAAATCTTAGAACAGAAAGCATGTGTGGTTCTCCATACCTATATTTTTTTTTTTTGGCAAACGATAACAGCCGCAAATTCAAACAGAATCAAAGAATATTTCGCATACAGCCCTGAATTGTAGAGTTCTCAAGACCTATTGTTTTTGGTGAAGATCAGTTACGGGAAAGGGGTAGTTTACCTGCAACGTTTTATGTTTTAACAAGGGTATTTTCTATGGCAAATGATAACAGCCGCAAATTCAAACAGAATCAAATAATTTTTTGCATACAGCCCTGATTTGTAGAGTACTCAAGACCTATTGTTTTTGGTGAAGATCGGTTAAGGGGAAGGGGTAGTTTACCTGCAACGTTTTTTTACCAAGGGTAATTTTCTATGGCAAAAGGATAACAGCCACAAATTCAAACAGAATCAAATAATTTTTTGCATACGTCCCAGAATTGTAGAGATCTCAAGCATTTTTGATTTTGGTGAAGATCGGTTAAGGGGAAGGGGTAGTTTACCTGCAACTTTTTACGTTTTAACAACAGTAAAGTACTTGAAAATTCATTTAAACTTTTTCAAACAATGGTATTTGTTAAAAATAAAATAATTTTGTTGCCAGGCAATAAAATTATAATTTTTTCATTTTAGTGTAAATCATGTATGAGTGAAAATATATCGTTCGTGGCAGGCAAGCATATCTCAATTATGTAATGTTTACGTTTCCATTTTATTATTATGATTACTGCAATACAAAGGCAGGGAAGACACACACACACACACACACACACACACACACACACACACACACACACACACACACACACACGCGATTCGCGTTATTTCTGGCCTCACTCAGGTTTATTTTCTTACATTTGCATGCTTTTTAAATGGAAAGTGCCGAAACCCACACCAACATAACGCGTGCAAGCCAAAAAAGTGTCCAGTGTGGATAGCGATTTGCTTCCTGTGGATCGCTGGGCAGTGTAACTGCACGTGTTTATAGAGAAACGATTCATAGACAGACTTTTCGTCTTTAGGGAATGAACCCTCTGCAAGATGCTGAGGGTCCATGAGTGACTTCGGAGCGCTCCTTCTTTTCCGCGTGTTTGTTCTGTAAAACGTACACTGTAGATTCGCAGCTTTACTCTAAGCAACGCTCAATAGGAAATGTTGAAAATTTTTGTCCACGGTGTACCCTCATACACACTAAACCTGCTCTGATGTTTTAATTACGGACATCATAATATTAAAACTTTGGAAACTTGAGCACTACTTAATGGAGATCAAACATTAACTTATACAAGCCATTAATTTTATGCATATTTTTTATATATATGTGTACAACGTTATCGGCAACAAAGAAGTAGTTTTTGTTAAAATTCCTTCCCGGGATGTTTGGCCGTTGTCCAATGTTTTCTACAAAACCAGACGTTTCGGCAATGCCATCGACTTCCATCATCAGTGAAAATCGAGTGCGATAACGTGAGGTGGTATACGTTAGTGACCACAGTACTGTGGTTAAGGCTTAAGCAGTAAGTAGAAAGAAGTAGTTTCTATAGTAATATTTCACTTTGAAAATGATTTTAAATATAAATCTTAGAACATGGAAGTTATGTATGGTTCTCCATACCAATATTTTTTCATGTTTTAAGTGTAGTACAATTAGAATCTGCAATAATCTCGAACACGATTTTTTTTGCCATCACCATACTTCCATTTGCTTAAGGAACATGGAAGTAAAATTACCCTTTTAAAACCTAAAATGTTGCTGGTAAACTACCCTTTTCTCTTAACCAATCTTCACCAAAATCAACAGACCTTGAGTACTCTATAATTCAGGAAGGTGTGCAAAAAAGTATTTGAGTCTGTTTGAATTTACGGCAGTTATCATTCGTCATAGAAAAAATTACCCTTGTTAAAACATAAAATGTTGCAGGTAAACTACCACTTTCCCTTAACCGATGTTCACCAAAAACAATAGGTCTTGAGAATTCTACAATTCAGGGCTGTATGTGAAACATTATGTGATTCTGTTTGAATTTGAGGCTGTTATCGTTTGCCATAGAAAAAAATTACCCTTGGAAAAAACGTTGCTGGTAAACCACCCCTTATCTTTAACCGATCTTCACCAAAAACAATAGATCTTGAGTACTCTACAATTCAGGGCTGTATGCAAAAAATTATTTGATTCTGTTTGAATTTGCGGCTGTTATCGTTTGCAAATAAAAACAAATAAAAACGACATCCTAAACGAACAGACACAATTCAAATCGCACGCATTATTCGAACACATCTCACCACACACACACAGCTTCAATCTTTCGAAACACTTTCTCGTCGCCAACAACAAGACGAGCAGCGCTACTAACGACAGCCTCTGATGAAGCCTTCTATAGGTGAAAGCCGGTTTAGGCTGTAAGGTAAAACTTTACGTTTTTACTTATAAAAAACTTTGTGTTCCGAGTCGTCAATATTATAGTGATATATAGAAAAAGAATCTACAGACACTTTTTGAAAAATGACTTTTTTTCAAGTTTTGGGGGTAGTATAATCAGAATCTGCTATTTTCACGAACACGATTTTTTACTTCCATGTTCCTTAAGGAAATGGAAGTATGGTGATGGCAAAAAAAAAGTGTTCAAGATTATTGCAGATTCTGATTGTACTACACTCAAAACATGAAAAAAAGTCATTTTTCGAAAAGTGTCTGTGTGTGTGTCTGTCTGTCTATCTGTAGATTTTTTTCTATGGCAAACGATAACAGCCGCAAGTTCAAACAGAATCAAATAATTTTTTGCATGCAGCCCTGATTTGTAGAGTACTCAAGACACATAGTTTTGGTGAAGATAGGTTGAGGGAAAGGGGTAGTTTACCTGCAACGGTTTTTTTTATCAAAGGTATTTTTTACTTCCATGTTCCTTAAGGAAATGGAAGTATGGTGATGGCAAAAAAAATCGTGTTCGAGATTATTGCAGATTCTGATTGTACTACACTCAAAACATGAAAAAAGTCGTTTTTCGAAATGTGTGTGTGTGTATTTGTGTGTCTGTCTGTAGATTTTTTTCTATGGCAAACGATAACAGCCGCAAATTCAAACAGAATCAACTACACTTTTGCATACAGCCCTGAATTGAAGAGTTCTCAAGACCTATTGATTTTGGTGAAGATCGGTTAAGGGAAAGGGGTAGTTTACCTGCTACGTTTTATGTTTTAAAAGGGTATTTTCTATGGCAAACAATAAGAGTCCCAAATTCACACAGAATCAAATAATGTTTTGCATACAGCCCTGATCTGTAGAGTACTCAAGACCTACTGTTTTAGGTGAAGATCGGCTAAGGGGAAGGGGTAGTTTACCTGCAACGTTTTATGTTTTAAAAGGGTATTTGTTATGGCAAATGATAAGAGTCGCAAATTCAAACAGAATCAAATAATTTTTTGCATGTAGCCCTGATTTGTAGAGTACTCAAGACCTATTGATCTTGGTGAAGATCGGTTAAGGGAAAGGGGTAGTTTACCTGCAACGGTTTTTTTTAAACAAGTGTAATTTTTTTTATGGCAAACGATAACAGCCTCAAATTCAAACAGAATCAACTACTCTTTTGCACACTGCCCTGAATTATAGAGTTCTCAATACCTATTGGTTTTGGTGAAGATCGGTTAAGGGGAAGGGGTAGTTTACCTGCGACGTTTTTTAATCGGGGGTAATTTTACTTCCATGTTCCTTAAGGAAATGGAAGTATGGTGATAGCAAAAAAAATCGTGTTCGAGATTATTGCAGATTCTGATTGTAAAACACTCAAAACATGAAAAAAAGTCATTTTTCAAAAAGTGTCTGTCTGTCTATGTTCTGTCTGTCTGTAGATTTTTTCTATGGCAAAAAAAAAAAAATCGGTTAAATCGGTGAAGATTGGTCAAGGGAAAGGGGTAGTTTACCGGCAACGGTTTTTTATCAAGTGTAATTTTTTTCTATGGCAAACGATAACAGCCGCAAATTCAAAGAGAATCAAATGATGTTTTGCATACAGCCCTGTTTTGTAGAGTTCTCAATACCTATTGGTGTTGGTGAAGGTTGGTTAAGGGAAAGGGGTAGTTTACCTGCAACATTTTATGTTTTAACAAGGGTAATTTTTTATATGACGTACGATAACTCCCGTAAATTCAAACTGAATCAACTACGTTTTTGCATACCTTTTTGAACTAAAGAGAGCTCAAGGTTTGTTGAAGATCGGTTAAAAGAAAGGGGTAGTTTATCAGCAACGTTTGATGTTTTAAAAAAGGTAATTTTTTTATGACGAACGATAACTGCCGAAAATTCAAAGAGAATCTAATAATTTTTTGCACACTTTCCTGAGTTGTAGAGTGCTCAAGGACTGTTGATTTCGGTGAAGATCGGTTAAGGGAAAGGGGTAGTTTACCTGCAACATTTTATGTAGAACGAAGAGAAATGTTTACATGACGAACGATAACTGCCGCACATTCAAACAGAATCAAATATTTTTTTGTATGCATCCCTGAATTGTAGAGGACTGAAGGCCTGTTGATTTTGGTGAAGTTAAAGGGGTATTTTTTATGTTTTATGTTTTAACAAGAGTAAAATACATAATTTTGATAAACAAAGTATCCTGATAAGAAGGTCATAATAATCCACTGCAGAAACGTAGATGAAATATCTATAAATGAATAGGCTAGTTGAACGGGGTGGGGGTAATTTTCAATTAATGAAAATTATAATTGAAAAGGGAGAGAGGCGAAAATTTTATATGTGTACTACGTTATCGGCAACAAAGAAGTAGTTTTTGTTAAAATTCCTTCCCGGGCTGTTTAACCGTAGTCCAATATTTTCTGCAAAACCAGACGTTTCGGCAGTGGACTTCCATCATCAGTAAAAATCTAGTGCGAAAAAGTGAGGTGGTATACGTTAGTGACCAAAGTACTGTGGCTAAGGCTGAAGCAATAGAAAGAAGTAGTTTCTATGGAAATATTTTATTTCGAATATGCTTTTAAATATAAATCTTAGAACATGGAAGTCATGTGTGGTTCTCCATACCGATATTTTTTTTTTTTGGCAAACGATAACAGCCGCAAATTCAAACAGAATCAAATAATATTTCGCATACAGCCCTGAATTGTAGAGTTCTCAAGACCTATTGTTTTTGGTGAAGATCAGTTACGGGAAAGGGGTAGTTTACCTGCAACGTTTTATGTTTTAACAAGGGTATTTTCTATGGCAAATGATAACAGCCGCAAATTCAAACAGAATCAAATAATTTTTTGCATACAGCCCTGATTTGTAGAGTACTCAAGACCTATTGTTTTTGGTGAAGATCGGTTAAGGGGAAGGGGTAGTTTACCTGCAACGTTTTTTTACCAAGGGTAATTTTCTATGGCAAAAGGATAACAGCCACAAATTCAAACAGAATCAAATAATTTTTTGCATACGTCCCAGAATTGTAGAGATCTCAAGCATTTTTGATTTTGGTGAAGATCGGTTAAGGGGAAGGGGTAGTTTACCTGCAACTTTTTACGTTTTAACAACAGTAAAGTACTTGAAAATTCATTTAAACTTTTTCAAACAATGGTATTTGTTAAAAATAAAATAATTTTGTTGCCAGGCAATAAAATTATAATTTTTCATTTTAGTGTAAATCATGTATGAGTGAAAATATATCGTTCGTGGCAGGCAAGCATATCTCAATTATGTAATGTTTACGTTTCCATTTTATTATTATGATTACGGCAATACAAAGGCAGGGAAGACACACACACACACACACACACACACACACACACACACACACACACACCATTCGCGTTATTTCTGGCCTCACTCAGGTTTATTTTCTTACATTTGCATGCTTTTTAAATGGAACGTGCCGAAACCCACACCAACATAACGCGTGCAAGCCAAAAAAGGTCCAGCGTGGATAGCGATTTGCTTCCTGTGGATCGCTGGGCAGTGTAACTGCACGTGTTTATAGAGAAACGATTCATAGACAGACTTTTCGTCTTTAGGGAATGAACCCTCTGCAAGATGCTGAGGGTCCATGAGTGACTTCGGAGCGCTCCTTCTTTTCCGCGTGTTTGTTCTGTAAAACGTACACTGTAGATTCGCAGCTTTACTCTAAGCAACGCTTAATAGGAAATGTTGAAAATTTTTGTCCACGGTGTACCCTCATACACACTAAACCTGCTCTGATGTTTTAATTACGGACATCATAATATTAAAACTTTGGAAACTTGAGCACTACTTAATGGAGATCAATCATTAACTTATACAAGCCATTAATTTTATGCATATTTTTTATATATATGTGTACTACGTTATCGGCAACAAAGAAATAGTTTTTGTTAAAATTCCTTCCCGGGATGTTTGGCCGTAGTCCAATGTTTTCTACAAAATTAGACGTTTCGGCAATGCCATCGACTTCCATCATCAGTGAAAATCGAGTGCGATAACGTGAGGTGGTATACGTTAGTGACCACAGTACTGTGGTTAAGGCTGAAGCAGTAAGTAGAAAGAAGTAGTTTCTATGGTAATATTTTATTTCGAAAATGATTTTAAATATAAATCTTAGAACATGGAAGTCATGTATGGTTCTCCATACCGATATTTTGCCATCACCATACTTCCATTTCCTTATGGAACATGGAAGTAATAAACTCATTTGATATAGACGCAACAAAGATAAAAGTCTTATTTTGGTTATGTTGAAAAGAGATGTCAACTTTGACTTCTCTCACTGTCAATTTCTAGAACTATTCACCATAGACTGTGTGCAGTACACATTTTTTTGGAGTTCAGTTATTGTCTTCAGTTACCTAAGACTGGTCTGATGGTGTGTGCATGTATCAATGAGCAGCTGACAAAGATTGCCGCTAATTCTGCCAGGCACCACCAGACTCTTGTCATTCCTCATCAGAACTGTTGCGTTAAGTATAGACTCTGGGTTTTTTTGTTTGCTTTCAGTCACCATGCCAGCTTGCTTTAGTTTCCTGACTTTTTCTCTAAAGTTGTACATCACTAGTTGGTGTCTTCATACCGAGCAACTGGGGACTTTCAGCACAAGTACTCTGTTTTTTCACAGTGTCAGCAATACAAGTCAATCATTCCTGCCTTCTTTTGGGGGAGGATGGCTTTATATGACTTTATTACTTCCCTTAATGACTTCTTTAAACTTTCTTCCAACATTTAATGTTCTTCTAACATTCTTCACAGTTTTCCATGATCAATTACAGAGTAGCAAGAGTTACATTAACACTATCATTTGGCAGTGTTATAAAAGTAAATTTATAACTTCTTGTCATCAATTACAAAAATGTTCACTTAAAGATACACAATTATGTTGAATAGGAATGTATGAAAGCAAATGATTGGAATGTGAAGGGAGATGCATGAAAACATTGATAAAAATATCTATCATATTTTTGTATAAACATACAATGGATTTTTGGTATACACAAAGGAAAAATTACTACATTATTAACACACACTAAATTCATACATATATAGTAAAATTGAAAACTAAGGGCATATATGCACCGAAACCAGTATCCACGCGGACAAGACCACTTTGAAATTCTGATTATTGGGAGGGGAGAATGAAGAATCAACTTTGACATACATATTGTTATTGGCGTCCAAGTCACTTCGTTATTTATAAATTACCTTAAATCCGTGATGTGACAGCGTTTTTTTTTTTAACGACATTTTCGAATACACCCTGAGTATCTGGTCGTTCTTTAAAGAGTGCGCATCCACATGGATGTGTGTAAGTCCAAAGTAATGGGATTTTAACATTTAATGTCAACTGAGTGAATTAATCTGAAGATGAAACATATTCCGAAACGCATCATTTTAAATAAAAAATGAAGTCATATGACGGATTTAGGGTAATTTATTAATTTATAAAGAATCAACTGACATGCAAATGAAGGTGTTGCCAACATATGTCATATTTTAGTTTCGTTGATATTTTCAAGTGCTGTTGTTATTACTGTTTTGATTTACCTATTATTATTTCTATTTATTATTAATTATACAGTTATTTCACAGTAATTCATTTTCTTGTTATTTAATTTTGTAGTTAATTTACTTGTATAGTTACTTTAATTCTATCACTACATTATCATAATAATAATGATAATTCTACCATTAATTCATTATAATTGTTACACTATCATCCATTAACACATCTTTTGTTGTTAAAATGTAAACATCTCCTGGTTAAGAGTTAGAAGGGTGGAGACAGAAACATGTTTGTATAAAACATTCTGATATAAGAGCAACAAATTTGGGCTGCTGTTACGTACATTTACTGCTATATTTATCTGTTGCTTGGTCATAAATGTACACAAATAAGTGTCTTGGTTATTTATTTACTTTCTCAAAATGTAATATTTACAGTTAAATAATGCATAATATTATTTTCTGAGCTCTTCAAGCTTTCAGAGGGGACTGTTGTCATCTTATGTCATCATATATCTTCGTATTTAGTCTTATCGTTTATTTGTTATTTTAATTTTAAAAACACTTATTCTTATATTCTTACTTATTTTTTCTGAAATAATAAATATATCATTCGTTCGCCTAACTATGCAAGTACGTGGAGAGAGAGAGAGAGAGAGAGAGAGAGAGACCTCAACAACACGCAAGTTTTGCCTACTATTAGGTATTTTACTCATAGGTTGGCTGCACTGAACCTCCTAGAGGCTCACATTTCATAGCGACTCCCTCCACACCAGCATTTCCCTATGCGACTATGCGCCTCGCACATACTGATGCCTTCAGCTTTCAATTTTACTATAACTACACACACAACTATGTGAGTGTATTTTAAATATCACTTCATACACTGGTGCAAATGGCACTAACTTAGGGTGACGAGTACAGAATATATACAAAAACTGAAACATGAAGATGACAATGATGGTAAATGATTAATGTAAAATAAAGTGGATTTATCCGCTAAAGTTCATCAGATCGAGTAGTTAATACAGGAAACTGGGAAGCATAGACGTACTTCTTGTTCAAGACTGATGTTTCTTCCTTCTCCCTGTAACATGTGATATAAATGCACTATAATATACAATTAATACAATATGACATTATATATTTTATGTATTATAGATGTACATATATCACAAGTGCACTAACACATGTACGTATATAAAAATGTGAAAGACTATTTTATGTTAACACCATTTAAGTTAAAACTGCCTTATATTTTAACATGTTGAGAAGCTACATTTATAATGACAAGATAATATTTAATAACAAATAAACGTGTACCCAAATTCTTACCTTTTACGGGTCCCAGGATTCTTCATGCGAACTCGTGACCTATAAGTGTGATTTAGGGTTGCGTTCTTTAATAAATTACACTCTCATTTATGGAATTAAATAGTTGTGTTTTATTCAACATTTCTTTTATATTCTTTTTAAATTTACTTGCTTTTCATTTTTCTTCTCAAAACTATTACTGATCTTTTTAATTACTTTTCAAAAATACAAAAAAACATTGGAATTTACTTATTCTACTAACTAGTTTACATATTTTTTTATAAGGCAACCCAGCATTTGCTCATTCACTCTTTCACACACTTTTTATCCCCTTTTTTGAAAAACAAGAGATCTCTTTATACATTATAATTTTGAACTTCATTTTTTTTTTTTTTTTAATTGAATTTGTAGGTTTACTTCCCTGATGTAGTAATGCGGAGCACGTGTTGATATCAGTCCATTTTAGTTCACTTGTTTGTTCCGAAAGTTAAATTTTGATCACTGACGGCTATCTGCTACTTCACTGTTTACCGTTTAAACGTAATTCACCGTTTAAGTACCGTTTAAGTAGTTACTTCACTACTTAAATACTGTATCACATTATTACTGGTAGTTTAAGCACCTTCTTTAACACTTGTATTAAATTTTGGCTTCAGAGCCTATTTACTGAACCGGCCGGTTCCACGAGGTGATGCTAAGTGAAGTTTTCGAGTTTCAACGACGACGACTGATGCTTATTGTTTATATACACAGATTCTCACATTTTCACTCTTTCGGCCGGTCGGTCTACATTGTTTAATTTATTTTGGGCGGACCGCGCCACCATGCAACTGCGTGGTTTTTAGTTTGGAAGCAGACTGACGCTTTCTTAGATGTTTTCAAGATGGCCAGAATCATCCTGTGGCCGGCTACTTGGCTTGTGATAGGCTGGGCAAGCGTCATGTGATATCTCATTAGTTAACGCTAATTACTGTAGACTCGCGCTCGCCGACCCGCAAAAATTTACGTGATCTTCACCCTGTCTGAATGGGCATCCGCGCGCGCTGATACATTCCAATGCTCCTGGATTTGTCGCATGTTGCTGGGCTTACAGGACAAATCGACAACTGGGTGTTTCAAAAGTACACACTGCTTATTAAACTGAAACTCTGTCTGGGTAACTCCCTCCTTTACCATTGACAAAATAATAACACAAATTCCCTTAATTCTGTACCGTTACAATACCCCCCCAATGAGAGGGTTTCTGCTGAAACAGAAAAACTCTCATTGCTAAAACCTAAGAAGACCAGCTAGGATGTGGTGCCAACAACCCCCCTTATTTCCTTACTTAATAATGGGTAACCTACCCCCCTAGTTTGGCGACTATGGCTGTACCTGAATGACTATACTGGACTTCTCTGTTCGAGATCCCAACACCGTAAAATCAGACAGGCACTAACCACAATATCACCTCACTCTGTAACATTCACTAAAAAATCAATAATTGGCCTTATACCAAACCAGATCCTCAACTGATATATCCCCCTCTTAGCCGTACTGGATTGCCTTTAGCAAAGTACTGGGTGCGTACATATGTGATTTCCTATCTTAAACATAATACACCTTAAATCAAATTAACATTCCTTATTTTACTAAACCCTAACCTCAAAATAATCATAATCACTTTTCAAGTTGACATAATCTACAATTCCTTAGCATTATGCTTTTTCTTTTAATCTCCATTAATTAAATATTTTAACTGTTTATCTGTACTTATCATTTCAACTCACAAAGAAATCATTTCAATTTCAATCCTTTATCCAAATGAATCTAAGTTTGTAATGGGACGGAATTGGGTGGTTGGTTTTATTTGATTATAAATGCAATTGTAAATGCGACGAAAAGGAGTTACCCACACAGGGCCTCAATTTTAACAATAGACATTCACTTTCGGGGCACCCAGTTGCATGTTTGGTCTGTCCGCCCCTCAGCATGCTACATTTCCAGGTGCTAAGGTATGGTATGTGAACGAGTGCGCGTATGCTTGCCCGCACATATGAATTGTCACGTACAAGGCTCGCTAGTCAACCAGAGGGAGTATACAGTACCTAGTGGTCGCTAATTACTGTGTCACGTGATTCCTTTTGAGCCTATCCCGAAGCAAGTTGGCGAGGAGGCGAACATTTTTGGCCATCTTGGAAGCGTTGTTTTGGCGTCTGTCGTCTTACAGTAATCAAACCGGCCGGTTGAACGTAAAAGGCTCGCGAGCCGAAAATTTATTAAAACTTGTAAAAATATGAGTCAACTAGAGTAAACAGTGAAACTTTAACATTTTAAATTCAGTGAACCAAATTTAACCAGCAGAAACTTTTTCGGACTAAAACAGTGCACAAACAAAACGGACGAATTACAACATTTGGTATTCAGGGCTGTGGTTAAGGCTGAAGCTGTAAGTAGAAAGAAGTAGTTTCTATGGTAATATTTCATTTCGAAAATGATTTTAAATATAAATCTTAGAACATGGAAGTCATGTATGGTTCTCCATACGGATATTTTTATGTTAATGAAAGTCACAATAAGGGAAGTTAAGAGAGAAAATGAATGATGCTAGAGCACATAATCAATACTAGGAACCTCATGTAAGGAAAATTGTAAATTTTCAATTGAAATATATCACATATATATACATTTTACTTGTGATTCCTCACTTTCGGGCGGTCATGGAGTCACCGAACCCTGACCGTGGATTTGGATTATTGGTAGCAAGTGTGGTTAGGCAGATTGTATCCTAGCCAGACTTGTTATTATTTTCAAAATTGGTGAATTTAGAAATCAATCGGTGGGTAATTCAGGGGAATCACCAAACTATGGAACAGTGGCTGCTTCATAGGGGTTGGTAGTGCCGTGTTAAGGGCTTGTAAATAATATTTAGTAGGATACTGGTGTCCTCGGACATCATAATGCAGAATTTTTTTTATAACGCTGAAGCAAGAACGGGGTAGGCAGCGTCTACACCCTAATTAAACTTCAGTTCTTGTGGATGCAAATGGGCGCTAGTCCACCATCCGGAAAAAATAGTGTGTGTGGAAAAGGAGCTGGCCGTTACAAGCCAGGGCCACAGATAACGCATCTGTGCATAAGGTAAACGCTCGATCCGGTTTATCCAGCGGGTGGTTACCTAATTGTAACTGGGTAAAAGGGAGAAATAATAAAATGATGAAGTAGGAGGAGTAGCTGAGAAATCAGTGAGAGGTAATGACCACTGTAACAGCGGGACAATCAAGTTTACTTACTCTAAAGAGAGAGTTGGTGGTTGATGACCCAGTTCCTGTTCAGTAATGTTTACTATTAGTTATGATTCAATGATTAGTGATGAACATTCACTTATGAGAACAAATGATTTTAAGTGCTAGATTCAATATTGTAATGATTGCATGATCATCAAGGACATGTTATGAGTTAAATTGAATAATGTTGTGTATTTGTGTTATTTGTATTTAGTATGCACCTGAATGGTAAGGTCATTCACCTGACAATGAGGCATCAGTTGATGACTGGTGTGGACTGTATAATGTAATCAATTCATATGTTCTTTTAGTAATTAATTTAATTTAATAATTTGTTTCTTTTTATTAATTCTCAGAATATATGTTTCTGGAAGTTAAATTCATTTAATTATTGAAAAAAAAAATTTTTTTTTAATTTTTTGGTGAAGTACAGATTGAGTTGCGTTTTCATGTTCACGATATATTGATGATTGTGTGTATTGATAATGTATTAACTGATTCATAGTGTTCATATTATATGTTTTGTAACCAAATGTAGTGGTAATGGAGTTGATGATAGAGATAAGTTGTTTATTTTATTTTGTTCATTATGATTGTTAACATGTAAATTAAGAGGAGTTATAAGGAAAAGTAAATTCATTAAATTTTTTTTTTGGAATTTTGGAAAGTTGCGATTAAAATAACTAACTTAAAGAGATGATGTAAATTAACTTCAATGTGAATCGTTGGTAATGGACTTAGATTTATTTCACTACTTGAATGAAATTTAAATAATTTCATTTGATTTGAAACAGTAATGTCGAGCAAACAATTAAAGGTTGAGAAATGGGAGTGAATCTTGTTTAAAGGGAAAAATGAAATGTTTATGTGAATTTTACATGAATAATGAGTATTTGGAGATAGTGTGCTTAATTTAGTAACGGATATGTGTACGCACCCAGTACTTTGCTAAAGGCAATCCAGTATATATATAAGGGGAGATATATCGGTTGAGGATCTGGTATGTTGTAAGGCCAGTTATTGATTTTGTTGAAATGTTACGAGGTTAGGTGGTACTGTGGCGAGTGCCTGTCCAACTTTACGGTGTTGGGATATCGAACCGAGAAGTCCAGTAATGTCGTTCAGGTGCAGCCATAGTCACTGTACTAGGGGGGTAGTTTACCCATGATGTATTAAGGAATAAAAGGGGGTTGTTGGTGCCATATCCTCGCTGATCCTCTTAAGGTTTAGCAATGAGAGTTTTTCTGTTTCGGCAGAAAACCTCTCATTGGGGGCGTATTATAACGGGACGGAATTGTGTGGTTGGTTTTATTTCAATTGTAAATGCGACGAAAAGGAGTTACCCACACAGGGCCTCAATTTTAACAATAGACATTCACTTTCGGGGCACCCAGTTGCATGTTTGGTCTGTCCGCCCCTCAGCATGCTACATTTCCAGGTGCTAAGGTATGGTATGTGAACGAGTGCGCGTATGCTTGCCCGCACATATGAATAGTCACGTACCAGGCTCGCTAGTCAACCAGAGGGCGTATACAGTACCTAGTGGTCGCTAATTACTGTGTCACGTGATTCCTTTTGAGCCTATCCCGAAGCAAGTTGGCGAGGAGGCGAACGTTTTTGGCCATCTTGGAAGCGTCGTTTTGGCGTCTGTCATCTTACAGTAATCAAACCGGCCGGTTGAACGTAAAAGGCTCGCGAGCCGAAAATTTATTAATACTTGTAAAAATGTGAGTCAACTAGAGTAAACAGTGAAACTTTAACATTTTAAATTCAGTGAACCAAATTTAACCAGCAGAAACTTTTTCAGACTAAAACAGTGCACAAACAAAACGGACGAATTATAACATCTGGTATTCAGGGCGGCAAAAGGAAAGTAACTGTTTTAAACTCATTTTAAATAAATATAAAAAAATTTTATAAGAAGAGCTCTAAATAGAATAAATGGGGTAAAAGTATGAAAGAAGCGTGTGTGCAAATACTGGGTTGTCTTAGAATAGCTATAAAATAGTTTTAGTTGTCTTTTCAAGATGTTTTTTCTAGAAATTTTTTTCAATAAACAATGTTTTGTATGTTTAAAGAAACAGTAATAGTTTTTTTTGTTTGAGAAGGAAAATTAATAACAAGTAAAGCTAAAAAAGAATATAAAATAAATGTGGTATTTGTTGAATAAAAGTTGAGTAAATTAACAATTAAATGAGAGTCGAGTTTCTTGATAACGAAAAACCCCAAATCACGTTTATAGATCACGAGTTCGTGTGCAGGACCGTGGCAGACAAAAGGTAAGATGAGAAGTTTTTATTTAATTATTATGTGGTAGAGTGTTTGTATAATCACAAGTTCATGACCAAAAATTCACATTTTAATGTAATTTCAATGATCTCTTGCAGTTAATTACTTTAATTGCATTTTGTATTCCTTAACTTCCTTTATCTTTGTAACCTTTGAATCACTGCTAGTTAAAACAATCTACTATTAACATTTCAAAAAAAAATTTTTTTTTTCATGAATTAAATGAGTTTAACTTTCAGAAATATATCTATATTTTGACAATTAATAAAAAGAAACAAAATTATTACTACCATAAATTCAACTGAAACTATAAATGGATTATACAAAACATACTATACATATAACACCAGGCATCAGCTGATGTCTTATTAACAGGTGAACAACCTTACTCTAAGTATACTGAATACAAGTAGACCAAATACACAAAATTCCATAATATAAATCATCAAATGTTCTTGTTACCTCTCAAATCATCATAGTATTGAGTACAGCACTTCAAACCACTAATGATCATAATTAAATGTTCATTAATAATCATTGAATCACAAAACAAACAGTAACCATTTCAGAACAGTAATTGGGTCGTCAATAACAAACTCGCTAGTCAGGGCCAAACAAACTTAATTGCACCGTGATTGCGGTTTAGTAATTCCTTAACTGAATACTCAGTTACCTCTCCTTCTACATCATTTTATTATACCCCCCTAACCCAGTTACAATTAGGTAAATCACCTGCCGGATAAACCGGATCAGGCATTTACCTTGTGCATAGATGCGATATCTATGCCCCTGGCTTGTAACGGCCAGCTCCTTTTCCACACACACTATTATTTCCTGATGTTGGACTGTAGCGCCCATTTGTATCCACAAGAACTGAAGTTTAATTTGGGTATAGGCGCTGCCTACACCGTTCTTGTTTCAGCGTTATAAAACATTCGGTATTACTGATGTCCGAGGACACCAGTAATCCTACTAAAAATTACTTATATGCCCTTAACACGGCACTATCACCCCCTTCGATGATAGCCGCTGTTCCATAGTTCTGGTGATTCCCCGAATTTACCCCCCCGGTTAATTTCTAGTCACCAATTTTGAAAATAATAACAAGTATGGATACAATATGCCTAACCACCCTTGTTACCCATAATCCAAATCCACGGTCAGGGTTCGGTGATGCCGTGACCGCCCAAAAGTGGGGAATCACATGTAAAATACACAATTCATGTTTAAGATTCCTACACACTAACATAATAAACATAATACAACATAAACATTCATAACGAACATAAACCTCATTCCATTAAAATAAACATCTGAATAAAATTTACAAACATTTCAACTTTAATTTCAATTGAACCTTTTATTCCTCAACCTTTGATTATTTATCATTTATTGTACCATTAAATTCTCCAAAAATTCAAATCTATTATCAACATTGAAATAGTACAAGGGAATTAAAATAGATATATTAAAATGTGATTAAAAATATTAAAATTGGGTCACCTACCTGTATTTGGACCAGGTATCGTCTAGTGTACTCGACAGAGAAAAACAGGTAAATGCAAATAACAAATACATATTTATACGTTCACTTAACACATTACTTTATTTCATTTTATTCTGTCGTCAATTACCACAATAACTCCCACATCAACAAATTCGTCTTTCTCTACATTTGTATTCTGAAAATAGATTCTGCAATATATTTAACCCTACACATTTACTTAACTAGATTAATCTATTTTGTAAAGCGACCCAGTTTGTCCACTCTCTCATTCATTCATTATACATTTAAGTTTTATTTTCCCCTATAATAAAGAGCTCTTTTAAATTAAATATTTGTAATTAATTGAAGGCGACACATTTATGTATTTAAAATGGCGTCACTACTGCCCATGTGCTGCTCTCCGCACTTTCATCACAGTTGTCCGA
Organism: Magicicada septendecula; assembly: GCA_034769895.1. Taxonomy (NCBI): domain Eukaryota; kingdom Metazoa; phylum Arthropoda; class Insecta; order Hemiptera; family Cicadidae; genus Magicicada; species Magicicada septendecula. Next base: position 1,435,614,739 of record CM068367.1, on the reverse strand, counting down.
AAATGTTATATTGCGTTAATTTTGAGGTCACTGAGATTAGTTCATGTTGTACTGTTTTATAACTTCCGATTCCGTGTTTAATTCACATTTTATACTAGTCGGCCGACCCTAATTTGCTCGAGCTAAGTTTTTATACGACCACACGGTCCGCTGGCTGTAGTAAGAGAAAAAGGACGCTCACAGTTTTTCAAGATGGCTAGTCGCTTAATCCTCGGCAACTTGGTATGTGATTGGCACACAGCGGTACCACGTGACATGGCAAATATTCAACGCCGCATATAGTCTACTCATTGTAACTGCTTAACCAGCCGAGTACGTGATAATTTAGCTGTAAGCACACGCATCCGCGCAATAGCGCACATTCCATAGTACCTTAAAACCGTACTTGTTGACAACTTTTCTGGACCAACATGCAGATGGGAGTCACCTTCAGGAATTTCTATTGTTACAGCCGGAGGCCCTCTGTGGGTACTATTGTGTGTCGCATTTACAATCAAATTGAAAATCCCTCATCCCAGTCTGCCCCGTTATAATACCCCCCAATGAGAGGTTTTCTGCCGAAACAGAAAAACTCTCATTGCTAACCCCTAAGAGGATCAGTGAGGATATGGCGCCAACAACCCCCCTTTAATCTCTTAACACATCATGGATAAACTACCCCTCTAGTTAGGCGACTATGGCCGCATCTGAACGACATTACTGGACTTCTGTGTTCGAGATCCCAACACCATAAAATCGGACAGGTACTCACCACAGTACCACCTAACCTTGTAACATTCTGAATAAAATTCCAAAACTGGCCTTATACCATACCAGATCCTCAACCGATATATCTCCCCTTACATACATACTGGGTTGCCTTTAGCAAGTACTGGGTGTGTACATATTCATGACTACATTAGACACACTATCTCCACATTGATTACTACTGTAAAATTCAAATTTTGTTCAGACAGTGAAATAAACCTAAGTCCGCTATCGAAAATTTACACTGATGTTAATTTACATCCTCTCTCTCAATCAATTAATTTCATCACAAATTTTACATCTTTCCAAAAATTTTCAAAATCTTTTAAATGAATTTACTTTATCATTCTTATTAACTAAAGGCTAACAATTATAACAAACAAGTAAAAATAAACAACTCACTGCTATCATAAATTCAAAAATAACTACGTCTGGTTACAAAAGACAATATAAGATAAACATCATGAATCAGCTGACACCATCTCTATCTATAGTGAACATTAAAATTTAAAATAAAATTCTTTATGGCAAAGAACAAAAATAATTTTTTTTTTTTAATTTAATTTCCAAAAAAGCTATTTTGCCAATTAATAAAATTAATTATTCAATCATTTAATTATATTGATTAACAAAAGAATCTATAAATCAATTATAAGAAATGTACTACCTCTCTAACAACAGTCATCAGCTGATACCTTATGGTCAGGTGAATGACCTTACCCTAGACACACTTCATAAAATTGTACAATGTAAAATACATAACATCTGTTTATAATTCCTACACTCTAACATAGTACAACATAATAAAACATAATAAACACCTTCTCTCCTAGAATTAATCTTTTCAACCAGTAAAGTCATTTATAAAATTATCATACAGAGCGTAACATATTTAAATCAACTACTTTTGAACAAGTTATCAATTGGAAAACGTTAATCATCTGCCTTTGGCATATTATCTCTTGAATCAAAATAAAATCATTTAATTAGCTCATCAGCATGTGTCAGTTTAATTCATTTTAATAATTTAATTCGTTACTACCCTTAGTAACCTCCCTTCCACACACACACTATGGCCCCCCCTGGACTGTAGCGCCCAGTTCCCTCCACAAGAACTGAAGTTTATTGGGTGTAGATGCTGCCTACCCTGTTCCTGCTTCGGCCTTACAAAACATTCGGTATTACTGATGCCCGAGGACACCAGTAATCCTACTAAACTTAGGTATATGCCCTTACACGGTCTACCATCCCATTCGATGGATAGCCGCTGTTCCATAGTTCTGGTGATTTCCCTGATTTACCCCCCGGTTAATTTCTAAATTCGCCTCTTACAATGATAACAGCTATGGCCAGTTTAGGCAGAACGAGTCGCAATGAGCCCCAACCATAGCTGTCAAAGCTGAGCCAATTCCACGGTCAGGGTTCGGTGAGGCTGTGACCGCCCGAAAGTTGGGGAATCACTTTAGTTTATATTACACACAATACAATTACATGTTTAGATTCCTACACACATACATAATCAACATAATAGATATTAACCTTGAACATTAACATTACTACCTTAAACTAAACAATTCATCTTTAAATAATTTGTATAGAAAATCATAAACATTACCACAATTTATCTTCTCATCTGTCGACGACTAACAACCCCCCCAAAATCACCCTTTAATCTTGTACAATAACAAGTCTCTTTTTTTTTCTTCAATAAAATTTTTTTATATAGACATTTACCACAAGGCCCATCTTTCACTTCGTACAAATACAGTACAACCTGTCACATCCGGACCTGTGATATCCGGATCCTCCCATATCCGGACGTATCTCCAAACTAATTTTTAAATTTTGGTTAGCGAAATGGTTAGGGATGGATAAGTGAAAGTTGCAGCTGGAACGTTGTTTGCGCGCCTAGTCTATTCCGAGCGGGGCTGTGGCCTTGACTCGGTCAATGGCTCTTTCCCGGAAAACCATTCCTTTATTCTCAACCTCGGCTGCCGTCTGCCTGCCACTTGCTACCCGCAGTCTGTGTTTGCGTTTTAAAGTGACAGTTTGTTTTGCAAGTGAGTTTCTAAACTGTATGTCAGAAGTGATTGCCGTTGTTATCGTTATTGTTAACCGTTGTTACTGTATTTTATCATTGTTATTTTTTATTGTTGTTATTCTTTATTGTTGTTTTTTGCTAAAATGGCGGAGAAAGGAAGAAAACTGTTGTGACAATGGATGAAAAGTTTCGTGCTCTGAAGAGGTTGGATGCTGGTGAACAGCTAAGAAGATTGCTGCTGACATGGGAGTAGGAACGAGCACTGTTAGTGACTGGAAAAAAACGAGGAGTGAGATTGAGAAGTGGTACTCATCGCAAGCTTCAACAAGTGGGGTAAAAAAACTGAAAATGATGAAGAAAGCCACTAACAACCAAGTTAATGAGGCTTTATATCTTTGGTTTACCCAAAGAAGAGAGCAAGGATTGCCTATCTCAGGTCCTTTGCTAAAAGAAAAAGCTTTGCACTTCAATAAAGAAATCGGAGCCGATGGACAGTTTAAAGCAAGTGAGGGATGGTTAGAAAGTTGGAAAAATCGTTATGGTGTGCGGAAACTGCAGATCAGCTGTGAAAAACTTTCTGCTAACCAAGATGATGTTGGCAACTTCAAAACGTTTTTACACAGCTTTGTAGATGAACATGGGATTTCAGGAGAACAGCTCTACAATTGTGACGAGACTGGGCTCAACTATAAAATGCTGCCGACCTACACTTTGGCTTCAAAACAAGAAGATAGTGTACCAGGGTATAAAAAGAAAAAGGAGAGAGTGACCATTTTAGCTTGTAGCAATGCTACAGGAGTTCACAAACTTCCACTGGGATTTATTGGAAAATCCAAAAAGCCGAGGGCTTTCAAGAACTTTAAAGATTTGTCTTCCCTGCCAGTTTGCTACAGAAACCAACGCAGCGCATGGATGAACTGTGAAATATTTAGTGATTGGTTTCACAAGCAGTTTGTGTCACAAGTTGAAAAACATTTAGCGAAAAATAATTTGCCAAGAAAAGCAGTGCTCCTACTAGACAATGCACCCTCACACCCAAGTGAAGATGAACTGAAAAATGGTGACATAAAATGTGTGTTTTTACCCCCAAATGTGACACCCCTTTGTCAACCTATGGACCAAGGTGTGCTTGAATCACTGAAACGTACCTATCGCCGTAAGTTACTGACCGTGTTGATTGCTGGAATGGACGAGGGTGAAAGTGTTACGGAATCCTTAAAAAAGGTGGACATGTTAGATGTGGTGATGTGGACTGGGGAGAAACCAGAAGAAATCAATAACTGTTTGCAATGAAGAAGAGAGTCAGATTGAAGAGCTTGTAAAGACCTGCCTGGATGTGAAGAAATCAATGAGAATGAAGTCAAGAAGTGGTTAAGTGAAGATGAAGTCAACGAAATTACAGACAGTGACATTATAGAAATGGTGTGCAATAGCGATGAGAAAATCTCTGAACCCGAAGAGGATGACAACAAGCCTATAATGAGTCACTCTGAGGCATTCAAGACCATCGAATCTCTGATCAGTCATGTTCAACATCAAGATGAAACAAGTGAAACTGAAGTGATGCTTTTAAGAAGGTTGAGAGACATGGCTTCCAAAAAACGTGTGCAGTGTGTGAAGCAGCCGAAAATCACAAACTTTTTCAAAACCTAATGTAGGCGTACTGTAAGTAAAACTTTTTAACCAATTTTACTTTTTGTATTTTAAAGAGTACAGTGTACAAATACAAATGCTAAACCAATAGAAACGTCTAAAAAAACATTCAACAACAAACGCGTTCATTATTTCTGGCCCTCTAGCTATTTATAAATGACCTTGTGATATCCGGATTTTTCCATATCCGGATCGGCCGGTCGCCATATTAGTCCGGATATGACAGGTTGTAATGTAGTGAGTACCACCAAATATTTACTTGTTTACCTAGCCTAATTTATTCATACTTGTACAATCTAGCACCAATTAATAGTTTTAATTTAATACTATTAACTCTTTATCTTGTTATATTTTACTACCACATTTCAATTGTGAGTTACCATTAATCATTTCCATAACCTGCCCATCAAAACTTTCAAATTTATTACCAAATTCCTATCTTTCAATTGAATTGAATGTTTATTATAAACACTCATAATTATGTCTTGACAATTGTTAAAACATAACAAAAATTATTATTTTATAATTTATATTTTATATTAATTTATATTTTCTAATATACCGCCAACCATGGTCCGCCCCCAAAAGTATGTTCTATCAACATTGACAGAGAGACTGTCAGACACAACATTGCGAATTCACGTTCCCCTCTTCTACCACTAAAATACATTGCCTTACTTTTATTACTGTTAACTACATTAATTGCAATACAAATATTCTCTCTTTTTCATTTATCAAAACCCGCCGTCTGACCGTCTCTAAGCCAATGTCCTCAAAACACTTTTTTGGTTAGGATACTAAAAATTTTAATTTGTAAATTATAATCTACAAATTACACTGGTAATATACATATATGAAAATTGCCTCATTAAAATTATTCAATGCACTTGCTAGGGCAATTGTTGGTACGTGGGGTGGTGCACATTTTTATGCACCTCGAGTGTAAAAGATTTTTTTCCTCACGTACCTTAGGGGTCCCCCTCCCCGTTCAAATCTGGATTAATTTCTACTTGTTACCAATTTTGTGAATCCGGACCATAGTCGCTTTCACCACCCGAAGGAAGTTCCGCCAACCATGGTCCGTTTCGAAAGTGCAAAAACCCACGGTCAGAATTGGTAAGTTCGTGACCGCCCGAAAGTGGGGGAGGATCCCTTCTCATTTAATTATACCATAATCTGTGTTTATGTATCAAAATAACAAAAAAAAATGTCTAACATCACTCAGCTAAATAATACTTCTTTAATTGGGTCACATTATACATTTCTAATCAACTAAACACTATGTAACTCACCGTCTGTGGCTTAAGTAAATGTCTTTATACAATTGACATGTTTCGGGACACTTGTCCCATCCTCAGAATGTTTAAAAAAGTCTCTTCATACCATCATACGATGACACAGTCGTCAATATATTAAAAATATTAAAATCCACATAACACAAAACACAATTACACTACACAAAGTACGCACACAACAATTTTCGGTGTACACCACACGGTAACCGACAGCGCACTCACGACTTGAGTGGGCTGTCGTTACCGTGTGGTGTACACCGAAAATTGTTGTGTGCGTACTTTGTGTAGTGTAATTGTGTTTTGTGTTATGTGGATTTTAATATTTTTAATATATTGACGACTGTGCCATCGTATGATGGTATGAAGAGACTTTTTTAAATATTCTGAGGATGGGACAAGTGTCCCGAAACATGTCAATTGTATAAAGACATTTACTTAAGCCATAGACGGTGAGTTACATAGCGTTTAATTGATTATAAAATACGTGGCTTGGACTATAAGCGGATTTATTCCATTAACAATATATACATTTCTTTTATTTCTCGGGTTTGCAGATCTACCAAAACATAAGCATTCTTCATTTTCACTTCGCTAACTTCATAGGGCCCGTCGTACAATAGGAAGAATTTTTTAATCTTCTTGTCCAAAGCGGATGATTGATCGTGGTTTTTTATTAACACTAGTTGTCCTACCTCGTATTGGGTGGGTGTCAAATTCCTGTCATGTCTTCGTTTACGCTGTTCAGCTTTACTCAACAGCCGCTCCTTTGCAATCACCAGTTTCCTACCATGTGGTACTTCTGTCCGGGTTGGAAATTTTACCAGTTCCTCTAATATGCGTGACGGCCTTCTCTGAAACATTAACTCATGCGGGCTGTAGCTAGTGGATTCATGTAAACTACTATTAATGTATCCTTCTATCTTGTACACGAATGTGGCCCACAATGAATGTATTTTATGGCAGAAGGTTCTAAACATTCGCCCTAATTCTTGCATAACACGCTCACTGGGATTTGATTGTGGATGATACACCAGAGGTATGTTTAACTAAAATGTTTTCCCAACCTAATGTTTCCCTCCAGGTGTTGCTGGTAAACTGAGAACCGTGATCTGATAATACTATTTTGGGTCTACCTACGTCAGTAATGTACTCATTTACTATCTTCCTAGCTAATACCAAGGAGGTAGCTTTTTTAACCGGGTACAATTGTAAAAATTTGGTAAAAACATCTAGTACAACAAATAAATAATTCACCCCTCCTCGACCTTTGGGTAGAGGGCCATATAAATCGACGGCAACTATTACTAAAGGACTGTCTGGTATTACATGTTGCATTAAACCCTCCTGTTTACGATTATTTACTTTGGCTTTCTGACAGATTTCGCATGTTTTTAATATTTTACGCACTGTTCTTTCCATATTATTAAATTTACATGACCCTTTCAATATGTCACTGCATTTCTTGGGGCCTATATGACGATACCTTAAATGACAATCTTTCACTACTTCAGGTATTATAACTTTAGGGATGCATACTTTCCAATCATCTCCCTGTTCATTTGTACGGTGAAATAAATGTTTATTATATAAACTAAAATGCTTTTCCCACTTGTGAGGTATGTTAGGTATCTGATTTAAAGCCATCATTATTCTACCAAGTTCGGTATCTCTTTCTTGGTCTGTTGCTAGGTTATTTATTAATTTTTTCATATCTACTTCCCCCACTTCTTTTATTATAAATATCTTATAAGTATTTGCTTATCTACCTCAGTATTATTATCAAAATCGGTCCGGGATAGGACATCAGCTACTACGTTTTCTTTACCCCTACAATACTCGATGGTTAAGTCATATTCTTGTAGTATTAGCATCCAGCGCACTAACCTACCATGCGTTAGTTTACAGTTTTTCAAAAATGTTAAAGCTTGATGGTTTGATCTTATTATTACTTTATTTCCTAATAGGTATGTTCTGAATTTTCTACAGGCGAAAACTATTGATAGCGCCTCCTTTTCCGTTGTTGTATAGTTCTTCTCACTAGTCATAAAGATCTACTAGCAAAAGCTACTACTTTATGGTTACCATTCCCATCTAACTGAAACAATTCTACCCCCAAAGCGATGTCCGATGCGTCTGTGTGTATATAAAATGGTTCTAGAAAATTAGGATGAGCTAATATAACTGTGTTTAAAAATTTATTTTTTATTAGCTCAAATACAATTTGCTCTTTTAAATTCCACTGCCATCGATTATCTTTATTTAACAAATGCCCCAATTGTACCGTTAAATAAGAATATTTGTCTACAAATTGCCTATAATAATTACACAAGCCTAAAAAACTTTGCAACTGTTTCACATTTTTTGGTACTGGAAAATTCTGTATTATTTCCACTTTCTTAAGGGTCTGTACTGATACCCTTGGCTGAAATTATATGGCCTAAAAAATTAACTTGTTCTTTTAAAAACTCTTGACTTCTTAAACTTAACCGTTATGCCATACTCATGCAATCTACTTAACACTCTATCAAACCTTTCGCAATGTGTATTAATGTCTGGTGACGTAATAACTATATCGTCCACATAAACGGTTGTGAATTCTAAAATCTCTCTCCCTAGTACGTAGTCTAAACATTTAATAAAAATTGAAACACTTACGTTTAGTCCAAAAGGTAACCTACGAAACTGATAGTTCCTGCCGTTGTATAAGAATGCCACATACTGACGAGATTCTTCCTCCAGCTCTATTTGCCAATATCCGGCTGTCAAGTCTAATGTTGTAATATATTTGGTCCCATTGAAGCGTTGAAGGATTTCACTCACCGGCTCTGGCGATTCTCTGTCTGGAACAATTATTCTGTTTACCTGTCTCGCGTCTAAGCAGTCTTATCGATAAATCTTTCTTGGTAACCACTACTAGAGGGCTGGAATATGGTGAGGTGGATTTTTCTATTATACCTTCCCTCAACATCTTGTTTATTTCCTCTTGTACTAACCCCCTCTTAGAGTATGGTACCGGATAGGTTTTAGGTGCAAAAGGTGTTTTTTCTTTAACGATTAGTTTACCCTTAAAATTTTTTACTAAACCTGGTTCGTCTGAAAAAACTAATTTATTTTTATTTATTACTTGTACTATTCTCTCCCTATCTTGATAATTAAATTCCCCATCTTGATATAGGATTCTATTCATTTTCTCACCCTAACTATCTTCAGCTTTAAATAATTCTTGGATTTCGTTGTCCATGACGTGTCCGTTACTTAACTAAATATCACTATAATATTGACGACTCGGAACACTAAGTTTTTTATAAGTAAAAACGTAAAGTTTTACCTTACAGCCTAAACCGGCTTTCACCTATAGAAGGCTTCATCAGAGGCTGTCGTTAGTAGCGCTGTTCATCTTGTTGTTGGCGACGAGATAGTGTTTCGAAAGATCGAAGATGTGTGTGTGTGGTGAGATGTGTTCGAATAATGCGTGCGATTTGAATTGTGTCTGTTCATTTAGGATGTCGTTTTTATTTGTTTTTGTGTGTTTGTATATTTCTAATTGTTCTAGAGTGTCTAGTTTTCGGCCTTTTGTGTGTACGTGTAGTATGTTCATGTTATTGTCGATGTTTTTATATGTGTGGTTTGCTTCAATGAGGTGGTTTGCGAAGGTAGATTCTGTAGTGGTGTGGAGTGCTTCTGTGTGTTCAATGTATCTCTGTTTGAAGCTACGTCCTGTCTGGCCTATATAGAATTTATTGCAATTTGAACAATTTAGTTTATATACACCGGGTAGATCGAATTTGTTTTGTGCTTTGGGCATGCGTTTTGATAGTGTGTGTTCTGTTTTGTTAGTAGTTTTGTAAGCGATTCTGTATCCTGCTTTTTTGAATTTGTGGGCAATTTTTTCTGTTTGTTTGTTGATATATGTTAGTGTTATGAAATTGTTGTTTTCTGTCTTTGTCTGTTGTTTGTTTTGTGTAGGAGTTTACTGACTATTGTTCTGTCATAACCGTTAGATTCTGCTAGATATTTTATCGTGTTTAGTTCGTCTTTGTAGTCTATTTCATCTAAGGGGATGTTGTTAAGTCTATGTATCATGGTTCTAAAAGCAGCTAGTTTGTGTTGTATTGGGTGATTGGAGCTGTTGTGTATTAGTGTGTCAGTTGTAGTTGGTTTTCTGTATATACTGAATTTGTGCCTGTGTTCTAGTTTTGTGATGGAGAGGTCTAAGAAGTTTGTGGTATTGTTGTGTTCATATTCGGCAGTGAAGGTTTATGTTTTTATGTATTTTGTTTACGTGCGTTAGTAACTGTTCACATTGTCTTTTGTTTCCCCTGTATAGTATTAGAATGTCATCAACGTATCTGTGCCAATATAGTATTTTATGTGAGTGTCTGTCATTGTTTGTGAGTATTTTTGTTGTTTCTAAGTGTTGGAGGAAGACTTCTGCTAGAATGCTGGATATGGGGGAGCCCATCGTTCTGTGTGTAGTATTTATTGTTATAAGTAAAGTAGTTTTGTTTTGTGATAATGTTCAGAGTTTCTGTTATTTCATTGATAAGTTCGGTTGGTGTGTTGTTCTGTTTGAGTTTGTTTTGTAGGATGGTGATTGTTTCAGAGATGGGGATGTTTGTGTACAGGTTTTTAATGTCAAAGGAGGCTAATGTGGCGTTATGGGGGATGTGTATGTCTTTTATTTTTGTTACTAGGTCAGTGTTGTTTTTACTGCAATGTTGTTGTCTATTTGTGTGTGTTGTCTAATAATTTTGTCTAGATATTTTGCTAGTTTGTGTGCAGGGGCATTACGGTAGTTGATAATGGGGCGGATCGGAATGTCTTCTTTATGGATTTTGGGAAGCGCTTGGAGTGTAGGTGCTGATGGTCGGATTTGTTTCATGTAGGGCTTTTGTTTATGTGTCATAATGTGTTTGGCTTTGTTGACTATTTGTTTTACTGAGTTTTGGTATCTGTCGGTGGGGTCGTGTTTTAGTTCTGTGATGTTGTTCTGTTCTATGAAGTCTTGTACTTTTTTGTGTAGGTTGTCTGTGGGGATAATTACAGTCGTGTTGCCTTTGTCAGCTTTTACAAATGTGATGTTGTGTTTGTGTGCCTTTTCCCTCAGTTTGATGGCTGTGTGTATTTCTGAGTTGTGGTTGTTGTTGTCTGGTGTCTTATGTACTCCTATTGTGTTGTTTATATTATGTCTTAATGTGTCTTGATGTTCTGGTGCTGTGTTTTGTATATTTGTTTCTGTGTCAATTATGAGCTTGTCTTACTTCGATATTCATTTGCCTTGATTCATTGTCTCTAAACTGATACTTATTATCTTCTTCCTCTTTCATACTCTGGTACGCTTCTAGTATTTTTTTCTAACTCGGCTATATTAACAAACTCCCGGATTCTGATTGTGGACTGTATGTCCTTAGGTAAATGCTTACTAATGTATCTTATAAAAGATGAAAGAGGCATTGGTGGTTCTAAATATTTAACCTGGCTATATAGTCGTGTCACATACGACGTAATACTCATATGTTTAATATTGAAATTACCCCATCCCATTATGGTACTGCGCAAGCCCTCTTGTTTTTCCTCTGACCAGTACTTATTTTTAAATGCTTGTTCAGACTAATTAAAATCTGCCCAGTTATCATTATGAGCGTCCGCCCATATTTTAGCATCCCCTTTAAAATATTTTAAAATTCGTACTAACTTAATTTCCCAACTTTCTTGGTTATATTTATTGAAACTTTTTGTTGAGTTTAAAAATTGTATGGGGTTCACCCCCCTACTTTCATTACTGAAATAACCTAACTCAACTTCCATGTTCACTCTCTCACTCACATTAGTTACTTTTTGGTTAATTACTACACTTAAATCTTCTCTGACTTTAATTATTTCTCGTTCGTGTTCTGTTTCTTTACTTTTCAGACTAGTTACATTAGTTTTAATTGTCTCAATTTGCTCAAAGTTACTTCTGAATTCATAATTTATATTTTCTTGTATTTTATTTGCTTTTTTAATTTGCTCACACTCATCAATTACACCTTGAACATTACTGTCAATTTTGTCATTTTGTTTTTTAATTTTATCATTAAATTTATTTGTTAACGCATCAAATTTTTTATTTGTCTCTAGCGTTTTCTCATCTTGTTTTTCGTTAATTATTTTTATATCATTTTTCATTTCGGTTTGTATTTTATTTACGTCTATAGTCAGTTCATCTTTCACTCCCACAATAGTCTTATTTTGTTCCTCTAATTTATTTTCTATTTCTCTTAATTTTTTGTCTTGTTTGTTTATTTCCGTTTTCAGCTCTATGTTGCTAGCATTTATCTCTGACTTGATTGCAATCTTATATTCATTCAAGCTCGTTTTTAAATTATTATTTTCTGATTTCATATCAGTTTTAAATTCATTTAAACATGCGTTTAAATTATTATTTTCTGACTTTAACTCCTCTAAACTCGTGTTTAATTTATTATTTTCTGATTTCATTTCTGATTTTAACTCATCTAAACTCGTATTCAACGTATTATTTTCTGCTTACATTTTCTCGTCTTGTTTCTCAAGCTTATTATTTACAACATTAATTTCTGATTTGACTTCGTTCAAGTTCGTGTTTTGTTGGTCAAATTTACTACTCATTATTTCCATATACAATGCTGACTAAGTACGTCTACATTGTCGATTTTACTACTCTTAGCGTCTACCGTCTCAATCGTTATTTTGTCTGTTGTATTGTCTATGCTCTCGTCAATATTTGTCGATATTAAATCGTCTTGTGTAACGTTTAAAATTGATTCCCCCTCTACGCCCTCACATACATTTGCACTCTTGTTTTTCTCTGCAATTTCGACCAGGTTGTAAATTAGTATAATTAAATTTTAATTTACAACGTCCCTGTAAAACATTGTACATTACATATTAACATTGTTACATTTACCTTACATTAAACAATTTAAATTTACATGATTTGTACCAAACTTTATCACATTTTACTATCAACAACTCTCTATTAACTTTTAATTATTTGACATTCATCATATTCTATGCAACAATTTCAAATTTATCCTTACCTTTCAGTTACAATTACCTTCCTTTGTTACCTCACCTTCCTACCATGAATTCCCTTTTCTAACCCTTCTATCCTTACTCGTTTGGGTGACTCTCTATTACTCATTTTTCTCTGTCTTATTTTGGCATTGTTAATCTAACCTTACTATCCCCTTTTCTCTACTAACAACCGCTTCTAACCATTAATATACATTTTGACACCAATATCTCTTAATAACCCCCTTCACAAATCCCATTTAAAACCTCTGGCACCGCGCCTTTTTTTGTACTAGTATGTGTGTATTCCCTCTAACCAACTCATTCCCTTATCGGTTTCTGACCCTTTCAGATAACCCTTTCCGGCACACAACAATCCACTCCCGTCTCAACATCTCTCGTTGGACTCCTACACCAATACCCTTATTACAAAATATCACCATCAACAACAAATATAATTACCACTCACATCACTCAACTCTACATATAATTACTAACCACTGTGTCCCTAAAATATCTAACACCTCTTTATATTTTATCAGCATCTCAACACTTTATTTTTCCTAACTCCCAATAACTTTAACTAACTAACTCCCATGCCTCTATTTTATCCTTACTACCCAAACTCTTTTACAACATTTCAACTTAATACATTAGAAAATTCATCACTTACCAACTAACAACAATACCTCTCAATACCCAAATCTATTACCTGCTTAATCATTTACTAACCCTTATAACCTGAATCTCATGATATCATTTAAACTTTCTTTAGTTATTTAAAATCCTACAATACATGCTTACCTAAAAATACACAAAATACACAACAGTAAAAATACACAAATACATAGACATCAATACACAAAAATATACAATTCACATAATCATGAAATCATTTGCCATAATCAGTCCTAATCAGTCCATTTTTAAAAACACTGTCCACACAATTAAATGTTCATAACACAATAAACAATTACCCCATATCGTCGAACAATAGTCTTATCTTATATCTATATACATTGCTTATTATTGAATCTCTTATATTAACATCATAAATGCATATACCATTCAAATTTTCATTATTTTCCACAAACTCATTTAATCTGTCATGATTGGTCATTGTCCTGTCACCTCCAGTATAATTCGTCACAATCAGATAAGTTACTAAGTCATTATTTTCATTATCATCTCCTACGACTACTATATCAGCTTCATTACAAGGTAGGTACTTATTATTTTTATTATATATCATCTCTACACCTAACCTTTTCCTAAACTCTTCATAATTTTTCTTTACTTTATATATCTCAATTTCTCTCTTTCTCTCTCTCTCAAAACATTTCTCACCATCATACCAAGCTACACACTCTTTCTCCATATATGCAGGGGACTCTACTACTTTATCACTGCACCACCTGTGAAGTGCACAAAAAAAACCAGGGACCACTTTATTTGTAGACCTTTTGTCTTCCAAATACGCATTGAAGGCACTCTCGTCCTTCCTAAACACACGTGAAGTCTTTACTTCACCCCCTACTACAACATTACGGGAAAAATTTACCCCCTGCAACCCCTTTATCTGTAAATTCTCTCTATACTTTCTCTCTAATTCATCAACACTTTTTATCACTTCATTATCAAATTCTACTCCCATTATACTTTTATCACCACTCTCAATACTCACACAATTATTTTCTAACACCATATTTGTAATTCTATTATAATTCTCACCACTACTTACCTTGTCTTTATTTCTATCTGATTTGTCTACCTTGTCAATGTTACAATTTTGTTTCTGTATTTCGTTTTTAAATTTTTCTAATCTCTCTTCTAATTGGTTCAATTTTACATCTTGCACATTATTTTGTTTTTTTAACTCACTTTCAAAACTATCTAGTTTTACGTTAAGTGTACTGTTCATCTGATTTATTTTGTCTTCGAACTTATTGTTTTGTTGTTCGAATTTGTCATTGATTAATGTAAATAAATTTTCTAATGAAATTTTATTTTCGACTATTTTGGGCGTTGAGCTAATGTGTCTTTCCAATAAAATGGATTCTGTCTCTGAATTTTCTATTTCTATGCTATTGTTATTTTCTGCCATTTTGTATTTTAAATAGTTATTTATCTCTATTTGTATTTGACTACGCAATATACTCAACTCGTATTTAACTATTTACCTTTAACAACATAACCTCTCATTCATTATATATCGTCTTCTGTGTTTCTCCATCTATCTGTTTTATATAAATTAATTTTATATAGAGTCCACTGTGAGGGCGACCAATTGTGAATACACAAACTACTTTCAATAATATTATTACATATATTTAGTAAGATATATATGACCAATACCATAATTCGGTATTGCTGGTACTCACCAAAATTCATTATTTACCGGGCTCATCTTCTGCTTTTATACACTGCTTTATACCTAAGGGTTCCAGGGTTTCGGGTACAGGAAGATTTCGAAACACAGTGGACGACACAATTGATAATACAATATTCTTGAGGTTAACCATTAAATTTAATTTCACTATACGTTCTTACATACAAACCATGTGTTTACTATAATGACGTCAGGTGGCCTGACTTAAACAAAATGGCGGTTGCCCTTATTATATCTCGTGGTATTCTTTAATTGCTTTATTGTTGGATTAATATCAGTTTAACAGTACTGCTGCAGCTTCAAATTTATGAATGAATAGAGTTTTAAATTTATTACACAAACCAATGCCCTCGGCATGTTTTTTATGGCCATACATCCACTCTCTCATTTGCACACTCAGTTTTCGACACATACATTTTTAAATTAACAATTGAATATTAATGAGCTCATAAATAGAAAAATAATGAAAGGAACTTCTCTGGTTTAATCGGTGCTGATGTCCATCCGTTGATTTTGCTTACTGCCCATGGTGATGGCCGGTGTTCGCCTTTTTTAGTCTGCCGCTTAATTAGGTTGATATTGCACTGAATTTACATTTGAAGTTACTGTAAGTGAACAAGTTATATGAGCCTTTATTGCTCCACTATAATGGCCAACATTTTGCCAGTTGTATTTAAATTATTATAAAATTTTGTGCACCCAGCGATACATCGCTGTGGCTGCTATGAAGGATGGCGTTGAAATGAGAGCGAGGCAAATGTAAAATTACGCTTGTGTGTGTGTAGTTCTTACGTCATTCTGTTTTGTCTTACTGGACAACGCCTCGTTACACACATTGTACTCAGTGCGTCATTGTTCTTAGCGATGACGGAGCCGTGTTATAGCCCAATCATAATGCATATTGTTGTACTTCGTCATAAACACCGCCATGGTATATTTTGATGTTTTCACGTCCACCGGAGACCTTGGTGTTTTACTCTGGCCGAAATTACGTTGTTCCTTTTTCCAGAGGGACAATGTACCTAACCATTCTGTATGTTTAAAAAAATACATAATATAACATTGAAAATCCCCATAATTCCCATAATTCTGGTACTGAGTCAGTCTGTACTGTTACAAACCCCCTCAAGGAAAATTTTTGTGTCGAAACACAAAAAATTTCCTTGACTCATTCACACTTTCCTAAAAGGATCAGTCTAGATATGTCACCACAACCCCCTGTAATGTTACCAAAAAATTTTATCATCACTTACCCTTGGTCCCATGATGTTGGTCGCACCCTCTGACCTTACTGGACTTCTCCTGAGAGATCCCTACACCATAAGGCCATGAGGCACTCTACACTCCTGTTCTGACGCTCCAGCCAGCCCAGGACTGCGGTCACAACACCACAAAACTCTGAAACATCCAATACAAAAAATCAAAATAGTGGTATAATAACACTTACATATCTACAACTGATATGTTCCCCTTTAGACGCATTGGTTTGTGTTTGGGGCATTGGTTTGGTCTTAAAATCAACAGGTTCAACCTCACAACTACAAGACTTAGAATACCTTGATTTTTTACCACCACCTAAATCAATTTCTTATTTGGAAGAAAATAACAACATATCTATAACTACACACATAACACAATATATCAATAATTCTTTAATATACCCCCAAAATACCTTCACCTAATTAATTCTACAAATTCAGATTACAATTATCATGGCAGACATTTTTTCTTTAAACTTTGTTGCTCAACTTATAATCAGTTATTTATTTTGTAAATGGCAGCTTACTAGAATATTTTATTTAACTTCATTTTTAACTTTAAACTTCTCACTTTAAAATATACTATCTCTTAACACTTATTATCGTCTTTACCCCTGTAACGACCTCCTAGCCACACACTCTATTGCCCCCCAACCTAATAAAACATCATAAAACATTGTACATTACATATTAACATTGTTACATTTACCTTACATTAAACAATTTAAATTTACATGATTTGTACCAAACTTTATCACATTTTACTATCAACAATTCTCTATTAACTTTTAATTATTTGACATTCATCATATTCTATGCAACAATTTCAAATTTATCCTTACCTTTCAGTTACAATTACCTTCCTTTGTTACCTCACCTTCCTACCATGAATTCCCTTTTCTAACCCTTCTATCCTTACTCGTTTGGGTGACTCTCTATTACTTATTTTTCTCTGTCTTATTTTGGCATTGTTAATCTAACCTTACTATCCCCTTTTCTCTACTAACAACCGCTTCTAACCATTAATATACATTTTGACACCAATATCTCTTAATAACCCCCTTCACAAATCCCATTTAAAACCTCTGGCACCGCGCCTTTTTTTGTACTAGTATGTGTGTATTCCCTCTAACCGACTCATTCCCTTATCGGTTTCTGACCCTTTCAGATAACCCTTTCCGGCACACAACAATCCACTCCCGTCTCAACATCTCTCGTTGGACTCCTACACCAATACCCTTATTACAAAATATCACCATCAACAACAAATATAATTACCACTCACATCACTCAACTCTACATATAATTACTAACCACTGTGTCCCTAAAATATCTAACACCTCTTTATATTTTATCAGCATCTCAACACTTTATTTTTCCTAACTCCCAATAACTTTAACTAACTAACTCCCATGCCTCTATTTTATCCTTACTACCCAAACTCTTTTACAACATTTCAACTTAATACATTAGAAAATTCATCACTTACCAACTAACAACAATACCTCTCAATACCCAAATCTATTACCTGCTTAATCATTTACTAACCCTTATAACCTGAATCTCATGATATCATTTAAACTTTCTTTAGTTATTTAAAATCCTACAATACATGCTTACCTAAAAATACACAAAATACACAACAGTAAAAATACAAATACACAGACATCAATACACAAAAATATACAATTCACATAATCATGAAATCATTTGCCATAATCAGTCCTAATCAGTCCATTTTTAAAAACACTGTCCACACAATTAAATGTTCATAACACAATAAACAATTACCCCATATCGTCGAACAATAGTCTTATCTTATATCTATATACATTGCTTATTATTGAATCTCTTATATTAACATCATAAATGCATATACCATTCAAATTTTCATTATTTTCCACAAACTCATTTAATCTGTCATGATTGGTCATTGTCCTGTCACCTCCAGTATAATTCGTCACAATCAGATAAGTTACTAAGTCATTATTTTCATTATCATCTCCTACGACTACTATATCAGCTTCATTACAAGGTAGGTACTTATTATTTTTATTATATATCATCTCTACACCTAACCTTTTCCTAAACTCTTCATAATTTTTCTTTACTTTATATATCTCAATTTCTCTCTTTCTCTCTCTCTCAAAACATTTCTCACCATCATACCAAGCTACACACTCTTTCTCCATATATGCAGGGGACTCTACTACTTTATCACTGCACCACCTGTGAAGTGCACAAAAAAAACCAGGGACCACTTTATTTGTAGACCTTTTGTCTTCCAAATACGCATTGAAGGCACTCTCGTCCTTCCTAAACACACGTGAAGTCTTTACTTCACCCCCTACTACAACATTACGGGAAAAATTTACCCCCTGCAACCCCTTTATCTGTAAATTCTCTCTATACTTTCTCTCTAATTCATCAACACTTTTTATCACTTCATTATCAAATTCTACTCCCATTATACTTTTATCACCACTCTCAATACTCACACAATTATTTTCTAACACCATATTTGTAATTCTATTATAATTCTCACCACTACTTACCTTGTCTTTATTTCTATCTGATTTGTCTACCTTGTCAATGTTACAATTTTGTTTCTGTATTTCGTTTTAAAATTTTTCTAATCTCTCTTCTAATTGGTTCAATTTTACATCTTGCACATTATTTTGTTTTTTTAACTCACTTTCAAAACTATCTAGTTTTACGTTAAGTGTACTGTTCATCTGATTTATTTTGTCTTCGAACTTATTGTTTTGTTGTTCGAATTTGTCGTTGATTAATGTAAATAAATTTTCTAATGAAATTTTATTTTCGACTATTTTGGGCGTTGAGCTAATGTGTCTTTCCAATAAAATGGATTCTGTCTCTGAATTTTCTATTTCTATGCTATTGTTATTTTCTGCCATTTTGTATTTTAAATAGTTATTTATCTCTATTTGTATTTGACTACGCAATATACTCAACTCGTATTTAACTATTTACCTTTAACAACATAACCTCTCATTCATTATATATCGTCTTCTGTGTTTCTCCATCTATCTGTTTTATATAAATTAATTTTATATAGAGTCCACTGTGAGGGCGACCAATTGTGAATACACAAACTACTTTCAATAATATTATTACATATATTTAGTAAGATATATATGACCAATACCATAATTCGGTATTGCTGGTACTCACCAAAATTCATTATTTGCCGGGCTCATCTTCTGCTTTTATACACTGCTTTATACCTAAGGGTTCCAGGGTTTCGGGTACAGGAAGATTTCGAAACACAGTGGACGACACAATTGATAATACAATATTCTTGAGGTTAACCATTAAATTTAATTTCACTATACGTTCTTACATACAAACCATGTGTTTACTATAATGACGTCAGGTGGCCTGACTTAAACAAAATGGCGGTTGCCCTTATTATATCTCGTGGTATTCTTTAATTGCTTTATTGTTGGATTAATATCAGTTTAACAGTACTGCTGCAGCTTCAAATTTATGAATGAATAGAGTTTTAAATTTATTACACAAACCAATGCCCTCGGCATGTTTTTTATGGCCATACATCCACTCTCTCATTTGCACACTCAGTTTTCGACACATACATTTTTAAATTAACAATTGAATATTAATGAGCTCATAAATAGAAAAATAATGAAAGGAACTTCTCTGGTTTAATCGGTGCTGATGTCCATCCGTTGATTTTGCTTACTGCCCATGGTGATGGCCGGTGTTCGCCTTTTTTAGTCTGCCGCTTAATTAGGTTGATATTGCACTGAATTTACATTTGAAGTTACTGTAAGTGAACAAGTTATATGAGCCTTTATTGCTCCACTATAATGGCCAACATTTTGCCAGTTGTATTTAAATTATTATAAAATTTTGTGCACCCAGCGATACATCGCTGTGGCTGCTATGAAGGATGGCGTTGAAATGAGAGCGAGGCAAATGTAAAATTACGCTTGTGTGTGTGTAGTTCTTACGTCATTCTGTTTTGTCTTACTGGACAACGCCTCGTTACACACATTGTACTCAGTGCGTCATTGTTCTTAGCGATGACGGAGCCGTGTTATAGCCCAATCATAATGCATATTGTTGTACTTCGTCATAAACACCGCCATGGTATATTTTGATGTTTTCACGTCCACCGGAGACCTTGGTGTTTTACTCTGGCCGAAATTACGTTGTTCCTTTTTCCAGAGGGACAATGTACCTAACCATTCTGTATGTTTAAAAAAATACATAATATAACATTGAAAATCCCCATAATTCCCATAATTCTGGTACTGAGTCAGTCTGTACTGTTACAATAGATTCTGAATATATTTAACCCTATATATTTACTTAACTAGATTATATCTATTTTGTTTAACACATTATTTTATTTCATCTTATTCTGTCATCAACTACCACAATAACTCCCACATCAACAATTTCGTCATTCTCTTAAATTACATTGAAAATAAATTCTGAAATACATTTAATCCTATTTACTTAACTAGATTATATCTATTTTGTAAAGCGACCCAGTTTGTCCACTCTCTCATTCATTCATTATACATTTAAGTTTTATTTTCCCCCATAATAAAGAGCTCTTTTAAATTAAATATTTGTAATTAATTGAAGGCGATACATTTACGTATTTAAAACGGCGTCACTACTGCCCATGTGCTGCTCTCCACACTTTCATCACAGTTGTCCGAAAATGTTATATTGCATTAATTTTGAGGTCACTGAGATTAGTTCATGTTGTACTGTTTTATAATTTCCAATTCCGTGTTTAATTCACATTTTATACTGGTCGGCCGACCCTAATTTGCTCGAGCTAAGTTTTTATACGACTACACGATCCACTGGCTGTAGTAAGATAAAAAGGACGCTCACAGTTTTTCAAGATGATTAGTCGCTTAATCCTCGGCAACTTAGTGTGTGATTGGCGCACAGCGGTACCACGTGACATGGCAAATATTCAATGCCGCATATAGTCTACTCATTGTAACTGCTCAACCAGCCGAGTACGTGATAATTTAGCTGTAAGCACACGCATCCGTGCAATAGCGCACATTCCATAGTACCTTAAAACCGTACTTGTTGACAACTTTTCTGGACCAACATGCAGATGGACGTCACCTTCAGGAATTTCTATTGTTACAGCCGGAGGCCCTCTGTGGGTACTATTGTGCGTCGCATTTACAATCAAATTGACAATCGCATTTACAATCCTCATCCCAGTCTGCCCCGTTCCAACATTCATTTTACATAACATTTCAAATCCAAATTTTACCAAAAATTCCACACCTTCCCTAAGTTAAATTCTTTCAAACTCATTTAATTTCATTATCAAATTCATACTTACATATGGTCAACTATTTAATCAAATAAAAACATAATTACTATCATAAACTCCCAACTATAAACATTTGTCACCACAAATATAATGTATATAACCATATGTACCTTCTGATACATTATAGCAACCATATGACTCAACAACTAAATACATTTTACCTTTACTCATTTACTATTTATTATCAAGTTCAAACCTCAAAAAATCATTTAAATTCATTACCAAAGTTCATTTATACAACATTAATTAATTAATTAATTTATCTCCAATTATTTAATTAAATCTTTTTCAAAAACACCAAGTTACTTTAATCACCTTCCTCCAAAACAATTACAATTCAGTTGCATTATAAACTTCACAATTATTCTCGTTATTTATTTAGTCTGGTATACCATTATTATTATTAAAATCAATTCCTACTGCATACATACATTGTTTACATGAAATACATAGTACAACATAACCTACTACACAACCACAATTCACCTCACTATAAATTTATCTACAATTTTTCGTCCTATCATATTATTGTTTACCACACCTCATTACATAAGTTAGCCAAGTCATCACCATAAACTAAAATAATTAAATGTTCATTCACCATTTCTAACCACCACCATCGAAAATTAGTCTGATTTTCACATAATTTTCATCTTTAATTACACTCCTTACATTATTATTATTTATATAATAACTCTTCAATATTTCAAATTGTTCCGTTAAACCCACATAATAATCTACTGGACTATCCCACTTATTATTAAATCATATAACCTGTCTACATCATTAATTCTGGTCTTGTTACTGTCAGTATTATTACCTGTCACCCTTAAGCATTTTAACCTCTCCTTATTTTCAGAGTCATCTACTATTAATATCCCACGTATATGTACAGGTAAGCATTCAATACAATTATCACCACTATCATCATCCATTGCTGCACCATTCTCATAACAAGGCAGGTCTACAATATTACTAATTCTCTTTCTCTTTATTTTCTCTAATAGTTCTTCGTAACTTCTAATAACATCAAATAATATCATCTCTCTCTCTCTCAATGTGAATAATTCTACCACTCTCTCACAATACCTCTCATCATAACACCATTTCACTTTTTCTCTCTCCATCCACACAAAAGGCAACGCAACGTTATCATAACACATCCTGGCTCTTCCAGGGAATTCATGATACACAGGGGACCTACTTAGACACACCCCGTCTCTATAACCACTGGAGGAAACTCTGTCCTCATAACTCACTACTGGAGTCTGGACAGTAGTATGGTAATTTTCGTATTTGTAGGTTGGCTAATCTGTACGCTTGCTGAATCGTTCTTATCTCGTTTTTATAACAGTCACAGTACTACGAGCCTTGGCCGGCAGTGGACGTTCTCATGTTTGCTGCCTGACTCTGTCATTTTCATTTCTTGTTGTCGCGACAATTATTTAGGCTTTAGGCCTTACAACATTATACATATTGCATACTTGCAATATACTGGCAATACCTTGCTAGTACCTGTTCTCATGTAATTTAGTGCTGCGTACTCGCGCCTCAATTCATACGATTCATATAATTCATCATACGACAATAATTTAGGCCTTAGGCCACCACGTTTCGATGTAACTAAAGTGCACACATTTGTGCCGCATCAAAATGTAATTTCATTTCCGAATCACTTCTCAAAATTTGATCTTCAGCATTAGCCAACCTCACTACAATGAATTGAGTGTAAGATTGGAGTAATTTAATAAATCTATTTATACAGTCCACTATCTTTATCATTTTGCATCCTGGCGATAATACACCAAGTTTCATTATTTCTATTAAAAAAAGGGCATATGCGCTGACATACAATACATTTTACGCGGTCCCCATGGCCGCAGCTCAACTTAACATTTTATTTGGTCCTAACATGACCGATCAACATTCTTCTTAATAAACATTTTTTTGTCGCTCCGTGCCTGGATTCGTTATTCACCCTTTCATTATTCTTCTGCCCCAATTTCTGGCCATCATGGGCGACTCAGCATATTCGCTGATCCGACTGTGTCGTGACTTAACCAGCATTTCTTTCGTCGCCTTTGAGCCTCCTGACGATATCACTGCAAGATCATCCATGTGCTAGCGTCGGTACTCCAGTGTAAGCAGTCATCTCTCCGGTCTGTGTGTTCGCCATCTTCTCCACGGCCTCGACGCTTCGGGACATCGTACACCAGGTACCACATCATTAACATCATTATCAGGTGCGTACAATGGCTGAAGAAGGCCTCAAAGTGTTGGTCAGAAAGAGAGGCGGCTTAAAGTCTGCCATAGTGCGTATTAATTTGGCTATCAGTAACTTTGACAAAAACACTAATACCAAACATTTCTTAACAGTCAGACTTGAAAGTCTAAAAAGCTTGGCAACAAAATACGATGAGGTACAGTCCGAAATTGAGCTTATTTCAAAAGACATAAACGCTGCTCAAGAAGACCGAGTTGAGGTCGAAGAGCTATTATACTCGACAGAAGCTAATATCTTACAACTTATAGAAACTTTTAACGTTCAGACTGTATCTCCCATATTGACAAGCAATACACAACTAAAACCAATAAGTTTGCCCTGCTTCACAGGCAATATCTTAGAATGGCAGCATTTCTACTCAATATTTTTGGACTTGGTGCATGCCAGATCTGATTTAACGTCAGTGCAGAAATTACACTATTTGTATTCGTCTCTGAAAAATGAGCCGCTAGATTTAATTAAGTCATTACCTATCTGTAATGAAAACTACTCGATAGCGTTGAGTTTGCTGTCTGCTAGATATGACAATAAATTCATACTAGCAAAGTACTATATTCAAAATTTACTTGAAGTAAAGTCAACAATAAAGGACTCTGTCCAAAGTTTGGCAGAATTCATAAATACGATAACGTCTTCCGTTAATTCACTGGCGGCCATGCAACTGTCAGTGGATTCATTCGAGCTTATCACTGTACAATTATTGTCAGCGAAACTCGACCATACTACTTTTAAATTATGGAAGGAGTCTATAGACCCTGATAATCTTCCTAACTTTCAAGGTTTCACTCAGTTTTTAAACGCACGTAGACAGCTGTTAGAAAATACACTGCCTATCGATGCCGGACAGCAACTCAACAAGCTAAGTCTAAGATTCAATAATAAATCTGACAAACATAAATTACGAAACGCTGCTGGCAGTACTGCATTTAAAAGTTATCACTCAGCGTCAAATAATTATTCATGTTTATGCTGTAAATCTAATCATCCAATTTACATGTGTGATAAATTTTGTGCACTAAGCACATCAGAACGAGGACAATTCATATTAAATCATAAATGCTGTACTAATTGTCTGAGACCAGATCATTTCTCATCTAATTGTAAGATTAGACAATCACGTAAGATCTCTTCAAAACGACACCATACATTGTTGCACATAAACAATGTGCCGAAGCCAGTCTCTGCCAGCAGCAGTAATTATTGTTCACTCAAATTACAATCCACAAATAATATTCTTTTATCAACAGCAATTGTGTTTGTCATTGACCAGGCTGGCAACAGACAAACCGCAAGAGTTCTTTTGGATGCGGGTTCACAAATAAATTTTTGTACGGAATCATTTGCCAAAAAATTACAGCTTAACTTGACTAAATCCAACATACCGATTACAGGTATAAATAATACCACGTGTTATGCCACTAATCTCGCGTCTATACGCATTATTTCTCGTTATCAAAGATTTAGCTTCGAGGCAAAATGTGCTGTCTTATCTGCATTAACCCATAAACTGCCAGCACAATCTTTTGACATAAATCAATTTAACATTCCAGATAACATTTTTCTTGCTGACCCAAATTTCAACATATCATCCGAAATCGACATACTGTTAGGGGCGCAATTCTACCTAGATTTAATCTTAGCTAACAAATACGTCCGCGGTTCTCATTTTCCTATTATACAGGAAACAAAGTTAGGCTACATTCTTGCAGGCAATCTGCCCAAACACTGCTGCTATAAGGGTCCTGCTGGTTCGTTCCTAGCTAGGAACAACGACGGTCAAATTCTGGAGTCTCTCGAAAAATTTTGGGAGACAGAAATTATCCCTGGTAATGCACCTATTAATAACGAGTCACCTTGTGAGGAGCATTTCGTTAGGTCTACTCATCGCAATCAAGAGGGTAGGTTCGTTGTTGCGCTACCATTTAAGTCAGACAATCCCCAGTTGGGTGAGTCCTATGCTACCGCTGAAGCAAGATTTTTGAGTTTAGAACGCCGGTTCATGCGCGATTCTAAGCTTGCGCGCGACTATGCAAACTTTATTCAGGAGTATAAGGATCTTGGCCACATGACGCTTATCGACAATTGCTCTATCAATTCTGGGGTTTCATATACCTACTATCTGCCACACCATGCGGTCTTTAAGCGTTCTAGTTCTACGACAAAACTTTGCGTCGTTTTTGACGGTTCGTCCAAAACTACCAATGGTCTTTCTCTCAATGACATCTTGTTGGTAGGCCCGAACATCCAACAAGCCCTTTTTTCTATTCTTTTGCATAACTATGTTCTCGTTGCCGACATCGAGAAGATGTATCGACAAATTCTGGCAGCTGAGAAGGATTGTCATTATCAACGTATTCTGTGGCGCGACTCTCCCCTCGAACAGTTTAAACACTTTGTATTACGCACTGTAACATACGGCACTGCTAGTGCTTCGTTTTTGGCTACCCGCTGTCTTAATCAAATTGGTAAGGATCATGAAGCTTCTTTTCCTGACGCGGCGTCAGCTATAATCAATGATTTCTATGTTGACGATTTGTTAACTGGAGCAGACACCATTTCTGATCTGACCAAGTTGAAATCTGACTTAGGTACGTTGTTGAGTCAATACGGTCTCACGCTGCATAAATGGGCATCAAATGAACCCCAGGTAGTTGCAAATCATGACAATTTACCACTCCCTTTAAACAAACAGGGTAATGTGTGTACCTTGGGCATTCTTTGGAATAACACTACCGATTCATTTTTGTTTGACATCAAATCATTCCCCGTTGAATCAAGCATCTCCAAAAGGAAAATCCTATCGATTATCGCAGGCATTTACGATCCGCTCGGACTTGTTGGTCCCATTATTTTTCTGTACAGTTTATGCAGCAACTCTGGCTGTGCAGTCTTGGTTGGGATGAGCCAATCTCCGGGCAATTACGCTTGCATTGGCATTCATTGTGCGATAAGTTGTGTCTGATCAGTAAAATTATTATTTCTTTTATGAATTTGCTAACTGCTATAATTTTTTATTGTTTGACTAAGCTTTTCGTCATTACTGACATCTTCAGGTCTTAAACAACCTGAAGATGTCAGTAATGACGAAAAGCTTAGTCGAACAATAAAAAATTATAGCAGTTAGCAAATTCATAAAAGAAATAGTAAGGATGGCTGCTAATTTAAACAATACGAAGAGTAAAATTATTGTCCCACGTTCTATTCGTTGCAAGTCTAAGGCAAGGATAGTTGAATTACATGGGTTTTCGGATGCTTCTGAAAGGGGTTATGGGTGTTGTGTTTATGTTAGAGTCATTTATCAAGATTCATCGGCCTCTTGTCACCTTCTGTGTTCCAAATCTCGCGTGGCCCCACTACGTCAGGTGTCAATACCTCGCATTGAACTCTGCGCTTGCTTATTGTTATCACGACTCGTATTCCAGGTCGCCCATGCTCTTCATTTCTTTATTAATAGTGTTGATTTACATTCTGATTATGGTGGTCCCTTCATGATTCGTCATGGCGGGCAGAAATCTAGGACTTTGTCAAAATCGTACGTGTCTTTGTTCATCTGCTTAGCAACCAGGGCCATTCATTTTGAATTCATTATATATTTCGTATTGTTCAGTTGTGTTATACGAAATATATAAACACCACACAACACAACGAAACAACATACTTAACGATCAATTACAATATAAATCACATACACTTTTTGACACAATTATACAAAAATCAAACATTAAGTTGAATCCCCACGCCAATCCCCTTCCTCCACACACCACCACCACTACACCTTCCACACAACAACCGTTACGAAATGATGGCAGTCTGTCTCTAAGCTGAAGAAGGCGAATACGTACGCCGAAACGCGTTCGACGAGAAGAGAATAAACAGTAAGTTCACAAGAAAAAGTTTCATATTTAGATAAATGTTTTTGGTATCCAAGTCGCGTAAATGTTAATAATTAAAAATTTTTAATTGAAGAATACGAGATTTACAAGGCATTTAAAACCAATCCTGGAAATGTTTTAAATGATCAGTTATCTTTCAAATCACACTATTTATTTGATACAGCTCTTAAGTTCGAGACACAAGACAATACTAGATAACATTAATAAATGTGCACCTTGGACCCGAGTTCTGATAAGTTTGACAGTATGAACTGGACCTCCATACAGTGCGCACTGTGCAATGTGAAAAGGCCTAAGTTTGTGTTTAAATTATGTGTATGTGTGTTATTGTGTCTTTAATTTTTAATGTTTGACGACGGAAGAGTGATTCCTCTGAAGATAAAACCATAGGTTTTGAAACGCGTCAGGACAGAAATAAGAAGAAGTCGCAAGACGTTTATTAAGGTAAATTTTTAATTATTAACTACTATTTTACTTGCACTTAAACTACCATCAATATTATTTGTAATTATCTGCCCATTAAACTCATCACTTATTTGACCACATTACTCACCTTTTTTTCCGTTATTCCATTGTTTATATTCTCATTAAACTTACCTGTATTTATTTATTCTATTATTTGTTCTTTCATTGTATTAAGACATTCATCAATCTCATTCAGACGTTTATTCATATTAACTTCAAATTTAACATTTTGTGTATTCGTTTCATCAAAATGACTATTTATTTTATCGAACTTATTATTGTGTTCATCCATTTTATTATCATTGACATCAAAACGACAATTTATTACGTTAAATTGTTGTTGTAAAAAACTCATTGAATCATTATCGAATTTACATAACCCCAACATTTCATTGAGGTTGGGGTTAATTGAACTCCCGAATCCTCTGTAACATTTGTTTCATCCGTAACACTTAATTCGTCTATTTTGTCTTGACCCACATTCGGAGTTGAATGAACTCCCAGGCCACTCATGACACCTGACTCATTAAAGTCATTTACGTAAATTATATTATTTTCGTTATTTCCTGCACATTTTTTTTTTTTAATTACAAAATTATCATATATCTTAACAATCCTTATTTTACATGCATTCGGTATTATTCAATAGTATAAGCATCACTTATGTATAACATATTATAGCATAACATCGTTTTTCGTAATTTATACGTACTCTGCCTTAACCTCCAAATCACATCTTACATTCACGAGCAAGCGTGGCTTGTACCAAATTTATTTGCACAAACTGTCCGAGTTCGGAGCGCCATTGAGAAGCTACATTTATAATGACAACATAATATTTAATAAAAAATAAACATGTACCCTAATTCTTACCTTTTACGGGTCCCAGTGTAATGGGACAGAATTGGGTGATGGATTTTAATTTAATTGTGAATGCGATGCAGAGGAGTTACCCATATTGGGCCTCAGTCTTTAATAATAGACATTCCTGTAGGGAACGCCCATTTGCACGTTTGTCCAGAAAGTCTGTCAACATGCACCGTTTCCAGGTGCTCTGGAATATACACAAGTGCGCGGATGCTTGCTCGCACATGTGAATTATCACGTACAAGGCTCGCTGGTCAATTAGCGTGAATGTAATATACATAGTGTTAACTAATTATTGTGTCACGTGATTCCTTTTTGGGCCAACGAAAAAGCAAATTGGTGTGCATGAAGAAGGCTTTGGCCATCTTGGATGCGTGGTGTTGAGCGTCTGTCTTCTTACAGTAATCGAACCGCGCGGTTCAGCATAAAGGCTCGCGAGCCAAAAATTTAATAAAACTTGTAAAAAAATGTGAATATCTCGAATAAACAGTGAAACTTTAACATTTTAATGCAGTGAACAAATTTCACCAACAAAAACTTTTCGGACTAAAACAATGCACAAACGAAACGGACGAATTACAACATCTGGCATTCAGGCGGCAAAAGGAAGTAACTGTATTTAAACTCATTTTAATAAATATAAAAAATTTTAAGAAGAGCTCTAAATAGAATAAATGGGGGTAAAAGTATGAATGAAGCGTGTACGCAAATACTGGGTTGTCTTAGAATAGTTATAAAATAGTTTAAGTTGTCTCTTCAAGATATGTTTTATTTTGTTTTTTGAAATATTTTGTATGCTTAAAGAAACTAATAGTTTTTGTTTGAGAAGAAAATGAATACTAAGTAAATTTAAAAGAAAATTAAAACAAATGTTGGAATCGAATAATAAACAGAGCTGATTAATATAGTCAAAGAGCGTGTTTATTATGTAATGAACCCAGTAACCTCTCTTACAGACTGTGAGTTCGTGTAACAGGACCCTGGACCCCGAGAAGGTAAGAGTTACGAGAATTGAGAATAATGTTAAAAATACATTTATACTTCTTTTATTAATTGTGTAAAAAAGATGAAAGTTATCAATGGCCCCCCGAACTGGGACAGTCTATACAAATTATATTTCGTATAGGCTATGCCTACTCGCAGATGTAAGAGACGTTAGTGGGAGTTACATATGAATTAAAATTAAGTACAGAAAAATAAGAGTATGTTATAATATGATTAATAGGTGTATTATAAATAAATAAGAAAAAATCAAATAAGCAAAATGAATACTAATAAAGATAATGACGAGAATGTCAGCTTCACTGACAGCCAGACGGAAAGTCAAATAAATAGTGACGTGAGTGAGACTGAATCAAAAATAATGGAAGGCATAATGAATCAGTCGATGCCGGTCCAAAGTAAAAAATCTGACGATAGTTATGAAATGTTCAAAATGATACAAACAATGTTAGATATGAAATTCAATGAGCAGAATGTAAAGTTGGATGAACAAAAGAGCGAAATTAAAGAAATCAAAAGTAATTTTAATGATAAATTTAACGAACAAAATAACAAGTTTGATGCTAGATTTGATGAACAAAATGATAAGATTAAGAATAATTTTAGTGAAAAGTTGAATGAGATCAGAGATGAAATAAAACAGCAAAATATTAATTTTAGTAAGCAAGTGAATGTAATTAATGCACGTTGTGATGGTATGAAAGAGCAGATATTAGAATCAATAAGTAACAATTGCAAGGAGAAGATTAATGAAATGAATAAAAGGTTAGACAGTAAATTAACTCAGATAGTTAATAAAAAGGTAAGTGACAGTGGTAGTAATATGATGACAAAAAATAGTGAAGAAATAATTAACAAGGTAAGTTACAGGTGTAAAAGTGAATTAATAAGTAATAATGATAAAATAGTTGAAAACGAGCTATTTAAAGGTAGTATAATGAAAATAAATAGTGATGAGGATAATATAGAGATAATTAGTGAGAGTGAGAGCGTAATGGGAGTAGGGGGTTGTAAAGGGGTAGAAACAAGTCTTTATCAGTTAGAGAGAGAGAGAGTATGAAGAGAGTTTACAGGTAGAGGGGTTGCAGAGGGTAAATTTTCCCCAGGTTTATTGTGAACCAAGGTGTTTACAAATGTTGTTGTTGAAGGGCAAGAGTCCCTTATTATTGGAAGACATGAGGTCTTTGAGTTGTTCCCTGAATTTTTATGATGAGTTAGTGCCTTCTGTATGGGATGGTAGAGAAAGTGTGAAATGGCATTATGGTGAGATATTTAGAGAGAGAGTTGTGTGTAGATGGGGAGATAGAGTTGTTTAAGTTAAGTAGAAGTTATAAAGAGTTGATAGAGAGGTTAGAATTGGAGAAAATAGACGATAGTGTCGACTTTCCTTGTGAAATAAAGATTGATGATTATTTTGATGATACCGTTGTAGATGATAAACACTTACCTTATGATGTGATGGATATAGTGGAGAAATATGATGATATCGCTTACCTTATGTTAACCAAAAATACTGACGGAGACAGGACGGAAATTACCAATGCAGACGGGTTTTATGAATTAATAAAGGGGAGCAATCTGGGGAATTATTCTTGCAATATGGGCGATGAATCAACAGAAAAAAGTTATTATCTAAATAACAATAATGTAATGTATGTAGATAAAGATAAGTTGTGTTGTAAATACATCAGGCCAATTTATGACGATGGTGGTTAAACAAACAATGTGAATGAACATTTTATTATTTTAGTTCATGGTAATGACTTGGCTAGATTATGTAATGAGGTGTGGTAAACAATAAAATGATATGACAAAAAACTGTAAATAAATTTGTATTGATGTTAATTGTGTTTATGTAATAGGTTATGTTGCATTGTGTAGGTAAGGTAAACAATGTATGTATGCAAGGTGAATTGGTTGGATAATGATAATAATAATAATATTTTGTTAAACTAAACAAATAATGAGAATAATTATGAAGGTGATAATAAATGAATTGTAATTGTTTTGACTATTGTAATTAAAGTAAATTAATGAATGTTGTATAAATCAATTTTGATAATGAATTTAAAGGATGTTTCTGAGATTTGAACTTTAAAATAAATAGTAAATTAATAAATGTAAAATGTGTTTAGTTGTGGAGTCATATGATGTTATAATGTTTCAGAAGGTACATATGGTTGTACGTTATATTTGTGGTGAAAATTGTTTATAGTTTGAGCCTGTGACAAGTGATTATGTGTTCATTTGATGGAGTGATTGACCATATGTAAGTATAAATGTTACAATGAATTGAAGTAAAGTAAAATGTGTTAATGTTTTAAAAATGAAATTAAAGGAATTTAAAGGGTTTTAAATTAGGTGATTAAATTAATTTGAGGTAATTTTCAATGATTAACTTAATGTAAAATGTTGTAAAAGATAGAGTTTGGGTGATAATTGTTTCAATAAGTCATTTGAGTCAGTCAAAGTTAATTTTAAATGGGTAGTAGGCAAAAGAAGAATTTTTGGAGTAAAAGTAATACAGAAATGGAGTATTAGTAGGGACACAGTAGCGGGAGTGCAGGTATGTAGAGAAAGGGAGAGTGATGTAAATGGAGAGTAAATAGGTGGTGGTGAAATTCTGTAGTGAGGGTGGAGGTGTAAGGAGTCATCAACGACAGGCGTTATGGCGGGAGGTGAACAATTTAAAGAGGGTTACGGGTTACCTGGGAGAGGTCAGGCACAAATAAGGGAATGAGTATAAGGGAAGGGAACACACATCCTATGTACAAAGAGGGTATAAGGTATTTTGTAATAAAAGGAGAATGATTTAAGGTAAGTTAGAGAATTTAATGGA
The DNA here is from genome assembly GCA_034769895.1 of Magicicada septendecula. Lineage (NCBI taxonomy): Eukaryota > Metazoa > Arthropoda > Insecta > Hemiptera > Cicadidae > Magicicada > Magicicada septendecula. The sequence goes on along the minus strand of CM068367.1, from coordinate 1,435,581,611 downwards.
GGTAAATTTTTTTGAGAGAGTGGTGTCACCCTATATAAATCCGTGAGTGGTTGTTAGAAGGAGGAAGGAGGGTAAGGTCGTATTTTAATGTCCATTCAATAAATCAAATCATTGTGAATGACTGCGAATCACCCGAAACCAATTAATGATAAAAAATACTTAATAAAAATTCATGTTTGAAATGTAATAATAAACGTAACAAGTTAAAGAGTTAATAGAATTCAAAGCTAAAATAAAGCTGTAAGTTGTGTAAATTTTTTGATAAAATCTGAATTTGAAATGTTATATATAATGAATGTTGATAATAAATTTGAATTTTGGAGAATTTAAATGGTACAATAAATGATAAATAATCAAAGATTGAGTAATGAAAGGTTCAATTAAAATTAAAGTTGACATGTTTGTAAATTGTATTCAGATGCAAATGAGATGTTTATTTTAGTTAAATGAGGTTCATGTTCTTTATGAATGTTTATGTTGTATTATGTTTACTATGTATGTGTGTAGGAATCTAAACATGTAATTGTATTATATATCACAAACATATACATATTTTACTTGTGATTCCCCACTTTCGGGGGGTCACGGAGTCACCGAACCCTGACCGTGGATTTGGATTATTGATAGCAAGTGTGGTTAGGCAGATTGTATCCTAACCATACTTGTTATTATTTTCAAAATTGGTGAATTTAGAAATCAGCCGGGGGGTAATTCAGGGGAATCACCAAACTATGGAACAGCGGCTATCATCGTAGAGGGTGATACTGCCGTGTTAAGGGCTTGTAAATAATATTTAGTAGGATTACTGGTGTACTCGGACATCAGTAATGCCGAATTTTTTTTATAACGCTGAAGCAAGAACGGGGTAGGCAGCGTCTACACCCTTAATAAACTGCAGTTCTTGGGGATGCAAATGGGCGCTACAGTCCACCATCAGGAAAAAATAGTGGTGTGGAAAAGGTGCTGGCCATCACAAGCCAGGGGCACAGATAACGCATCTGTGCATAAGGCAAACGCTCGATCCGGTTTATCCGGCGGGTGGTTACCTAACTGTAACTGGGTATAAGGGGGGAATTAATAGAATGATGAAGTAGGACGAGTAGCTGAGAAATCAGTGAGAGGTAACGACCACTGGAACAGCAGGACAATCAATTTCACTTACTCTAAAGAGAGAGTTGGTGGTTGATGACCCAGTTCAGTAACGGTTACTATAGCTATGATTCAATGATTAGTGATGAATATTCTCTTATGAGAACAAACGATTTTAAGTACTAGATTCAATATTGTAATGATTGCATGATCAACCAGGACATGCTATGAATTAAATTGAATACTGTTGTGTATTTGTGTTATTTATATGTAGTGTGCCTAGGGTAAGGTCATTCACCTGACAATGAGGCATCAGCTGATGACTGGTGTGGACTGTATAATGTTCAATGTAATCAATTCATATGTTCTTTGAGTAATTAATTTAATTTAATAATTGGTTTCTTTTTATTGATCGTCAGAATATATGTTTCTGGAATTTATTTATTTATTAATTATTGAAAAAAAAATTGTTTTAATTTTTCTTTGAAGTAGAAAATGTATTTTATTTTGAAGTTCACTATAGGTTGAGAATGTGTCAGCTGATTCACAATGTTTATATTATGTTATATTTGGCAATCAAGTGTAGTTACATTTAAATTGATGATAGAAATACGTTATTTTATTTTGTTTATTATGATTGTTAGCATTTAGTCATGAGGAGTTATAAAGATATTAAGTAAAATCACTTAAAAGATTTTGGAATTTTGGAAAGTTGCAATTAAAATGATTAACTGAAAGAGATGATGTAAATTATCTTGAAAGGGAATCTTTGATAAAGGACTTAGATTTATTTCACTATTTGAACAAAATTTAAATAATTTATTTTGATTTGAAACAGTAACGTCAAGCAAACAAATAAAAGTTGAGAAATGGGAATGAATTTTGCTTAGAAGCAAATATAAAATATTTATGTGAATTTTATATTAATAATTAATGTGGAGATAGTGTGTTTAATGTAGTCATGAATATGTGTACGCACCCAGTACTTGCTAAAGGCAATCCAGTATGTATGTAAGGGGAGATATATCGGTTGAGGATCTGGTATGGTATAAGGCTAGTTGTTGATTTTATTTGGAATGTTACAAGGTTAGGTGGTACTGTGGTGAGTACCTGTCCGACTTTACGGTGTTGCGATCTCGAACAGAGAAGTCCAGTAATGTCGTGCAGGTGCAGCCATAGTTGCCGAGCTAGGAGGGTAGTTTACCCATGATGTGTTAAGGAATTAAAGGGGGGTTGTTGGCACCATATCCTCACTGATCCTCTTAGGGTTAGCAATGAGTTTTTCTGCTTCGGCAGAAAACCTCTCATTGGGGGGGGGTATTGTAACGGGACAGAATTGGGTGATGGATTTTAATTTAATTGTGAATGCGACGCAGAGGAGTTACCCATATTGGGCCTCAGTCTTTAACAATAGACATTCCTGTAGGGAACGCCCATTTGCACGTTTGTCCAGAAAGTCTGTCAACATGCACCGTTTCCAGGTGCTCTGGAATGTACACAAGTGCGCGGATGCTTGCTCGCACATGTGAATTATCACGTACAAGGCTCGCTGGTCAATTAGCGTGAATGTAATATACATAGTGTTAACTAATTATTGTGTCACGTGATTCCTTTTTGGGCCAATGAAAAAGCAAATTGGTGTGCATGAAGAAGGCTTTGGCCATCTTGGACGCGTGGTGTTGAGCGTCTGTCTTCTTACAGTAATCGAACCGCGCGGTTCTGCATAAAGGCTCGCGAGCCAAAAATTTAATAAAACTTGTAAAAAAATGTGAATATTCTCGAATAAACGGTGAAACTTTAACATTTTAATGCAGTGAGCAAATATCACCAACAAAAACTTTTCGGACTAAAACAGTGCACAAACGAAATGGACGAATTACAACATCTGGCATTCAGGCGGCAAAAGAAAGTAACTGTATTTAAACTCATTTTAATAAATATAAAAAATTTTAAGAAGAGCTCTAAATAGAATAATGGGGGTAAAAGTATGAATGAAGCGTGTACGCACATACTGGGGTTGTCTTAGAATAGTTATAAAATAGTTTAAGTTGTCTCTTCAAGATATGTTTTATTTTGTTTTTTGAAATATTTTGTATGCTTAAAGAAACCAATAGTTTTTTTTTTTTGAGAAGAAAATGAATACTAAGTAAATTTAAAACAAATGTTGAAATCGAATAATAAACAGAGCTGATTAATATAGTCAAAGAGCGTGTTTATTACGTAACGAACCCAGTAACCTCTCTTACAGACTGTGAGTTCGTGTAACAGGACCCTGGACCCCGAGAAGGTAAGAGTTACGAGAATTGAGAATAATGTTGAAAATACATTTATATTTCTTTTATTAATTGTGTAAAAAAGATGAAAGTTATCACCAGGATTCTTCACGCGAACTCGTGACCTATAAGTGTGATTTAGGGTTGCATACTTTAATAAATTACACTCTCATTTACGGCATTAAATAGTTGTGTTTTATTCAACATTTCTTTTATATTCTTTTTAAATTTACTTGCTTTTCATTTTTCTTCTCAAAACTATTACTGATCTTTTTAATTACTTTTCAAAAATACAAAAACAAACATTGGAATTTACTTATTCTACTAACTAGTTTACATATTTTTTTATAAGGCAACCCAGCATTTGCTCATTCACTCTTTCACACACTTTTTATCCCCTTTTTTGAAAAACAAGAGATCTCTTTATACATTCTAATTTTGAACTTCATTTTTTTTTATTTTAATTGAACTGGTAGGTTTACTTCCCTGTTGTAGTAATGCGGAGCACGTGTTGATATCAGTCCATTTTAGTTCACTTGTTTGTTCCGAAAGTTAAATTTTGATCACTGATGGCTATCTGCTACTTCACTGTTTACCGTTAAATACTGTATCACATTATTACTGGTAGTTTAAGCACCTTCTTTAACACTTGTATTAAATTTTGGCTTCAGAGCCTGTTTACTGAACCGGCCGGTTCCACGAGGTGACGCTAAGTGAAGTTTTCGAGTTTCGACGACGACGACTGATGCTTATTGTTTATATACACAGATTCTCACATTTTCACTCTTTCGGCCAGTCGGTCTACATTGTTTAATTTATTTTTGGCGGACCGCCCCCCCCCCACGCAACTGCACGGTTTTTAGTTTGGAAGCAGACTGACGCTTTCTTAGATGTTTTCAAAATGGCCAGAATCATCCTGTGGCCGGCTACTTGGCTCGTGATAGGCTGGGCGAGCATCACGTGATATCTCATTAGTTAACGCTAATTACTGTAGACTCACGCTCGCCGACCCCCGAAAATGTACGTGATCTTCACCCTGTCTGAACGGGCATCCGCGCGCGCTGACACATTCCAATGCTCCTGGATTTGTTGCATGTTGCTGGGCTTACAGGACAAATCGACAACTGGGTGTTTCAAAAGTACACACTGCTTATTAAACTGAAACTCTGTCTGGGTAACTCCCTCCTTTACCATTGATAAAATAATAACACAAATTCCCTTAATTCTGCACCATTACAATGTTTAATTAAAAACAAATGTTAAATATTAAATTAACTAGTATGGTCCCTGAGCTGCAGAACTCGCTCACTATTTGCAACAAAATACATCTGTTACTGGATAAATTTCGATATCAGATAATTTTTCAATTACCAGAAAAATTATGAAAATCCCGACTACTTACTTCCTCCTACGAAAATCCTCCTACTCCTACTTCTTATTGTTTACTAAAATAACAATAATTGTTACTCTGTGTAGAGTATTATTGCAGAGCAATCATACAATAAATGCTAAAGATTCCAAACAATCGGTTTATGTTAAAATTCTTCTAAGTGTGACAACCGGCTGAATTTTTTTCAAATTTGGACCCCATTTTTTTGGCCTTGTGGTCGATTTTTTTTTTTTTAACTGTACACTGCATAAAGATTTTGGTTGAAGTTCTCTTTCATTTGATATCCCACACAGTGTTTGCGATTTTATCAAACTTATGCCATGCTTTTGGAGCCTTTTTGAAATTATCAGAGAACACTAAAATTTGGTTAACATTTCCATTAACTGGATATCCTACATAGACTTTTGCATTTTTTAAAAATTTGGACCCCTCACATTTTGCCTCCCGCGCCCCTTTTTTAGGGGGGAGGGATCAATCTAAAAAACAAGAGGGTTCTGCAGGAAAAAGTATGGACACTCATGTGAGAACTCGCATCGTTCTTGAATCACTGGCTGTTTACCGCTACCTTTTTGGCGCAGTATTTTGAAATTACAGTGTCCAAGGGTCAAGCACCGTTATAGATGATGACAAAATACTGCAAAGTGTATGTAAGCCAGCAATACAGCTAGAAGAAGAAGAAGAAGATGAAGACAAAGATTGTGACCACACTCGGCAGGACAAAAAACCTACAGACAACAAAATTTTTAAAACCATCGTCTTTTAAAACCATCGGACAAGGATTACAGCTCAAAAATAATGTACCTGATAGTATTTTTGGACATCTTAATAAATGTGAAACTCTTTTTGAACACCATACTTTATTCAAACAAAACTGTCAACAAAAAATTACAGTTTTTTAAGTAGGCCTCAATATCATAATAGAAACAGTTTCAACAAATTACAAAAGAACCATAAATATAGTGTATTTCAAGTGGAGATAATTAATTTTTATTACGTTTTAAAATTTTGGGTTTAATTAAAGTTTTGCCGTGTTTGTCTTGTGTGTTAACTTGCCTACATCGGTCTACCATGTGCTCTTCTAGATACAGGTATGTAAGTTACATGAAATACTGTATAATAGAGAATTTAGTTTAGTCTGATAAAACAGTAAATAATACGTTAAATGGTTTGTTTTGTTTATGAAGAGTAATATCCATAGTGTAACATATTAATTTAACATAACACACAACTAAACTAATTTGATATAGGAGAAGGGGTTAACTTCCATGTAATGAAGACTTCTTTACTATCAAATTTTTGACGGGCTATTGAATTTCATTACACTGAAGTTAAGACAATTTTGGGGTTAAAATAATAGTAACAAATACTGGAATTACAACGCCATACATTTTTTATTTGAACAGAACCAGGTTGGATTGCCTTCAGAAAAATGAGCAAAATATAAAGAAATACAAAATTACATTGTGATTACAAAGGGAAGCATTTAATCACAGTGTCCTTCTGCGGTTACTCGAGTCCATGCAGGAATACAAACAATGAACACGAGATGATAGTAAAACTGCAGACTGCACAGAGAAGCATGACAAAAAGTGTGTTAGAAATAACACGGCAAAGCAGGCAGGAAAATGCTTAAATGGAACTGAGCAGGGCAGTTAACTAGGTGAGCAGAACACAGATATAAAACCTACTACACTGGAAGCCAAGAGATGTAAAGATGCCATGACAACAAACCTTTGCACAGTGGGTGGCAAAGTTACTTGCGTCTGTAGAATCCTTTAAGCTACACGTGTCACCTGGGTAGTGCTAAATGAGTAACAGCGTTAGGCTGCTTCCCAAGGCCTAGACCAAATGAAGCGACACACAAAGAGAGATAAGCAAATCTGCTCTTTTAAGATCAAAACTGACTCACGGCAAAGTTGCAACATTCTTCATTGGAATGCTGGAGGACTGTTGTGTCAAAAAATGATTGAAATAAAGAAAATAATTAAGGACAGAAACATGGATGTTTTAATAATCAACGAAGCAAATATAACTGTGGATAACATAAAATATTTCAAAATAAGTCAGTTTACTATATTCGGATTGTACAAAAGTAGGCAAGTGGCCAGTGGTATTCTTGTGGCTGTCAGAAATAGTTTGAAATCCAAATTTAAAATAATAAAAGAAATGAATGAGCAAGACACGTCAGAAATCATAAAGCTTGAAATCTGGAAAGAAAATAAAAGACTAAATATATAATGAATTTACAGCCCACCCAAAAATAAAAATCTTAATCTGGACAACATAAATCTGCAAGAGAAAACTATAATGGTTGGAGACTTTAATGCAGCATCACCATCCTGGGGATACAACTACATAAATGAGGCAGGAAGGGTCGTGGAGGATCTCATTAGCTCCAGCAATATGGAATTGCTTTACAAAACAACAGACATCCCGACATTCTTACACTATTCAGGGACAACAACTAATCCGGACTTAGCCCTAGCCTCAGCAGATATCAGTGACCACATTTGTAGAACAGTAATAGTGGACCCAGGATGCGGCCATAGAGCAGTGCAGCTCACATACAGCTGGAGATGTAGAGTTCAAAAACAAACTGCAAGAACATCATGGAACTTCAAAAAAGCAAACTGGACAAACTTTGGGGATTACCTGGAAGAAAACATCCATCTGATTGATATAGAGGGTAGACCAGGAGAACTGACCAAACAACTTATCAGTCTAATCCTTTCCTCGGCAAAACAAAACATCCCTAGAGGAAAAACAGTTAAGTACAAGCCATTCTGGACACCACATTTAACAGATTTGAAAAAGGCTAGAGATCAGGCAAGAATAAAGGCGGAAAAATCCCAAAATCCTGCTGATGTGAAAGAGTGGCGAAGATATGCGGCAGTATTAAGAAGACAAGTATGCGAAGAAAAACGAAAATCATTCACGACGTTCCTGAACAATCTGAACTACCGCACTGATGCTGCCAAAATTTATAAACACATGAACATGCTAAACAACAAATTCCCCAAGTCAAGTCAGAGACCTATCATAATAAATGGCAGAGAAATCACAAACAACAGAGAGATAGCAGAAAGGTTTAATACATTCTATTCAACACAATATAAGATTGCTGCAGAGACTAAAGTCAATGAGAAGAAACTTAAACTACAAGAAAGGTATCATAATACAAATACAACTTCAAGCATACGGGAGTTATTTGTCCAAAATTTTCCAATGGAAGAATTGAAGGAGGCAATAAAAAAGCTTAAAAATGGCAAACAACCTGGACCAGATAGAGTGCATCCTGAATTTCTCAAGAACCTGAAGCCTGCCACATTAAGTACATTATTAGCAATATATAACAAAATATGGAACTCAACAGAATCTCTCCCTTCAGAGTGGACAAAAGCAACAATTGTTCCCATAATCAAGCATGGCAAACCAGCAGACTCAATAGCATCCTATAGACCCATTGCCCTTACATCACAATTGGCAAAGGTGCAGGAACGAATGATAGAAACTAGATTGAACTATTACTTGGAAAGAGAAGGACTGCTTGCCCCAGAACAGGCAGGCTTCAGAACAAATCGATCAACATCACACCAAATAGCCCGTTTAACACAAGATATTAAAAGTGCATTCAACAGAAAGGAAAGTGTCCTAGCGGTCTTCGTAGACTTTAAGGGCGCATATGATACGGTATGGAGGGAGAAACTGATAAATAAAATAAGGCATCTTAACATCACAGAAAACATGTTTAATTGGTTGAAGAGATTTTTGAAACAGTGCTGGATTTCAACAAGATACAACGACAGCCATTCCAAGTACAAAGAAGTAAAAATCGGCCTACCACAAGGAGCTGTGAATAGTACAATCCTCTTTAATATCTATATAAATGACTTGGTCAAAAGAGTGAAAGTGGTTGAAGGAATACAGATGTGCATGTTTGCCGATGACGTGCTCATCTGGGCCAGGGGATCAAACAAGAAAGGACAGGACATCACTCTACAAAAAAACATGAACAAAGCCCTCCTCGGCCTGCAAAGGTGGGCAGAAGAAAACAACATGCAGATTAATGCAGAAAAGTCCGTTTACCAGTACTTCTCATTGAAACATAGAAACCCTGACTTTTCACTAAAAGTAGGCGAGAACTTCCTACAGAAATCTGAAAATACTCGTTACCTGGGTGTTAACCTGGATAATAAGCTTAACTGGACACACTACATAGACAGCATAACTAAGAAGGTAAACAAACGAACAAACCTTATAAAACGTCTCACCGGAGTATCATGGGGATGTTCACAAGAGTTCTAAACATGACGTATAGAACATCAAGCCAGTAATAACTTATGGCAGTGAAGGAACCATCACAAGCACTACTGCAAATGAAGGCAGACTAGAACGTTTGCAGACCAACATCCTAAGACTCATCACAGGTGGCGTCAAATCAACTCCAGTTACAACATTACAACTATATACAGGCAACAAACCAATAACAGAGGAAATTAAGCAACAGGCAGCACTGCTAAACCTCAGAATTAAATCACTACCTGAGAAGTCATGGGTTCATGAGAGGATGGAACCACAGAGACTCAAAACGCAAAAGATCTGGCTAAACCAAAGTAGCAACTACCTTCAATACCACAGCATACCAACAGCAGTTAATAAAGTGATCCCCTTGGAAAATCCACTAGACTTTCATAGGTATGAAGTACATCTCAGTCTGATAGAAGATGTTGAGAAGAAGACAAGATCTCCAGAAGAACTAAAACAGATAACACTAACAACCATCAATGAGAGATTTCCGGAGGAGACCTGGCTACGTGTATACACTGATGGATCCTTGCTGGATAAAGTGGGTTGTGCTGGAGCAGGAGTGTTCTCCTCATTGTTTTCTCACTACATTGCTGTGGGACAAAATAAATCAAGTTATGATGCTGAGGTGGAGGCTATCAAAGTGGCATTGCAAAACCTCATTTGGAGGCCAAATTCCTTTTCAAAAGCTGTCCTTTTAGTGGACTCTAAGTCTGCCATCCAGGCAACATTCTCTAATACAGGAGCAGCATCCAGGAGCATACTGGAAGCAAGACGACTCACCAGGCAACTTACAGCACTTAACAAGGAGATAGTTATTCAGTGGATCCCATCTCACATAGGCATCTCAGGAAATGAGACAGCGGACACCTTGGCGAAGCAAGGGACAGTGCTCTACCACCGAGAAAGTACCCATGACTTCAGCACCCTAAAAAGACTAATGACAAGGAAAACAAACTCTCGCTTCCTGGAAGAAGCAAGAAACATATCAGAAAGAAAAACATGGTCAGGGATTGAACAGTTATAGAATGACAACTGTAGAAAACCCAGGAAGGAAGCAGTTGCCAACTTTAGACTGGAAACTGGCCATGACTGTCTCTCAGCGCATCTCTACAAATTAAAAATTTCTACCACAGAAGAATGTGTATTGTGCAGGAGAGAATACTCAAAAATGAACAAAAATCATCTATTGGAGTGTGTGAAGCTGAACCGGGAAATGCAAGAACTCAGAAATTACAGTGGTCTTTATTGGGAAGCTCGGTACCAAATGGGTTAAATGTACCAAGGGGGAGCCATTGGAAAACAACAACAACAACAACAACAACAACAACACCTTTGCACAGTGGAGTGATAATCTGTTGAATTCTGTGGTACAAGGATAAAGAGAATACTAGCTCAAATGAGAAATCACTGCACAATGCTAGGGAGTAACATTCACTCAGCAGTGAGAACATGAGTGCTAGCAATAAAAGTACGAGGACTGTTCAATAGAAACATGTTTAGAGGCTGTAAAGAATTTTTTATTCAATGATTTTAAAAGAAGTCTCCATTAACATTAAGGCATGAGTCCCACTGTTGCACTAATCTGTAGATTCACTGCTGGTAAAATTCTTGTGGCTGTTTGCGGAACCATTCACTAACAGCAAACTCTACCTCAGCGTTCGATTTGAACCGCCGGCCTTTTAGTGATTTTTTAATGGGCCAAAAACAAAATAATCGCACGGGGACACATCAGGACTGTAAGGTGGATTTGTAAGACTTCCCACTTCATACGACCAAGCAGATCTTGAATCGTCTGGGCTACATGGGGTCGAGCATTATCATGCAGAAGAATGACACCATTTGTGAGCTTCCATTTATTATTGATGCTGACCCGTAAGCGTTTTAAACTATCTGCGTATCGCTCACCGTTGGTGTTGACACCAGGTTCTTTAAAATCTAAGAGCAGTAGACCCTGAAAATAAAAAAATATGGTCACCATTACTTTTCCAAAGGTTGGGACTGACATTTTTTCGCTTTCAGAGATTGTCCATGTTTCCACTGCATACTCTGATGTTTGGATTCTGGTTCATAGTGATAACACCAAGATTCGTCACCGGCAACAATTTGGTGTAGAAAGGCATTACCTTGTTGTCGACAGCGCATCAAATGCTGTATAGATAAGGCAAAGAATGCAAATTTTTCTGCTCATCAGTAAGCAGTCGTGGAATACACTGAGCAGGAACTTTGTCATACCCAAGACTATGAATGATGGAATGAACAGTTCCCATGCTGATGCTCAACATTTGAGAAAGCTCTCTAACTTTGATGCTCCTATTTGCGCGTAAAGCAGTTTCCAGCTGTCTCACATTTTCATCTGATGCTGCAACATGTGCAGATCTGGGACGGGCCAAATCTTTAGTGGATTTTCTTCCTTGTCGAAATGTATTGCACCATTCAACCACTGCTTTATGAGAATAATATAGTCACCATATACAGCTTTCATTCTCGTACAAATTTCCATTGGCTGACGCCCCTCAGCGGCCAAAAACTGAATAACGGCTTGCAGATTATCTTTGGACGGATTTTCTATCACAGATGTCATTTTTCAACCCAGTAACAAGGAAGGAAAGACCAAACTGCAAATATTTTTGGCAGACACGTCACTAATACTTAAACAGAAAATCTCTAAGTACTGCCAGATCGTTATGCTGTCTAAAAAAAAAAAACAAATAATACATGGGATTCTGGATTTTAACAAACAAATTGTAGAGGAATTGCAAACAGAAGATGTTAACTGTTATACAAAAAGTAAAATATAAACAAATGAATTACGTTGCCATGGCGATGAAGTCACGGCTGCGCAGATCAAACGTGTTTCTATTGAACAATCCTCATACTAGTAGTGTTGTTAGTGATACCATTGGTATTACCAAAATTGTAACAGACTGTGGGATAAAAAGACTGTAGACTAGCAAAACAGAATACTGTATTACTTACTGTGCAATCATGTCTTCCTCGGTCATGTTTAAAGTAATGTTTACAGCTGTAGGTAGAATTTCAACAGGCCTCAATGCGCCAAAGAAATCTGTTATCGGCACTTGACGTGGATCACGCTTGAATAAATCACTCCGTACGCCAACTGTTGATATGCACACTCTTTTTGGACACACAGCCAGCTACAGTTTGAAAGAAACATGACATTTTTAATAAGACTGCTTAATGTTACCAATTTTGAGAACACACACAAACACACATGCATCCACAGAGTCCAGTGGCGGCTGGTGTTATGGTTGCAGCGTTGCAAAACCACCAATATAGAATAACTAAACTACAAAATAATATACGAAAACATTAAGCAGCTAAAAGTGTAATAAATTGTTAAGGAGAGCATATTAGATGCTACGCAGGAATGTTCAAATGTGGCGCGCAGGCTGGTGGTTGTAGGCCGATTGCAACTTCAACAGTGAATGGCAGAGCTTACTACACAGACATATGGGAGGACGTGCGCTACTCTTCATAATTGCACTATGTTCCCAATGTAAGCTTTGTAAAGTTACCTACTTTTTTATTATTTAATAAACAATCATCCTGGTCACGGCACCAATTGTTAAGTTACTTTCTTTTAACAAACACTTTTCCCTCAAATACAAACAACACACAACAAAACAAATACATCACACTCACATACTACAACTCTAACACACACAGAATTGCCAACACATTCAGAAAACACAATTACAAAATAGCATACAAAACCAACAACACCATCAAAAGACACATTAATGGCACAAACAAAGACATAGACATATACAACAAAACAGGCGTATATAAATTAAACTGTAATGATTGCAATAAATTCTATATAGGCCAGACAGGAAGATCTTTTTCCTCCAGATTTTCTGAACACACAAAAGCATTACCCAATAACAATATACAATCCACATTTGCCACACACATCCAGACAGAAAACCACAGTCACACCAATATAAAAAATAATCTAGAAATTTTACACTACCTACCCAAAAGTCGCAAACTCAACACCGCAGAACAATATGAAATATACAAACACAACCAAACAACATACTCAATGACCATTTACAATTTAAATAAAACACACTATTCGACACAATAATACATAACGCATACAACAATTCAGAATCCCGCACCAACCCCCTTCCATCTCCACACCCACACACACAACCAGTCACCTAAAAAAACCGTTACAAATTACCGACTACTTGACACATTACATATTCAAACCTCACTGAAGAAGGAGAATATAACTCCGAAACGGCGTTTGAGGGAATATCAACAAGTAAGTTTCACAAGTGAAAGTACCATTAAATAATAACCAATATAAAAGCCGGTCACGTGATACTCCTTCCAAGTGGGCGACGTCATTTTGGATTTCTCTGGACGTTTTTCTCACTGTATTTTCTTCTGTTCCAGAGGTATCAAATGTTGACTTGACATCATTTTGATGGTGACATCTGTTGAAAATTGCGATGTTGAGGCCACTTTTTGGGTGAGATCGGCGACACTCTGGCTAGACGCAGCTAAAAATAGCTTTTGATTAACTTGTTTACCAGGCGCACCCCACATTCCTTACTGTTTCATCCGCCACTGTTTCATATTGCTCACAAAGTAAAATGATTTTATTCCTAATTTTGATCTAATTAAAACTCTGAACCCCGGTTTTATACCTTGTGACTCGGTATGTACCGTCACAATACACCCTCAATGAGAGGTTTTATGCCGAAGCATAAAAACTCTCATTGACATAACCTAAAAGGATCAGTCCGGATATGGCGCCATGACCCCCTTCAATTTTATTAATCATGGGTAACTTACCCCCCTGATCCAGCGATTGTGGTCACACCTGCCTGACATTACTGGACTTCTTGTTAAGATCCCAACACCACAAAGCCAGGCAGGCACTAGACGCCCCTACCCTGACACGCTGGTCAGCACAGGGTCGCCACCACAGTGTCACCAGATTCTGAAACAATCAAATTAAAAATGTTAACCAAGGGCTTTACACTTTTCCAGATCCTGAACTGATTTGTTTTCCTTTTATTTGTACTGGTTAGCCTTTTTACGAAGTACTGGCTTTTCTTAACTTCTAACAACATTATAGGTTGACAGAACTCCTTATCCTAACATGAAACATTTTAATTCAAAACATTTTACATAAACCTCTACTCATTATTTCTTATCCCAATTTCAAAATATTTTCCTGATTCAAATCAGAATTTAAATAACCACTCCCTTTTATTCTTTTATTTAAATAACTCATTTCATCTCTCAATTTCTTTAGTATTAACCTGTATACAATACATAATGAATCTAAAATCAACAATTCTACAATAAAACACTTACAGTCAATCATATGTGTATTTGAACACTATATTATTACTTATTATATCGTGATTTAATCATTACTCTTGTTTTTTCATTTTTTTTTTTACATCTTAACTCCTCCTTCCACACACACTATTACCCCCCTGGACTATAGCGTCCAGTTGCCTCCACAAGGACTGAAGCGGAAGGGGTGAACAACTTTTTTACTTCCATGTTCCTTAAGGAAATGGAAGTATGGTGATGGCAAAAAAAATCGTGTTCGAGATTATTGCAGATTCTGATTGTACTACCCTCAAAACATGAAAAAGTCATTTTTTGAAATATGTGTGTGTGTGTGTGTGTGTGTGTGTGTGTATGTGTGTGTTGTGTGTAGATATTTTTTCTACGGCAAACGATAACAGCCGCAAATTCAAACATAATCAAATAATGTTTTGCATACAGCCCTGAATTGTAGAGTTCTCAAGACCTATTGTTTTTGGTGAAGATCGGTTAAGGGAAAGGGGTAGTTTACCTGCAACGTTTTATGTTTTAACAAGGGCATTTTCAATGGCAAACGATAACAGCCGCAAATTCAAACAGAATCAAATAATTTTTTGCATACAGCCCTGAATTGTAGAGGTCTCAAGACCTATTGTTTTTGGTGAAGATCGGTTAAGGGAAAGGGGTAGTTTACCTGCAACGTTTTATGTTTTAACAAGGGTATTTTCTATGGCAAACGATAACAGCCTCAAATTCATACATACTCAAATAATTTTTTGCATGCAACTCTGAATTGTAGAGTTCTCAAGACCAATTGATTTTGGTGAAGATTGGTTAAGGCAAAGGGGTAGTTTACCTGCAACATTTTGTTTTAACAATGGTAATTTTTTCTATGACGAACGATAACTGCCGTAAATTCAAACATAATCAAATAATTTTGTGCATACCTTCCTCAATTGTAGATAACTCAAGGTCTGTTGATTTTGTTGAAGATCGGTTAAGGGAAAGGGGTAGTTTACCTGCAACATTTTATGTTGTAACAAGAGAACGTTTTTCATGAAGAACAATAACTACCGTAAATTCAAACAGAATCAAATATTTTTTGCATACGTTCTTGAATTGTAAAGAACTGAAGGCCTATTGATTTTGGTGAAGATCGGTTAAGGGAAAGGGGTAGTTTACCAGCCACCTTTAATGTTTTAACAAGAGTAATTGTTTCTATGACGAACAATAACTGCCGCACATTCAAACAGAATCAAATAATGTTTTGCATGCATCCCGTAATTGTAAGGGACTCAAGACCTATGACTTTGGTGAAGATCAGTTAAGAGAAAGGGGTAGTATACCTGCAATGTTTTATGTGATAACAAGGGTAATTTTTTCTATGACAAACGATAAAGGCCGTAAATTCAAACATAATCAAATGAGTTTTTGCATACATCCCTAGATTGTAGAGTACTCAAGGCCTGTTGATTTTGGTGAAGATCGGTTAAGGGAAAAGGGTAGTTTACCTGCAACATTTTATGTTGTAACAAGAGACATTTTTTCATGACGAATGATAACTGCCGTAAATTCAAACATAATCACATAATTTTTCACATGTGTCTGAGTTGTAGAATACTCAAGACCTATTGATTTTGGTGAAGATCGGTTACAGGAAAAGGGCAGTTTACCTGAAACATTTTTAGTTGTAACATTAGTGAAGTACTTAATTTTTATAAATAAAGTATCCTGATAACAAGATCTTAATAATCCACTGTAGAAATGTCGATGAAATATCTATAAATGAAGAGGCTAGTTGAACAGGGTGGGGGTAATTTTCTATAAATGAAAATTATATTATTGAAGGGGGAGGGGATAATTTTTACTTCCATGTTCCTTAAGGAAATGGAAGTATGGTGATGGCAAAAAAAATCGTGTTCGAGATTATTGCAGATTCTGATTGTACTACCCTCAAAACATGAAAAAGTCATTTTTTGAAATGTGTGTGTGTGTTGTGTGTAGATATTTTTTCTACGGCAAACGATAACAGCCGCAAATTCAAACATAATCAAATAATGTTTTGCATACAGCCCTGAATTGTAGAGTTCTCAAGACCTATTGTTTTTGGTGAAGATCGGTTAAGGGAAAGGGGTAGTTTACCTGCAACGTTTTATGTTTTAACAAGGGCATTTTCTATGGCAAACGATAACAGCCGCAAATTCAAACAGAATCAAATAATTTTTTGCATACAGCCCTGAATTGTAGAGGTCTCAAGACCTATTGATTTTGGTGAAGATTGGTTAAGGCAAAGGGGTAGTTTACCTGCAACATTTTGTTTTAACAATGGTAATTTTTTCTATGACGAACGATAACTGCCGTAAATTCAAACATAATCAAATAATTTTGTGCATACCTTCCTCAATTGTAGATAACTCAAGGTCTGTTGATTTTGTTGAAGATCGGTTAAGGGAAAGGGGTAGTTTACCTGCAACATTTTATGTTGTAACAAGAGAACGTTTTTCATGAAGAACAATAACTACCGTAAATTCAAACAGAATCAAATATTTTTTGCATACGTTCTTGAATTGTAAAGAACTGAAGGCCTATTGATTTTGGTGAAGATCGGTTAAGGGAAAGGGGTAGTTTACCAGCCACCTTTAATGTTTTAACAAGAGTAATTGTTTCTATGACGAACAATAACTGCCGCACATTCAAACAGAATCAAATAATGTTTTGCATGCATCCCGTAATTGTAAGGGACTCAAGACCTATGACTTTGGTGAAGATCAGTTAAGAGAAAGGGGTAGTATACCTGCAACGTTTTATGTGATAACAAGGGTAATTTTTTCTATGACAAACGATAAAGGCCGTAAATTCAAACATAATCAAATGAGTTTTTGCATACATCCCTAGATTGTAGAGTACTCAAGGCCTGTTGATTTTGGTGAAGATCGGTTAAGGGAAAAGGGTAGTTTACCTGCAACATTTTATGTTGTAACAAGAGACATTTTTTCATGACGAATGATAACTGCCGTAAATTCAAACATAATCACATAATTTTTCACATGTGTCTGAGTTGTAGAATACTCAAGACCTATTGATTTTAGTGAAGATCGGTTACAGGAAAAGGGCAGTTTACCTGAAACATTTTTAGTTGTAACATTAGTGAAGTACTTAATATTGATAAATAAAGTATCCTGATAACAAGATCTTAATAATCCACTGTAGAAATGTAGATGAAATATCTATAAATGAAGAGGCTAGTTGAACAGGGTGGGGGTAATTTTCTATAAATGAAAATTATATTATTGAAGGGGGAGGGGATAATTTTTACTTCCATGTTCCTTAAGGAAATGGAAGTATGGTGATGACAAAAAAAATCGTGTTCGAGATTATTGCAGATTCTGATTATACTACCCTCAAAACATGAAAAAAGTCATTTTTTCGAAAAGTGTGTGTGTGTGTGTGTCTGTCTGCCTATCTATCTGTAGATTTCTTTTCTATGGCAAATGATAACAGCCGCAAATTCAAACAGAATCAAATAATTTTTTGCATACAGCCCTGATTTGTAGAGTACTCAAGACCTATTGTTTTTGGTGAAGATCGGTTAAGGGAAAGGGGTAGTTTACCTGCAACATTTTGTGTTTTAACAACGGTAATTTTTTCTATGTCGAATGATAACTGCCGCATACTCAAACAACATAAAATATTGTTTTGCATACGTTCATCAATTATAAAAGACTGAAGGCCTGTTTATTTTGGTGAAGATCGGTTACGGGAAAGGAGTAGTTTACCAGCAACGTTTTATGTTTTAACAAGGGTAATTTTTTCTATGGCAAACGATAACAGCCGCAACTTCACACACAATCAAATAATGTTTCGCATACAGCCCTGAATTGTAGAGTTCTCAGGACCTATTGTTTTTGGTGAAGATTGGTTAAGGGAAAGGGGTAGTTTACCTGCCACATTTTGTTTTAACAAGGGTAATTTTTCTATGACAAACGATAACTGTCGCGCATTCAAACAGAATCAAATAATGTTTTGCATGCATCCCTGAAGTGTAGAGGACTGAAGGCCTATTGATTTTGGTGAAGATCGGGTAAGAGAAAGGGGTAGTTTACCTGCAACATTTTATGTTTTAACAAGGGTAATTTTTT
This sequence comes from Magicicada septendecula, assembly GCA_034769895.1. NCBI lineage: Eukaryota > Metazoa > Arthropoda > Insecta > Hemiptera > Cicadidae > Magicicada > Magicicada septendecula. The sequence goes on along the minus strand of CM068367.1, from coordinate 1,435,563,093 downwards.
CTATGACGAACGATAACTGCCGTAAATTCAAACAGAATCAAATAATTTTTTACATATGTGCCTGAGTTGTAGAGGACTCAAGGCCTATTGATTTTGGTGAAGATCAGTTACGGGGAAAGGGTAGTTTACCTGAAACTTTTGTTGTTGTAACAACAGTAAAGTACTAATTTTTGATAAATAAAGTATCCTGATAAGAAGATCTTAATTGTAGAAACGTAGATGAAATATCTATAAATGAAGAGGCTAGTTGAATGGTGTGGGGGTAATATTCTATAAATGAAAATTATAGTTGAAGGGGGAGGGGATAATCTTTTATATAGGTACTACGTTATCGGCAACAAAGAAGCAGTTTGTTGTTAAAATTCCTTCCTGGGCTGTTTGGCCGTAGTCCAATGTTTTCTGCAAAACCAGACGTTTCGGCAGTGCCGTCGACTGCCATCATCAGTGAAAATCGAGTGTGATAACGTGTGGTGGTATACGTTAGTGACCACAGTACTGTGGTTAAGGCTGAAGCAATAAGTGGAAAGAAGTAGTTTCTATTGAAACATTTCATTTCGTAAATGATTTTAAATATAAATCTTAGAACATGGAAGTCATGTATGGTTCTCCATACCGATATTTTCTTTTCTTTCTCCCCCATCCTTGCTTTGGCGTTACACAAAATTCGGCATTACTGGTATCCCAGATACCAGTAATCCTACTTAAATAATATTCACAATCCCTTAATTGGTCTATCATATTAGATTCCCCTGATTCTACCCCCAGTTGTATTTCTAAGTTTACCAATTTAGAATAACAAGCCAAATCCACGGTCAGGGTTCGGTGAAACCGTGACCGCCCGAAATTGGGGAATCAACAGTTATAACATAGAATATATGTGTGATATCTACACATTTACCTTATATTCAAATAAACACTTTATGTTTTCTACAATAAACATAATAAACACTCTAAATGAACATTACCATTATTACATTAATATAAATCTTACACATTTGAATCTGAATAAAATTTACAAACATTTCAACTTTAATTTCAATTTTCAATTAAATCTTCCAACTGTTACATAATAATTTCTACTCTGAATTACTAGTTCATATTTCATCTATCAACAAACGAGTGACTCCCTTTCAGGAATAATAACCTGGTTTATCTACGGGCATTTAGACCTAACCCCACTCTCCCATCATTCTTATTAACAACTAGCGGATTTGAAATAGGGTGACACTGACCTCTCAATAATATTTCCCTCCACCATTTTCTCTAACTCTACTTGAACCTCTTCTTTCAGAATAGAGCACTGAATAACCTCTTTGTACGTAGGATGTGTGTTCCCTTACCTTATACTCATGCCTTTATTAGTTCCTGGCCCTTCCAGGTAACTCCGCAAACCCCTTTTAAAACTTTTCACGACCCACCGCAACGCCTTACGTTAGGTACTCCCTACACCTCTACCCTCACTACAAAACTTAAGTGCACTGTTCTCCCATACTCACTATTTACTTTCATTACTCCCTTTCCCTCTCTACATATATCACTCTCGCTTCTGTGTCACTGCGATTTACCCATTTTTGTATCACTTTTACCTGAAACTCTTATTGTGTCTAATACCCGTTCATTGAAATCAATTCCTGCTTTATACTTTTAGGAAATCATTACCTAAAATCCATCTTTTACAACACTTTAAATTAACTAAATCATCACAAATTAATTTAATTCCATCTTTTCTCAGAACACTGTAAATTACTTCAATTACTTTATTCAAAACAATTTAAATTCATTTAATTCCATCAAAACTATGAATTGATCACACAAAACACAATGTACATAACCTTAACACAATACATTTAACATCAATACAAATTTATCTACAATTTTCGTCATATCATTTTATTGTTTACCACACCTCATTACATAAATTAGCCAAGTAATTACCATAAATTAAAATAATTAAATGTTCATTCACTATATATATAACCGCCATCATGGAAATTTAATCTGATTTTAACATAACAATTTTCATTCTCAAATAAACTTATTTTGTTAGTATCAATATAATAGCTATTTAATATTTTAAACTGTTCCGTTATACACACATAATAATTTACTGGGTTATCCCACATTACTGTTCTACCATATAACCTGTCTACATCAGTAATTCTGGTCCTGTCACCGTCAGTATTATTATTTGTCTCAATTAAGCATTTTATCATCTCCTTATTATCAGCTGCTATTAATATCCCAATTCTATGCACAAGGTAAGTACTCAATATAATTATCGTCTATTGCTGCACTAAGTACATCACAAGGTAAGAACTCAATATCATCAACTCTCTCTATATCTAACATCCCTACTAATTCTCTATAACCTCTATTTATATCAAACAACACTACCTCTCTCCCTCTCATAAAATCACCTTCCCACTCCCATTTCACATTCTCTCTCTCTCTCACTCCACGCAGAGGGCACTACAACATTATAAAAACACCGCCTGGCTTTACCAGGAATACCACAAAAACTTAAGGGACCATTTTGCGACCTATCGTCTCCGAAATAAACCTTAGAGAAACTTTCATTCTCTAACAACACTTGTGAAGCCTCTACTTCACATTTAACATGGGGAAAATTTGCCCTCCACTCTCTTTTTAATTCATGAACACTCACTAACGCTCCTCTAACCTCAACTAACTTTCTACTCTCATCACCACCACCATTACTCAATGTATCATACATAGATACCTCATTTTCAAATACTTCGTTATTATTATTATTCATCATTATTTCGCTATCATCCTTATAGTTAAGACTATTACTTACCTTGTCTACTATAACCTCATTATTATTCGTAATTATTTCATCATTATAATTCTCACTTGTATTAATACCATCATTATTTATATTGTCGTCTGTTACTTCATTATTTTTATTTTCACTACACTTACCTGTATCTATTTTCCACACTTTCATTTTCCCAATACTTTGTTCTAACTCGTTAAATTTACTTTCAAATTTAATATTACTATTATCCAAGAGTTTAATTTCATTGACACTGTTTTTTAAATCATTATTTTGTTCTTTTAATTCATTAAAATTACTCTTTAATTCACTATTTTGTTCTTCAATTTCATTGAAATTACCTTTTATTTCCAGAAATTTAGGGTCATTTGCATCAAAACAACTATTTATGTTATTGAAATTGCTATCGGTTTTGATATTTTGTTCATTGAACTTACTCTCTAACATCGCTTGTATCATCTTAAACATTTCGTAATTATCATCTTTTTTTACTTTGGATTGGCATTGATTGAATTACCACGCCATCCATTATGTTAGACTCTGTTAAACTGTTTTCTGTATCTACTACAGTATTTGACTGTGTTTCCATGTCGTTAATGACAGTTACGTCAGCCAGGCTGACTCCCTCGTCATTACTCTCCATGTTTTACTTAATATTTTATTTGATATATACACAGTTTAATTTAATTGAGATGTTTAATGAGTGTTTACTTTTATTATATAGAAAATTTTCAGACCACGTGTTTTCTGACCGTCTTAACCTAACAATTTAACTTCCACTTTGTCTCGGTCTGTTCCCGTTTATTCAATCCAGGCCTATTTCACGCAAAAATCCTGACATCATGGTACCAATTGTAAAGTTACCTACTTTTTTTATTATTTAATAAACAATCATCCTGGTCACAGCACCAATTGTTAAGTTACTTTCTTTCAACAAACACTTTTCCCTCCCAAAATACCACCTACCTGTGACATTCCAATTCTTACCAGTATCCAGTAACCCCAGAGTTCATTAGGCGAGGATTTAAATGACGCAAACAGGTCGAGATAGTGGATTTAATAAACTACACTAACACGTGGTCTTTGTAAATTGAACTTATTATTTTATTTGCAGTTAAAACATTAACGGGGTTTGCCCCATTACTCTGGTGATTCATAGATCACATTTATAAACATACAGAAAGAATAATAGATTGAAACATTTACTTAATATTTAATAAGGCTCACCAGTACTTCATATACACACTCGCTTTCATTCTTTCAAACCCCCCCCATTACTTTAAAATATCATGATTGATGTTATTTTGTAATTGCCTAGTCTTGTACTTATCGAAAAAAGTTATCCATTTTGCGGCGTCATTGCTGGTTCCACTAATAACTGCTGCACTCGATAATTGTCCAAAACTGTTTAAACACTGTTTAATTGCCTCGTCACTGGTTGTCGACACTGGTTATTGATTTTACTTATGTTGAATTACATTTTAAACCGTTTTTACACTGCCAAAACTGATTTGTCCGCGGACTTGAATTATATACAACCAGCTAGTTTTAATAGTTATGCGGAACAGATTGAGCTTGGGCAAAGTGTGGCCAATATAAACGTCGGTCACATGATACTCCTTCCACATGGGCAACGTCATTTCGGATGTCTCTGGACGTTTTTCTCACTGTGTTTTCCTCTGTTCCAGAGGTATCAAATGTTGACTTGACGTAATTTTGATGGTGACGTCTGTTGAAAATTGCGATGTTGAGGCCACTTTTTGGGTGAGATCGGCGACACTGGCTAGACACAGCTAAAAATAGCTTTTGATTAACTTGTTTACCAGGCGCACCCCACATTCCTTACTGTTTCATCCGCAACTGTTTCACATTGCTCACAAAGTAAAATGATTTTATTCCTAATTTTGATCTAATTAAAACTCTGAACCCCGGTTTTATACCTGTGACTCAGTATGTACCGTCACAGCTTGGTGGTTGCAAAGTTTCCACAACGCTCCGCTAGTAGCATTGTAGCGCAACTTTGTGTCATGAAATCACACACCCTTCTTGATTTGCAAGTTGTCATGTTTAGTGTTTACGTTGGTTCAAGGGAAATGTTATCTGTCGCTTGAGGTTATAAAATTATAGTAATAATTTTGTATAACTGTGATTATGACAGTTTAATGTCTTTTAACCGATCTCCCATCCACTCAACCAACTACTGCAACCACCAAAAATTTGGAACCACCAGCCGCCACTGTATGATTAAAAGTGTACAGAATTCTCTACACTTTTGCACACATTTAAAGTTTGATTAAACATGTTTGCTGCAAAACCTAAATTACGACAAACAAGATTGTAATGCTCACCAGGGGTCTGTAAACTGTAACGGGACATCTAGGCCTACCTGGGGTAATAAATAAATTTTATTGTGTTTTAATAAAAAGGAAGTAATATTTGATTATGTAACACTAACTTTAAGGAAAACATAAAAGGTGATATAAATGTTGATTGTGGGGAGAAGTAAACAGATTTATTTCATGAATTATACAACGCAATAGACAAACGGCCGAAATTGGGCCAAGGTCAGCTCCAGTAACTAACATATTATGTAACAGAACATCATACAAGATTACGTCAGTGCATACGTCATGCTGGTATGCGGGTGTGTCAGCCAGACCTCACATATTAAGTGCATATTGGCGTAGGAATACAAACAAAGCAATAAGTATTGGTCACGTAAGCCGCGACCACTTCACAAAATAGTGCCGTTCGTCTAATCCCAGTATAAAATTACTCCGTGAGCTGGCCGGTCACGAATTAAAGTTATAAAACAAATTTATGGGCCCGTACACTCGTACGTAACAAATTACCTCAAAAGGTAAAAGTAATCATAAAGTAAACAGTTTAATAAATTTACAGTTCCGGTAAACGAGTGAAATAGGAAAAATGTGCGAAGTGGAAGAAAAATGCGTGGTAAAGACGGACTCGTCAAGATCTTAGAATTCACGGATAAGTAACCAACAAGGGGTAAATCTAAAAGCTTTCAAATTAGGAAATGTTTGGTAAAAGAAACTGGCAGCCTAAAATATACCTAAATTAATGAACTCAATAAACAGGGGGTACAGAAATGTAATGAGAGAGAGTGATAGAGAGAGTGTGTGAACATAAGAATAAAAAAAGAAGTGCTGGTTTGTATATAAAAAGAAAGAAATATAATCTATAAATAAATAATCTAAAAATCTATAATGAAAGGTATGTAAGAAAATTAATCTTGATGAATTTCTTTTCATGAGTTTGTAGCTAAATCTGCAAAAGTAGTTAAATGCAGGAAAAGAAGATTTATGTTTATTATTACATTCACTAAAGAATAAATAAAAATTTCGTTCAATGCAAATGTGAATTAAACTAATTATTGCAAATAAACCATTCTGTTCTTCCGTTCGCCTAAATCGAACCTGGCCCAGTGGTAAGTACATATTTTTTTCTCGTAGTTGGTAACAAGATGGCGTCCAAAAAATGAGGACGAAAACAGTGAATAAAATTAAAATTAATTAAGTTTTAATTATGAAAAGAAATAGACATCACAATTGGCTTCCGAACTTAGGCACATTTATATAAGAAATCTTATATAAATATAGGCCTACTTGGAGAGCAGAATGGTTGTTTGAAATAAATAAGGTATAACTAAGGTATGTATGAGGTTACGAGAGTAACATAAGGTGTTGAGTAAATAGAATACACTGTTATGTGATAGTTATATATAGTGTGTATAATAGTAATTCTGACAGAATTATACTATTCAAATAATTTAAACAAATGGATAATAACGAGATTGTAGTTGAAATGAGCGAGTCGGCTGGTGTGGGGGAACCAGGGTTCATTCAACCCCAGTAAATCGGTCAAAAGAATACAGCTTGACTGAGTCACCCGTAGATGACTCGAGTATTCAGTCAACTCCAACCTCAACAAAATGTTACAATCAATTTGATAATGATATAATGAGAATGTTACGAACAATATCAAGGGATATTCATGAGCAAAAAAGTGAAATTAAAGAAATTAAGAGTAGTTTTATTGATAAATTCAATGAACAAAATATTAAATTTGACATACAGAATAGTAAATTTGAAGAAATTAGAGATGAAATTAAACAGCAGAATTTTGATTTCAATAGTAATATTAAGGAAATTAATACACATTTTGATACAATTAAAGAACAAGTATTAGAATCAGTAAGCCACAAGTTCGATGAACAAATCAATGAATTAACAAAAAATGTTGAAAGTAAAATAAATAATGTAAACGAACTAATGACAGATCAAATTAAAAGTCAAGTTAAAGAACAGAGTGTAGAGATAGAAAGTAAGTTTATTAGCAAAATTAATGAAAATAATGATGAGATAAAATTTAAGATCATGGAGGAAGTGAACATATGTAAACAATCAATACAAGAGAATGTGGGGGTTATGAATAAACATAACCTTCAATACGAAAGTAAATATGATAATAAACTTAGCATAATAGAACGAGATATAGTAGAAATTAAAGACAAATTGCATGTGGCAGTGAGCCAAAATTTAAATAATGTTGCGGAGCGAATATTATATACTCGCGAAGCAAAAGATGATATTGAACTTGAACAATTTTGTTGCGATAACCGGAGAGTACACCCGATGCAGTTCTTGAGTAGGGTAAGGGAATTCAACCGTTTTAATAGCAGTAGTTGGGAGGTAAAGTTATTAAAGATTCTAAAATGTTTTATGGGCAGTTCTGAAATATGGGCTGAAGTACACAGAACAGAGTGGGGTAGTTATAAGAATTTCGAAGAAACATTGTGACGATTTCATTAATTAAAAAATATAGTAATTAATAAATAGGTAATGTAATGGCTGAGAAATTTTAAGTTTTAATAAAATCGCACATTTAAACTAAATTTTATCACTATCATTAAATTATAATAATATTTAATAATGAGCTTTAATAATAAAATAAAAAGGAATACTAGTGTACAGATAGGGTAAACCTTGTTAATTAACCCTGCATAGACATGCGCTAACCGGAATTAACTTGAATTCTGACCCCTAAACAAACTAATAATACTTGTAAATTTGACATTATATAAATAATTAAACAAGACCACAGTCGTGTACTTTAATAACGTCTGTAATTAAGAATATCTCTGAATAATTAAAAAGTCAAACTTTAACCATTTAAATAAAGGAGAAATGTGGAACTATTTCGCTGCGACGCGTAACATGCGCGCGATTTACTGACCCTTCCTACATAGTTAGAGAGCAGAGATGATGCGTCGTTCAACCAGTAAGCAGCTCAAAGCAGAGTGCTGTACAAAATATATAGTTTTTGGTTAAATGTGGTTATTAGTTTCAAATAACCGTGTGAAGAGTTAGATAACGAGAATGTAGTGTGTAACAGAAAAAGGAAGATAGAAAATTAAGTGCGTAAGGTGACATCTCCCAGTAAGAAATATAGTTAAAGTTATCTTAGTGTTGTATATGTAAATTCAGATACAACCGTACTATTATCAAATGTGATGTGCATAACTGTAAAATGTGAAGACGAAGACCTCAACTGTATTTACAATACCACCGAGAAACAGGACGACTTCATGACACCGTAACATCCGAATCAACATTAGTTGAGTCCGAGGACCTTCACCAGAAAGACTACCACAATGACAACCCACTACAGAGAGAGGACTGAAGAAACACGCGTGGAGGACTAGGACTAAAACCATTAACTAAGACGTGATGCGGAGGCTTGTCTTCCGTGGATATGTATCTTTTGAAATAGAAGTAATTGTAAACTAAAAGACTTTAAAATGACAATCTCTAAATTTTAAAAATAAATGTTGTAACAAGTAATTTCAGTAACTATAACTTGTAAAGTAACAAGTGTGATGTAGCGTTGGAACATTGCACTACTAATGAAACCATTCCTCAAATGGTATAAAGAGTAATAAAGTAATTCATTAATGGAGTAGAGTAAACTTTAAATTCCTAAGTAATACATATAAACTCGGATCCGAGGTAAAAAGGCGCTAACTGTATCATAAATCTCAATGTAGAAAACCCATTACAATTTTCACTGTAAGTTAAAAGTTGATATGTTATGTGTAATCAAATAGACATAAATAAAGAGATGTCATCTTTAGTACAATACTAAATTGAGTGCATAAATCAGCAGACCCCCCCCCCACAGTTCCTTGTATATTAATTGTTTTAGTGTTTTGATTAATTTTCAGCTTGTTACAACGAAGGCAGCCTGTGTAATTGGCAGAACCAATTAATACGCGTTCCCTATGTTATAACACAAGTAAAGATGTTATAGCATTCCGAAACAAATATTGGTCTGAAGAAGACCAAGAAATCCTGCGTAGTAGAATCATGGGTACAGGGAATTTTGGGGGTCATAACAACAACATAACCATATACGTAATGAGGATATTTAACGAGGCGAAATATTTAGAACCGCCATTACCGTTTCGGTCGTTTGTCAGACATATTAGTAAACACCTGCCTAGGGAGGTACAAATTACCTTAATGACTAGAGAAGTAGCAGATATAAATGAGTTGGAAAATATATTAGACGTATTTCAGAACATTAGAGACCGTGAAGTAGGTAGGCGTCCCAACCAATCAGGTATGAATAATAACAGTCATTATACGCCACAAAGAGGGTCACCACAGGGGCATGCATACAATAAACAAGAAAATCATAGTCGAGACATGGGGTGGAAATGTACGGAATGCTCGGGCGAGAATTACGTTGGTAGAGATTTTTGTTTCAGGTGTAGGAAACCAAGGCCAAATCAGCGGGGCGGAAATCCGTCGTCGCATAACAACATACAGCAGCGGGCTGGAGAGGACCGCGGGGGAACATCGAGGAGCAATGGAGTTCATAAGCAGCATGAGAAAGGGTACCGGCAGAGCAGGACCACCGCCAGAACGGAAAACTGAGGCCGACAATGGAAGCAAGGACCCCACCATTGTCCACGGGGAACAACAGGGTCCAGGTAACCGACGAATATCATAATAATGTGATACAAATGGATATGACGAAGGAGTTGCTGGAAGAAGATGACACAAAAGTGATGGAAACCAAAACCGGACTGACGGAGGTAATCGTCACCATAGAAGGTAAGCATTTTAAAACATTAATCGATACAGGAAGTGAGATATCGGTAGTTTCTGAAAATGTAATGGGAGAATTAAAAGAAATAAATAAAAATATACCATCATTACCAGTTGCGGGCGTAACAGTAGTGGGGGTAACTGGAGTACGGAGTAAAAGAGTTACTAAACAAGTACAGTTAAATATATTCCTTAATGAAACTGAATTTGAGAATACCTTTCTAGTAGTTAAGGGACTGAGTTTAGATGTAATATTGGGAAATGATTTTTAAATGGGGCAATAATAGATTTTAATAAACGGATAGTAGAATTTAATAGAGGGGGTGAACCAGTCAGGGTTAATTTTAAGAGGGTGTTAGATGAAGTTAGAGTTACGGGAGTAAAAATGATACAAAAGCGGGTAGGCGATGGGGTTATAGAAACTAAAGTGAATATATGTAGAGAGAGTAAGATTGTAGAGAGCGTTGAGGATGAGATGCATGTAAGTGATGAGAGAGTATGGGAAAATAGGGCGGATAAATTTTTTAATGAGGGTGGAGTTGTAGGGAGTCCCCAACGACAGGAGTTGTGGGCAGTTGTGGAGTGTTTTAGAGATGTTTTTGCAGAGTTGCCTGGAAAAGCCAGGGACTATGTATGTGAGCTGAAGGTTAGGGAACACTCACCCTACATGCAGAGGAGTTATCCAGTGCCATTTTCAAAGAGGAGAGCAGTGCAAGAGGAGTTGGATAGAATGATGGAGGGAGACATTATTGAGAGATCGATTTCGCCTTACTCAAACCCATTAGTGGTAGTAATAAAGAAGGACGGAAAGGTAAGATTATGCTTAGACGCTAGAAAAATAAATCAGATTATTATATTATTATACCTGACAGGGAGTCACCGGAACCTATAAACGAGATTTTTCAGAAATTCAGTGGGGTCAAGTTGTAACTTTTATATTTTTTGGTAAAATTATTTTATTCAAATTAAATTAACCCTTCCACTTACCTTATGACTTGGATCTGGCCGCATCGTGTAGTGTAAGGAAACCCATTTCGTTCGACGAACTCTGACGATACACATAACGAAATAAGGCATTGAAAGAATGTAACTCTCAATTGAGTGGAAGAGAAATCATATTTTATTATTGAAATGTTCTTATAATATTCAGAAATACTGAAAAGTTGAATCTTCTTATTACATGTTGTGCAATTGTTTTATCTTACCTACTATAGCTTACCTTATGTTTCACCAGACACAAACGCAAATATAAACACAAAAATACACAAAAGCCGCCCAGCTTTGCCACACACACATTCATGCCTTATTTATAACACCCTTAACATTTTGAATTATAAATTCCCCATGTCCACCACGCGGTCATCCCGCCCGTACACAGTCCTCGTTCACGTGCCAGGAAAAGAAACTATTAGTTCACTTGATTTACTGTTAGTATTCCATTTGCGCACTGTTGGTTAATATTTCAGATTTTAACTGTGAGGTCGGCCGATGTAATTATATTTTGTAATATAAAATTTTAACCAGACCGCAAGCGGTCGGTAGGTGAGACGCACTGGGCAGAAGTTGGTTCTCTGTTCCCTCTCCACAGTTTTCAACACTGGAACTCACTGCCTTGGGCGTCGTCGCCGAAGCTTCAGCCCATGCCATGCATGTTGTTTTTTGAATCAATGCCGCATATGATCTTCTGTAGGCATTGGCTGACGTCATTTAAGTGGGCCGGACGTTTGAGTGATGCCAAAGGGACGATGAATAAATTTTTCGCTCTAGCCATCTTGTTTTTTGTCGAGAGCGTCCTTTTGAGCGCGCTTGCGTGGGTATTCGCGCCTGTGCGTCGACACACTTGCAAAGTTCTTAGAATTTTGGTGGAGGTAAATTCTTCTGCCGTGTTACACCACTGAAATTGCGCGTCGCTTTTGTTCCAAACGCTGTTTCTCAACCTCGTGCTGTTGCTTGGACAATAACGTTGCACAATACAATTACAGTTTTTTCAAATTTATTATACCAGTCCGCCCGAAAACGAAATAAGTAAAAATATAATAATGCCCCAAACGGTTAAAAATAAAAACACCCAAAAATGACCCGCTACAAAGTACATGACATCTTTGGATTTAACAGCAGGATACTGGCAGGTGCCGTTAGCAGCCGAGAGTCGGAGATATACTGCATTTCTCTTAAATGGTAACAATTATCAGTTCAAGCATTTGCCATTTGGGCTTAACACTAGTGTAGCAAGTTTTATAAAATGTTTAGATATGATATTACAACCTAAGGACTTAGATTTTTTGACAGTATACATTGATGACATATTAATAGCGTCAAGAACATTCGCGGAACATTTAGAACATATTGAATATGTATTAGACAAATTGCAAAATGGGTGTTTAACAGTTAATTGGGAGAAGTCAAAGTTTTTACAAACTGAAATACATTTTTTGGGTTTTATTATAACTCCAGAGGGAATTCTAGCGAACCCTGATAAAGTAGAAGCTATAATGCGCTTTCCAGAACCTAAAATATTAAACAGCTACAAAGTTTTTTGGGTCTGTGTAATTTCTACAGAAATTCCAGAAAAACTATGCACAGATGACAGCAAGGTTAAGTGCCGTACTACAGAAAAATAAACAATGGAAATGGGGAGAGAAGGAAAGGGATGCATTCGAGGAGATAAAGAAAAAATTTTCAAATATGAAAATGATCACCCTGATTTTTTAAAAACTTTTTACTTACAGACTGACACCAGTAACGTCGCCCTGGGAGCAGACTTGTATCAGGAGGATAGCGACAAAGAGCACCACACGATAGCTTTCGCCAGCAGATCTTTATTGGCAGCTGAAAGAAATTACACAACTACGGAAAAGGAGTTGCTGAGTATCGTGTTTGCGGTAGGGAAGTTTCGCACCTACATCGTGGGGAACAAGACAGTTATCAGGATGGATCACAAAGCACTATCATTTTTGAACTCCTGCAGACTAACCCATAGCCACCTGACCAGGTTGGTACTAACTTTACAGAAATACAATTTTTCATGGGAATATATTAAGGGGACAGACAATAAAGTACCAGACACTCTTTCCAGGGTAGATATCATAGAAAATAAAACCGGGAGGGATCTTAAGAAGATAGAAAGTTTTCAATTAACGAGGGAGGATAGAATTTTTGGTGAGGAATTAAGGGATATTAAGAGCATGCAAAGATATGAAAATAAATCGGGCAAAATAATTGCTAGTTTAGAAGCGGATGTAGATGGGTCTGAATATAATGCACGTTTCCAAATATATCAGGGAATTCTGTTCAAAAAAGTAGAAGGGGGTGAACGTGATTGGAAATTAGTTGTACCAGAAGGGATGATAGATAGAATTATTTGGGATTGCCATATAAGGTATGGGCATTTCGGGGCGAAAAAGTGTACGAATGTTTTAAAGGAATCATATGTTTTTAAGAATATGGAAAGGCGAGTACGGATGTTACTACGGGTATGTGATTTGTGTCAGAGGTCTAAGGTAGTGAATTATAGGGTAGAAGGGGAGTTGAATTATATTAAGGTAGAGAGACCGTTTGATTTAGTTGCTGTACATTTGTATGGGCCATTACCCAAGGGTAGGGGTGGAGTAATGTATGTTTTTGTTGTTTTAGACACGTTTTCTAAGTTTGTTAGGTTATATAGTGTAAAGAGAGCGACGAGCAGGGTGTTGAGTGAAAAGATAACAAGAGATTATATGGTAAATGTAGGTAAGCCGAAGGTAATTTTATCCGATCATGGACCCCAATTTATAAGTGGTAGGTGGAGACAAACTCTTGGATGGGAAGGCATCATACCCAAGCATACGGCAGTATACCATCCACAGTCCAACCAGGCAGAACGGGTGATGAGAGAGATTGGTAGGATATTTCGGGCATATTGTCACGCCAAGCATACAGAATGGCCATTCTACGTTAAGAAAGTAGAAGAATGGTTGAATAGTACCACCCACGAATCCACCGGGTTTACGCCATATGAATTAATAAAGGGAACAAGGCCACCTAGAATATTGGAACAACTTTTTGAGTATCCACGAGAAAATCAAACTATAGACATGAATATGAAGATCCGACTAGCGAATGAAAATTTACTCACAAAAGGGGAAAGGAGAAAGCAGAGACATGATGCTAAAGGTAAGTGGACTAAATATGAGGTAGGGCAATTAGTACTGGTAAGGAGACATGATTTGTCTAGCGCACAGGATAAAGAGATTAAGAAGTTTTTCTATTCTATGAGGGGCCATATGAAATTGTAGAAGTAAAGATGAATAATGCGTACATGTTACGAAACCAAGCAACGCAGGAGATAGTAGGTACACAAAATGCGACTAATTTGAATTTGTATCGGTCACAATAAGCAATTGAATTTTAATATATTATTTTATGTTTTCAGAAGGGACTCTCCCCCATTTTCGGGCGGTCATGGCTTCACCATCCCTGACCGTAGATTTTGGCTGTTTGGAGGCAGACCATGGTTGGCGGAACTTCTACCTGGGGTGAAAGCAACGATGGTCCTACTCCACAAATTGGTGCAAGAAGAAATTTAATATTATTGTTGAACGGGGAGGGGGACCCCTAAAGTTCGTGGATGGAATATATATATAAAAAAAAAATTACAATTGGCAATTATCCACGAACATACAGTATAATAGTTTTATTTTGTTAATAAAGCGATCCAAAATTCATGTGAATAACAAGTGCGACTCGTTAGGAGTCATTTCGTTGCCTAAGAGAATCGTTCAGTGAGAAGTAACGAGGCTCCTAGGTAACGAAATAAACATAAATAATTTTAAATGGCGGGCGTATTTATTTAGGAGTAAAAGAAGTAGTTATAATTTAGATATAGAAGGTAGACAAATTTAAGGTGACCAAATTGGCAGTTTAGCAGTATAGTATACGTGTTGCACTTGTTGGAGACTATTATAGTAAGATAAATTGTGTGTACCTAGTTTAACTCCATAGGAGATAGTAACATAAGTGTCAGAAGTAGAGAAGATTAGATTAGTGTCTGGTAATAGTGAAAAAGAAAATGATGTGGTTGTGAATAGCTCAAATGTAAAGTGTAATATCTAATGGAAGTGAATTAATTCCAAGGACATAGTAAAGCTATGATGAAAATACAGAACTGTTTAATGAACAGTGAGAATTATGTGATAATGTTTGTAAATTAAAAAATAATAATATAACCAAACATATAAGAGTTCACCGTTCGAGAATTATAGTAACGGTGTCAGTGTGAGCCTTATATGTCTTTTGGTAGTTCCCCAAATTTCGGGTGGTCACGGCTTCACCGAACCCTGACCGTGGATTTATGTAAGTATATTCTAAATTGGTGAACATAGAAATTGAACGGGGGGTAACTCAGGGGAAACTACATAACTATGGAACAGCGGCTATCATCGAAGGTGGTGATAGTGCCATTTTAAGGGTATGTGAGGATTACTGGTGTCCTCGGACATCAGTAATGCCGAATTTTTATATAACGTTGAAGCAAGAACAGGGTAGGCAGCGTCTACACCTTAATTAAAATGCAGTTCTTGTGGATGCAAATGGGCGCTACAGTCCACCATAAATCGACAATAGAGTGTATGGAAAAGGAGCTGGCCGTTACAAGCCAGGGGTGTAAACAATAGAGTGTTTACACAACCAGGTAAATGCCTTGCAAGGTTTACCCGTGAGGTGATTTACCTAATTGTAACTGGGATATATGGGGGGACATTAGATTTTGATGTAGAAGGAGGTTACTAAATTGTTAGTAATGAGTTGAATATTAGATTGCATTATGTAAATGATATAAAATATGTAGTTGATTTTATGATGTACTTAGATGATTTTGTGTTGATCTGAGATGTTTTGATGGAAATGATTAACAAAGTTGAGAAAGATATAGGCAAATAATTTGTCATTATATAGTTGGTTTAAATGTGTTTAAGAGAATTTTAATAATGAATTTAAACATTTTAGATGTAAATTGGGGATGAGAGATATGTGTAATATTGTAATGGGAAATGTTTATTTAAATTCTGATAGAATCAGAGGGATATATTTTGAATTTTGGGAGTAAGAGGTAACAAGAGAAGGGTATGAAGAATGTCAATATTGAGGCTGGATGTTTTATATTTTGTTATAACAAATATTGTATTCATATATATTTTAGGAATTAAGGAAAAAACCAGTGCTTCTTAACGCAAACCAGCACAGCTAAGGGGAAACAGATCAGTTAGGGATATAGTAATATACAAGGCCACTAGTTGATATTTGGATTTGTTGTTTCAGAGTCTGGTGATGCTGTGGCGGCGGTCCTGAGCTGTTCCAGCGCGTCAGAGCAGAAGCGTTAAGTATCTGTCTGACTTTATGGTGTTGGGATCTTGAGAGAGAAGTCCAGTAAGGTCATTCAGGTGCAGTCACAGTCACTGGACCAAGGGTGTTAATTATATTTTTTTTTATATAAACCATACAGGGGGTTGTGGCGACATATCCTGACTGATCCCTTTAGGCAGTATAAGTGTGTCAATGAGAGTTTTTATGCTTCGGCATAAAACCTCTCATTGAGGGGGTATTGTAACGGGACATTTAGGCCTACCTGGGGTAATAAATAAATTGTATTGTGTTTTAACAGAAAGGAAGTAATATTTAATTATGTCATGCTAATTTTGAGGAAAACATAAAAGGTGATATAAATGTTGATTGTGGGGAGAAGTAAACAGATTTATTTCATGAATTATACAACGCAATAGACAAACGGGCGAAACTGGGCCAAGGTCAGCTCCAGTAACTAACATATTATGTAACAGAACATCATACGAGATTACATTAGTGCATACGTCATGCTGGTATGCGGGTGTGTCAGCCAGACCTCACATATTAAGTGCATATTCGCGTAGGAATACAAACAAAGCAATAAGTATTGGTCACGTAAGCCGCGACCACTTCACACAATAGTGCCGTTCGTCTAATCCCAGTATAAAATTACTCTGTGAGCTGGCCGGTCACGAATTAAAGTTATAAAACAAATTTACGGGCCCATACACTTGTACGTAACAAATTACCTCAAAAGGTTAAAGTAATCATAAAGTAAACAGTTTAATAAATTTACAGTTCCGGTAAACGAGTGAAATAGGAAAAATGTGCGAAGTGGAAGAAAAATGCGTGGTAAAGACAGACTCGTCAAGATCTTAGAATTCACGGATAAGTAACCAACAAGGGGTAAATCTAAAAGCTTTCAAATTTGGAAATGTTTGGTAAAGAAACTGGCAGCCTAAAATATACCTAAATTAATGAACTCAATAAACCGGGGGTACAGAAATGTAATGAGAGAGAGAGAGTGAGAGAGAGAGAGAGAGAGAGAGAGAGAGAGAGAGAGAGAGAGAGAGAGAGAGAGAGAGAGAGAGAGAGAGAGAGAGAGAGAGAGTGTGTGTGTGAACATAAGAATAAAAAAAGAAGTGCTGGTTTGTATATAAAAAGAAACAAATATAATCTATAAATAATCTAAAAATCTATAAAAAATCTATAATGAAAGGTATGTAAGGAAATTAATCTTGATGAATTTCTTTTCATGAGTTTGTAGCTAAATCTGCAAAAGTAGTTAAATGCAGGAAAAGAAGATTTATGTTTATTATTATATTCACTAAAGAATAAATAAAAATTTCGTTCAATGCAAATGTGAATTAAACTAATTATTGCAAATAAACCATTCTGTTCTTCCGTTCGCCTAAATCGAACCTGGCCCAGTGGTAAGTACATATTTTTTTCTCGTAGTTGGTAACAAGATGGCGTCCAAAAAATGAGGACAAAAACTGTGAATATACAGTAATTAAAATGAATTAAGTTTTAATTATGAAAAGGAATAGACATCACAAAACTATAGCAAGCAGACCAAATCCACCCCACTTCCATCAAAAAACAATATACGACACACTTAAATGTTAATGCATTCAAATTTTTTGTCCATAAAAATTTACTAAAATACAAACATGTTAATCTGCTACAAGAAGTCACAAACATGACTATGGACATTACAGTTAATGAACATAAAAGTTACAACACAATTACTGAATCATCAATTAACGATTTCTAGAAAATTTTATAAAAGACAAACGTCATAGAATATGGTGAAGGTTATTATTACAAAAACATTCACGGAATAATATTATTATACACAAATCTTTAAAAACAATTAACATTAAGTAGGGGCCATTGTCCTGTTTCTCTATTTTCTTTGCGTTTTGTAAATTATATTAGAAGCTGTACATGACAGTGAAATATTTCAAACAAGTGTTGCTTTTTTTGAAACAGGTATTTGGTGAGTTTGGTGTCTTTTCTTGTAATGCCTTTTATGAATAATTAGAAAAAAATCAAGAAAGTGTCATCTACCCTGCCTATAGTACTTCAAAAAAATATTATGCTTATGTTTTCAACACAACACTACATTATAGAACACTGTTCAAATTATGTGTTACAATACATTACAATACTGTTACAATAATTCATAGTATTGTTATTATCATTAAGAAAAACAGAATTTAGAAGTGCTCACAATTTCAGAATCACTTAGTTCCTGGAAAATTTACTTTGAAGCACAAAATATTCATGTACAAATCCACATGACAAAAAACAAACTGAAACCAGCTGAGAAGCAACCATAGCCATTATGCAGGGGTATTATGCAAGTTTAATGACCTCCCCCCCCCCAAGGAAAGATATTTAAAGCAAAAGAAAATGTCATTGTAATAAGCGTTTTATTACAAGTAAGCCAAAGCTAAAAATCGTACAGTTTGCAAATAAATTCTCATTTGAAATTAAACAAATAAATAAATAAGAAATCTAATGAATTTAATACGTGTAAGACAATATTTGAAAGCAAAGGAACAACAGAATATCAACAAAGCATATTGTAAAGGCGAAAAATGGAAATAATAATGGTCTGATGAAGTCCTAGTTGCTTTGGCTTATATTCAGCATAGTAACTTCTTCCTCTGCGATGACGATAAAGAAAAGGCATCAATTATTTCTTCATTAGGAATCAACTGTAATAAATATTTCCCTGAAGCTATAACTATAGGGTTCAAAAGCCATGTGTCTCCCATTGCAGACCTGAGCCTGTTTTTTATTATTTTAACTCGGCTAATAGCTCTTTCAGCTGAACAACTGGTTACGGCCAAAGATAGCAAAGTTGTATAAACAACTTCCAGTCTCTTAAAGCCCACAGTTCTTCATGCTTTCCCTAGTTTTTTGTCAACTTCTCCCCAAAATTTCAATGACGCAGTCTGCATCACGGCCCCCCTGCCCCCGTGGACACCCCTGCATTATGTAATGTACAGATTTACAGAAACAAATATACATATAGTCTACACAAATACATTAACTGTATATGCATAAAGTGTACACTGTACAAACTTACAAATGCTTCCATAGTCAATGAGCTGTCAGGTTCAACTCGTTCGAGGAACGCAAGTGCATAATACGTGTATCTGTCTATAATGTACACTCCTATCGCTGGGTCCACATGATGCTGTAAACATAAGATCCTTTTCTGTACACTGTATCTAATCTATATTATTATTAATAATAAAAAAACTTTTAACAATATATTTTTTATTTTGTAAATTACAAATGTTTTGGTAGTAATATAACTATCATACTCTGATATAATTAATAAATTCAAAATTTTTAAATCAATTCAGTTAAAACATTTGTAATTTACAAAATATATTCTTGTTACAAGTTTTTATTATTAATAATCATATAAACACAAGAAAAATTTGAGCACATTTCAATCTAATCTATATTAACAACACTAGCAGAAATAAGAACACTACCACACATGTTTTTGAAATCTTTCACAAAAATCTTACATGTTTGAAAATGAAATTAATTAATGATACGAGACTGGTGAGATGGCAGTAAAAGCAGAAATAGCAGTATTTGTAACTAAAGATAACACCTGACAATAACAGTTATAGAACACACTAGAATAATATGAATCACTACAAATGTCATAAATTCACGGCTAAAGAAAATGTACTTCTTGTATTAGCCTACTGTCATATTAGGTATAGAGTATAACCTCCATTAACCGAAACAGTTTTAACCCGAAATACCGTTTAACCAAAATGACTGACAAAAAAAAAAAAGATTAATTCCCGATTTTTACTACAATGAAAATTTGTTTTCCAGATAAAATAGAAAAACTAATGTAATAAACATGTAATAAATTGTGCATCATGTCAACAAAGTGGAAACGGGTCATGATAACAACTGAAGAAAAATCGGAGGCAATTAAAAGAATTAAAAATGACAAAATTTTGCGAACTGTGGCAGCCGATTTTGGTGTTGGTGTTCCTACTGTTTCTGATTGGGTCAAGATGAAAAATAAGTTAGAAGAGCATGCTTCGAAGACGCCAAACAAGAAAACAATGAAGACATGTCACAAAACAAGAAAGTAAATGAGGCTGTTGTAACGGGACAATTCAGCCCACCTAATATTTTGGGAAACATAAACATACATATATAATAAGGGTAAATTATATTGGAAACATAAAAGAATAAATAATAATTGTAAAATTTTATAACGATGGAATATGCAGTGTGAATTTGTGTCAAGGTCAACTCCAGACGCATGAGGAACAGTTTAGATACATGACCTGTAACCTATGAGATCACGGGTCATACCATATGACATCAGAGACCAACCAAGCTTCATATTTTCGCTGAAATGTAGATCTAAAATAATACTCTCGTCAAAATCTACTTCGAAACTCAAAAGAACAATAGTTTAACATCACGTGACTTCCCTCACTACTTCAGAAATTGAGACTTTAAGTTTCGCCCCAGTAGACAACAATCTTCCTTTGCGCTGTACAGCACATAAAAATTCCGGAACGAAATCGCGGGCGCCCGCACGTAAAAAATGTGAAATTTTATGTTTGATGATCTAAGACAGTATTTTATAAATCAGGTAAATACAGTGAAAAATATTTAAGCAATATGACAGTTCGGCTATAAAGTAAAAGTGAAAACGAGGAGACAAGAAGGTAGTGTGCGTTCACGAGGAGACATCTCATAGGGGTACCTTCGGACATGGTAAAAGGGAAGTAACTTGCAAAATCTTGCAATTTTAATGTAAAATGAAATAACCTAACATAAAAATGAGCTCTAAGGGGAATCTAAATTATGTACTGGGTGAGCATGTGTGAGTGTATGGGCGAGTGGAAATTACGTAATTCAAAAGCACTGGTTTACGTTAAGAAAATTTAGTTTAGTTTTTTCAGTATCTGTTTTAGTGTTTTGACAAGTTTAATTTCCAGTATTATCCTAAGGAAGGGTTAATGTTAAAATAAATAATGTACTGTATTATTGTTCTGATAGTAAACGTGTAAGAGAGGGAGGGAGTATTTTTGGCATTGTCATTAATATACAACAACAAAAACTACATAATGAATAAATTCAAGTTTTCGTAAAATTGTAAAGTAAAATTTTATTTGTGCCAAACAACCATCTTGCTTTTCAGCTCATTCAATTCGAACCTGGACCTGGTAAGTAAATTTTCAAAGTTGGTAGCAAACAACATGGCGGCTATAAGAGCCGAAAGTGTATAGTTGTAAACAAAGTTTACTCATAAATTTGTTAAACTATTAAAAAGTAACAATGGCGCCCGAAGCTGGGACCATTTGCATAAATGAAATTTATGCAAATGTGGACCTGTTTTGAGGAACAGGATGGTTGTTTGAGATGAGTAAATTGGTATGTACGTAGAAATAGACATAGATGACGAGAGTGTCAGATAGGGTTATGTTATAATATGATTGATATATGTGTATTATAAATAAGTAAGAATTAAATAAGCAAAATGAATACGAATGAAAATAGTAACAAGGAAGTCAGTTTCACTGACAGCCATACTGAAAGTCAAATAAATAGTGATGTAAGCGAGACCAAGTCAAAAATAATGGAAGGTGTAACGAATCAATTGACGCCTATCCCAGTTAAAAAAGATGATAGCTATGAAATGCTGAAAATGATACAAACAATGTTAGATATGAAATTCAATGAGCAGAATGTAAACATAAATAGCTGTTTTGATGTAAACGATCGAAAGTTTGATGAACAAAAACGTGATTCTGATGTTAAGTTCAATAGAATCAATAGTCGCTTTGATGTAAACGATAGTAAGTTCGAGGCACAGTTTGATGAAAAAAATAATAAGTTTGATGCTAGATTTGATGAAGTAAACACTAAAATGAATGATAAATTAAATGAACAAAATAATGAGATACAGAATAATTTTAGTGAAAAGCTGAATGAGATTAGAAATGAAATTAAACAACAAAATGCTAGTATTAATAAGAGTTTAAAAGAAGTTAATGAACATTTTAGTGCTATGGTAAAACAAGTACAAGACGAAGTAAACGAAAGTAGAAAGAGAAAACAGGGGGTAGAAAAGGGTACATATAATAAGGTAAGTGGTTGTAATGATATCAAAAATAATGATGGTGATATGATAACGAATAATAATGAAGAAATAATTAACGAGGTAAGTGATAGTTATAAAAATGAGTTAACAAATAGTAATGGTAAGATAGTTGAAAACAAGCTATTTAAGAGTAATATAATGAAAATTAATGGTGATGATGAGAATATAGAGATGGTAAGTGAGAGTGAGAGAGAAATGAGTAGGAGGTTGTGAAGGGGTAGCAATCAGTGTTTATAAGTTAGAGAGAGAGTATGAAGAGAGTTATTTTGTGGAAACAGGGCAGAGGGTAAATTTTCCCCAGGTTTATTGTGAACCAAGGTATTTACAAATGTTGTTGTTGAAGGGCAAGAGTCCCTTATTGGAAGACATGGTGTCTTCAAGTTGTTCCCTGAATTTTTGTGATGTTCCTGGAAGAGCCAGGAGGTGTTTGTATGTTGCAGTACCCTCTGCATGGATGATAGAGAAAGTGTGAAATGGCGTTATGATGAGAGGTATTTTAAGAGGAAGATAGAGTTGTTTGAGGTTAGTAGGAGTTATAAAGAATTAGTAGAGAGGTTAGATATTGAGAGAGTTAGTGATATTGAGTACTTACCTTGTGATGTAATTGGTGCAGCAGTAGATGGTGATAATGTTGATGATAGTGTAACTTACCTTATTGTGACAAATCATACTAAGGGCGACTTGACTATACTCGATGGTGATAAGTTATATGATGTAATAATATGGAATAATCCTGTTGATATTGTTTAAAAGTATGAGAATTTAGATAGTCGTTATATTGATAGAGATAATATAATGTATTTAATAAAAAATGAATTGTGTAGACGTAAGACCAGATTATTATTCGATGATGGAGGGTAAATATTTTATTATTCATGAACATTTAATTATGTGAATAGTAGGGGGTTCTGAAATGGACTGTATTATGAAATGATTTGTGGTAGACGATAACAGATAATAATGTAGATTGTATATATTTTTGTGTTGATGTTAAATGTAATGATGCAGCAAGGTGAAGTATACTCAACTTTGTGAATTTTGTTAAAGTAATGAAATGTGTTTGATGAAATAGTTAAAATAATTTGAAAGGAGATAATAAATGAAATTGTGAAGCTACTTAATAACAAATTTAATAACATTCCTTGTATGATTATCGGGCGCCATCTCGTTTTATGGTTAACGAGAAAACAAAAAACACAAAATTTATACCTATCATTTCAGGGTTCTTTTCGGCGAACACAGGAGATCAGAACTGGTTGTTTAAATAAAGAAAACTTTATATTGTTTCCCATTAACATAGTTTTATTGACATTTTACTAACTTTTGTTGTTTAAACACTATCTCCTGAAATTCTTTTTTCTACTACAAATTCATATTGACAGAAGTTATTAGGCATATAATGGGATTTAAAAACATAATATGTAAGTTGCAAATATACTTCTATAAAGTTAAACCTGACTAATATATATACATTAAGACCTAACCACACAAACCAGCCTTCTTTGTTTAAATTTATATATGCTTACATACTCACGCACACACACACATCTACCCCAGGATTCTAAGAGCTCTTCTATTAAAAAATCTTTAAATATGAATATTACAATTTATGTGAACATTATTTATGTGAATATTATTTAAATCATAATTGAAAATTTTGATTTTATTTTTGTAGACCACTTAGCTGCATTTGAGTCCAAACGACGTAGCATTCTCCACACGCACATTTTCCGTTAATGAGAATTTGTTTTATACCTCCGAAACTGTCATTTGTATTAATAAAACGGTTCTGTTTCTGTTCGGTTCTAAGAGCAAACTGTTAGTTAATTTTTTCCATTTTTTTTGTCACATTTTATATGTTGCGGGCGCGTCGGCGAACACACAAAACTTCGCCCAAAAACCGGCGCGAGCCGGGCAGACGCGACAGTTTATTTTGCGTCTGGTCCGCTGAGATGTTAATTTCCGACTAACTCTTTGTTCGGTGTGTCACACAGCTGCTGGCTCTGACACACCCAGCATTCTTAGTTGTGTAATGCGCTGACGTAACGATGGTCTGACCTGGTTATATAACTTGTTTACTGTTGTGTTTGTCCTTGATTTGACTTTGGCACAGTTTGTCTGTTATTAAAACTGTCCACACAATATCATTAAATAATTTTGCATTCATAAAGTCAATAACAGTGCAGCCACCGTTGCGATCGCTCCAAACAAGAAATTTACCGAAGTTTATAATTTCTGTCCCTATCACTCAATATGTTATTTATTATCATAAAAAAAAATTATAAATTGTGTTATTGCCCCAAAATAGGCCCGAAATGCCCCGCTACAATACCCCCTCAATGAGATATTTTATGCCGAAGCATAAAAAATCTCATTGACACATTCATACTTGCTAAAGGGATCAGCCAGGATATGTCGCCACAACCCCCTGTTCGGTTTACAAAAAAAAATATAATCAACTCACCCTTGGTCCGGTGACTGTGACCGCATCTGCATGACAATACTGGACTTCTCTATCGAGATCCCAACACCGTAGAGTCAGACAGATACTTGACGCACCTGCTCTGACGCGCTGGCCAGCTCAGGTCCGCCGCCACAGCACCACCAAACACTGAAACAACAAATCAAAATATCAAATAGTGGCCTTATACAACACCATATCCCCAACTGATCTGTTTCCCCCTAGCGGTGCTGGTTTGCGCTAAGAAGCACTGGTTTTGTTTTTGCTCACTTATTACTAACATATATATCATAATACCTAACAACATAACATAACATAGGAAAATATAGTACATTAATAATTCATCTTAAAATAAAACAACTTACATTTAAAATGTTACACACTTTACATCATTAAATTGGCATATAAAATCATAAAATTACCTTCTAATAATAATAATAATAAAATACATAGATCTCCATTTAACTTTTATTAAGTCGTTTCTCAATTTTTTTTTTTTTTTTTTTTTTCAATCTTCGTTTTACCCATCATTTTCATTTATCATTCTCTTTCATTAATCTGGGTGATTCTACGTTATTCATTATAATTCACTTTATCAACTTGGCATTTACTCATAATCTTACCCCTTTTATTACTCTAACGCTCCCTTACAAAATCTCTAACTAGTATGACACCCCTCCATCAAAATTCTACTAACCCTTCTCTACCTCTAACTACTTACTATTTTAACTCCAATCGCCACCTTCTCTCAATATATAAAAAAAATACTCTCTAACCCTTTGTACATAGGATACGTGTTTCCCCCCCCCAAAAGCTCAATTCCCGTTCTCTGGCCCCTGGATTCTACCTAAGGCGGCCCCTTCCCACTAAAACTATACCAAATCCCGTCCCAACCCTTATGTTGCGGACTCCCACATTACACTGCCCCTACTACAAAACTGCC
Organism: Magicicada septendecula; assembly: GCA_034769895.1. NCBI lineage: Eukaryota > Metazoa > Arthropoda > Insecta > Hemiptera > Cicadidae > Magicicada > Magicicada septendecula. The sequence continues at coordinate 1,435,537,269 of CM068367.1, read as the reverse complement.
ATCCCCAAAATCTCAATCTCTTAACCTCACTACAACTACAACAAAATAATATCAACAAAATAAACAACAATATATCATTCAAGACTCTACATAAATTCTCCATTTCTACTGTGTCTCCACTTATACTTCTCAAAATTCTATAACATACATTAACTCAAAACAACATTGCATTATTTTCATCTCTACTATTTCTTTAACTCTGACTTCGATTTGGACAGATCTATATGTCCCACAAAATTCAACTTGGACTGATTCAAACATTTTATTCAAACAATTACTATCACCCACTTCTATCTTTTGCAACCCACTGAAAATTTTACCTATCACAACTATTTTCATTTTATTTTAAAATCTATAAACACATTGAAAACATATTATCATATTTTTATAATTCTTATTCCTAACATACTAAATGCAATCAACACACTAAGACATAATAAACACAATATAAGAAGTATTTAGTGCATCTATTTTTTAAATTCAAACAAAATTATTGAGTAGCAAATCATCATTATTAATTAAAATATAGCAAATTTTTAATACGTTATCCCCTTGGATAACCTCCCAGCCACATACACATCTTTTATAATACATCACATAACATCATACACAAATTGACATTAACCTTGATTATTAGTAAAAAAAAAATCTTAAACAAACAATTCTCTTTTAAATAATTTATATAAAAAATTTATAAACATTATTTAAAATTCATTAACTCTTTTTATTTATTATCATTTCATTTATTTAGCCTTTGCTGTAATTAGGTTACTCAAAATTTTCAAATTTATTATTAACATATATTTTTAACCATTATGTTATTCCACAAAATAAACCATTTGCATTTACTTATTTCTTAATTATTATTAAATTTAAAACTCATAAAAGAAATTAAATTCATTATAAAACTGCAAACATATAACATTCAATCACAATATCTAAAGATCTCAAATTATTTATTTCAATTGATTATTAAAATTAAATATTTAATTGACTATTAAAATAACATATTTCAATTATTATCAACATTCTATCAATCATTAATTATTGTCTTCATAATTATTGTAATATTTAATTAGAATGCAAAATATTAATAATATTATTATTATTAACACAACATTTTCTAATACATATACACATTATTTTTCTAACCTTTCATAATACACACAAATGAATTCACAAAATATTTATATTTACAAAATATTCGTCATATGTCCAAATCTGCAAGGTCATTACCAAAATTTACAGTAGTCAACAATGTCTATTCACTGATATCTAGTTCAGCCTCCATCGTCATATAAATACCTAATATATTTGTAACATATATCATTTTTATTCACATACCAATTATTATAATCATTACTATCATAATAACCCATCAATTCTATTTCATCCATTATACCACTATAAATCTTGTCACCATAAGTTAGGATTGTCCCGTCTATATCAGTGTTATTTGTTAATGTCAGGTAAATTGTTTTCTCATTTTTGTATTCCTCAACTACTACGTCAGGTAAGTCATTATAGTTAGGTAAGATATTATCAAAATTATTCTCTATCTCTCTTTCAACAGGTACGTATTTCACATGATTCATCATCACCCCTTCTAGTATTTTTCTCAATTCATTATACTTTCTTTCTAACTTATATAGTTCTATTTCACTCTCAATACATAACTCTCTTTCTTCATAGCACCACATCACACTCTCACAATTATTACGGACAGAGGGTACAACATTATACAACATTAATTCATTTAACAATAGGGTCTCTTGCCCTGAAAAAACAACATTAAATCATCATCATCATCATCATTATAAACAATAAGGGGAAAATTTGCCCTCTGTCCCCATTCAACTACAACATTATTTTTCCACTCTCTCTCTACTTCATAAACACTCATTAACATCTCATAATCACTACATTCTGCAACTTCATTAGTACCATTTTTTATTATATTTTCATCATTTGTTTCTCCATTATTCTTTACCCCCACTATACTCTCAGAATTGTAATTAATATCATTACCTTTTAATACTACATCTTCCACTATTTCATCATTTTTACTATTTGTCATACTTACAACATTGTCACCTACCTTCTCAACACTCTGTTCTAATTTATTTAAACTGGTTCTTATTGTTTGATTAGTATTCTTTAAACATTCATTCATTTCTTTGATTTGGGTTTTTAACTCATCGAATTTACTGTTCTGAATATCAAATTTGTCATTGAAATTATTAAATTTAACGTCAGAATCACTTTTTATTTCGTTAAATTTTAACTCTAACATCGCCTGTTGCTTGTCTATACTCTCTTTCATACTGCATACCATGCTACATAAATATTTCATCATATCATTTTCTTGTATCTTAGCCATTTTTAAAAGATTTTATTATAATACCCTTTATACTATTTAATAATTATCATACATATTAATTATTATGCATATTACTTCATAATACTCATTATATAATTCGACAAATAATTCACTACATCCATAACACTATCAAAACATAACCTCATGTCTACGTCTATTTTACGTATGCCTAAAAAAAAATTTTATTTTACCTCAACAACCATTCTGTTCTCCCAAGTAGGCCGTATTTTATATAAAATTCCTTTATATAAATCGTCCCTGTTCAGGCGCCAAATGTGAAGCTACTTAATAACAAATTTAATAACATTCCTTGTATGATTATCGGGCGCCATCTCGTTTTATGGTTAACGAGCAAACAAAAAACACAAAATTTATACCTATCATTTCAGGGTTCTTTTCGGCGAACACAGGAGATCAGAACTGGTTGTTTAAATAAAGAAAACTTTATATTGTTTCCCATTAACATAGTTTTATTGACATTTTACTAACTTTTGTTGTTTAAACACTATCTCCTGAAATTCTTTTTTCTACTACAAATTCATATTGACAGAAGTTATTAGGCATATAATGGGATCTAAAAACATAATATGTAAGTTGCAAATATACTTCTATAAAGTTAAACCTGACTAATATATATACATTAAGACCTAACCACACAAACCAGCCTTCTTTGTTTAAATTTATATATGCTTACATACTCACGCACACACACACATCTACCCCAGGATTCTAAGAGCTCTTCTATTAAAAAATCTTTAAATATGAATATTACAATTTATGTGAACATTATTTATGTGAATATTATTTAAATCATAATTGAAAATTTTGATTTTATTTTTGTAGACCACTTAGCTGCATTTGAGTCCAAACGACGTAGCATTCTCCACACGCACATTTTCCGTTAATGAGAATTTGTTTTATACCTCCGAAACTGTCATTTGTATTAATAAAACGGTTCTGTTTCTGTTCGGTTCTAAGAGCAAACTGTTAGTTAATTTTTTCCATTTTTTTTGTCACATTTTATATGTTGCGGGCGCGTCGGCGAACACACAAAACTTCGCCCAAAAACCGGCGCGAGCCGGGCAGACGCGACAGTTTATTTTGCGTCTGGTCCGCTGAGATGTTAATTTCCGACTAACTCTTTGTTCGGTGTGTCACACAGCTGCTGGCTCTGACACACCCAGCATTCTTAGTTGTGTAATGCGCTGACGTAACGATGGTCTGACCTGGTTATATAACTTGTTTACTGTTGTGTTTGTCCTTGATTTGACTTTGGCACAGTTTGTCTGTTATTAAAACTGTCCACACAATATCATTAAATAATTTTGCATTCATAAAGTCAATAACAGTGCAGCCACCGTTGCGATCGCTCCAAACAAGAAATTTACCGAAGTTTATAATTTCTGTCCCTATCACTCAATATGTTATTTATTATCATAAAAAAAAATTATAAATTGTGTTATTGCCCCAAAATAGGCCCGAAATGGCCCGCTACAAAATGTTGTATAAGAATGTTGATAATAAAGTTGAAATTTGGAGAATTTAATGGTATAGTAAATGATAAATAATTGATGGTTGATTAGTAAAAAGTTCAATTGAAATTAAAGGGTAATGTTTATAATTTTATATGCAAATTTAAAGGTGAATTGTTTATTTTGATGTAATAATCACAATGTTAATTATGAGTGTACTATGTTTTATTATGTTGCGCTACAGTCCAACATCAGTAAGCAATAGAGTGTGTGGAAAGGAGCTGGCCATTACAAGCCAGGGGCATAAATACAGCATTTATGTTATGGAACAAGGTAAATGCCTTACACGGTTTACCTGTGAGGTGATTTACCTAATTGTAACTGGGTAAAGGGGGGATATTAGATAACGATGTAGAAGGAGGTTACTAAATTGCTAGTAATGAATTCTTGAATATTAAAAATGAGTTATGTCAATGATGTAGTTGATCTTATGAGATAACTAAATTATTTTGTATTGATTTAAGGAGTATTATGAAGATGCTTAACGATTGTTAAGTAAATAATTTGTTCTGATGTAGTTGATTTATATGTGTTTTATTCTATATAAGAATTTTATTAATGAATTTAATTATTTTGAAATGTGAATTATATAATGGAAGGTATTTGTAATGTAGTAATAGGGAATGTTTATTTAAATTCAGATGGGGATCAGGGAAATATGTTGAATTTTGGAACAAGAATTATCAAGAGAAGGGCATTCAGAATGTGGGTATTGAAGTTTAAATGTTATATGTTATGTTCAGTATGTATCCATGTATATGTTAGAAGTTAAGAAAAAACCAGTGCTTCTTAACGCAAACCAGCACAGGTAAGGGGAATCAGATCAGTTAGGGATATGTTATTATACAAGGTCACTATTTGATATTTTGATTTGATGTTTCAGTGTCTGGTGATCCTGGGCTGCGCGTCAGAGCAGGGGCGTCAAGTGCCTGTCTGGCCTTGCGGTGTTAACAAACTTCTCTTTTCTATACGAGTTTTATTGTTATTATTTATTTTAATCGTAATTCGCATTGTACTCACCATACATCCAGTATGAACACGTGCTTCGTCATCAACACTAAACTTACCAATCGGGTCCAGGCCTTCGTTAAACGAAAGGGCAGAGACAGTCGGGTTTTGAAATAACAATATCAACTGCATTTAAACAATAAGAGTGGTGATTTATTCAGATTTTGCAATTATCAATTTTAAATAGACCATGTGGAGTCACCTCTTTTACATAGCGATTTAACAAAATGGCATCGCTACTGCTTCCGCCTTCTCAGTACATTCATATCTCATTTTAATACCAATTATCTCTTAAACTACCTTTATACGAGATCATTTTATTATACTGCAGTATCTATTTTATATTTATTTATTACCTTTACTTGTTTTTAAGAAACAAACACAAACCAACACCTATAAGTAATGTTCAGACACCGGCATCCTTTTACATTCACACACTCACTTTTGCATGACATACATTGGTTATCGGTACATGTTTGATTATTTATAGTAAATTGAGCTCAATTATAATTGTTATAAATTTTGAATTTTGGACTTTCCTGTACTGATGTAGTAATGGTTGCTCCTCAGGCGATTCCTTTGCTTGTTGGCAGATGTTCGGCCTAACTCACAGTCTGTCTGTTTTTAGTGCACTGAGTTTAAATTATTCCATTTTGTAACTGTTCACTTGTTAATTACATTGTTGAATTAGATTTTTATAAGTTTAACACTCTTTTGCTGGCGTTAACTGGCCAGCACACTAATGAACGTGTTAACGCTCTTACTGATGGATGAAGACTGGGGCCTGACCATACGCAATTTTTACGTATGTGTGTGTGCATCGACGTCATTGTCTTTTGTTTCATACGGCTAACGCCCTGGTTTCGCGTCATTGTTGTTACGTCATTATTATTTTTAATGACGCCACGCATTGTTGACCAATGAAAAATATATTAAGAGCTTGTGTCGACTCATGCAACCATCGAATGCGTGTTCTCTCGCACGTACGCCCTTGGCCTTGGAATCATCCCGCACTGAGGCAACTGTGTCGTTTTCGTTAAACAAAGGGAAAATTGTCCTACCCATGCACATGTGTGCAAAATACAATAAAATAATACCTCTTGTACCATAAATATGAAAACAGGCTTTTGTCCTGTTACAGCGGTGTTGGGATCTCGAGAGAGAAGTCCAGTAAGGTAATTCAGGTGCGGTCACAGTCACTGGACCAGGGGGTAAGTAAACCATGATTTTTAATAAAATGTAAAGGGGGTTGTGGCGACATATCCTGACTGATCCCTTTAGGAAGTATGAGAGTGTCAATGAGAGTTTTTATGCTTCGGCATCTCTCATTGAGGGGGGATTGTAACGGGACAATTCAGCCCACCTAATATTTTGGGAAACAAACATACATATATAATAAGGGTAAATTTTATTGGAAACATAAAAGAATAAATAATAATTGTAAAATTTTATAACGGCGGAATATGCAGTGAGTGAATCTGTGTCAAGGAAAACTCCAGACACATGAGGAACAGTTATTTTCCGGAACGAAATTGCGGGCGCCCGCACGTAAAAAATGTGAAATTTTATGTTTGATGATCTAAAACAGTATTTTATAAACCAGGTAAATACAGTGAAAATTTTAAGCAATATGACAGTTCAGCTATAAAGTAAAAGTGAAAACGAGGAGACAAGAAGGTAGTGCGCGTCCACGAGGAGACATCTCATGGGGGTACCTTCGGACATGGTAAAAGGGAAGTAACTTGCAAAATCTTGCAATTTTAACGTAAAATGAAATAACGTAATATAAAAATGAGCTCTAAGGGGAATCTAAATTATGTACTGGTGTAATGTGTCAAAATGGGGGCTTTTATTTTTTGTTAAATTTATTAAAATGTCTTTAATATCATCATTGCAAGTCCCATGTGAAATAGCGTTGTATTCAAACAATGAACGGTAACATAACTTTTTGGGCTGTGTGTTGTCAGAGAACGCAATACTTGGTTGTGAAACGAGTATTTGTCATGTGCGGTGTGCGCCTACGCGCGCCCGGGCGCAGCTTCTACGCATAACAGGCTGAAACCGACGTGACAAAAATGGCTAAGGAGAAAGAGTATGTGCCATGTGCTTTGGAGATGGAGGAAATCAACAAAGAGGCTCCACCCACCAAAGCCTCTTATATCGTCTCCGTTTAACAACATTAGCCCATGTGGCACATAGACATACCATACTCTGTGTACGACGACAAAAAAATCGCAGCCTGGAGGCAGTGCCTTCCCGTTCAGCAACAAGGCATAGTGGGGAGTCTGGTTCGCACTCTCCGTTTAGTCACAAACCCGGCCGGGTGGTATTAGACTCGACTTAATAAAAACCGAGTCTAATTTTAGTAAAAAATGTGTTAAATTTCATCCAATAGAAGAATAACATTGCTGAAGTAATAGTAAAGAACAGAATTTAACCAAGTTCGATAAAATAGTGAAACTGTGTAAACACGCATGACGCAACCAAGTGGTACCACTTAAGTCTTGAACAAGTAACAGTTTTTTTTTATTTTATATAAATGGGCAGAAACTAAAAGGAAATAAATGAGATCTCAAATAATTTTGGATGTGAGTTGTGTGTGTAGATAAGAAAATAAAAATAAAGGTATCGGTTCTTTTAGAATAATTGATGTTAGATAGTTAAAGCTTTGATATGGATAAAAATGATGACGATGTATTTCATAGGTTAAAAAGAAAAAGGTTTACATTTTTTTATTTTTTATATCATGCATAGAAGGAAGTGGGAAGGATAAATGTCATAGTAATAGTAAATAAAATGTTATCTGCTATATTATACAATTTGTTAAACAAATCATTTCAAACACCTCATTTCATTTGCTGCACTGATCAGTTCATCGTACGAGCGGGGTTAGTTCAACGCTAGAGATCACACATAACGGCCAACACACAAAAGAATTAAAGGTAGGTGAAAGTTAAAAAACTTTTATTATAGCAAATAGAAATATACAGTTACAATGGTGCCGTGACCAGGATGTAATATAATCATAAATTGTATTACACCGGCCTATTTTGACAGTGCAGGAAGTGAAATACGGTTGTGAAAGCAAAATTTAATTTACGTAAAATTTACGTAATTATGGTAAAAGATTTATTTTATGTATGTTATGGTATAATGTTTTGAAGGGAAGATTAACCAATTGTAGTTATAACATTAGTCAAAATAAATTATAAATCAGTTAAAAATGTCTGAGCACGCAAAACAAAGTAGTTTAACAGACGTAGCTATGAGCGAAAGTGTCCTTGAACCACAGTCATTGGATGAAAGTGAAACGCGGACAGCTGGTCCGAGCAGTGAAGAAAGCGCTGTTACGGAAACAGCTGTTGGCAGCAACGTAATAACTCATTCCACCCCAATTGTGACTCAAATGCAATTAAGCGAATCAGCTGTTGATTCTGGAATTCAATTAACTCCAGTTTTAACAAACAAAAATAAGCAATCGAATGACGATGATATGTTGACACACTTGTATAGTATGATGTGTAGCAATTTCGATAAAATCAATTGTCGTTTTGATGCTAATGACGAAAAATTTGATAATAAGTTTGATAAATTGAATAATGTAATTAAAGAGATAAAGAGTGGTTTCGAAGTACAGAATAACTCATTTGATGAGTTAAAAAGCGAAATATATGAACAAAAAATAAAATGCGAAAGTAGTTTCAATGAAATTAAGAATAATTTTGATGAGAAGTTTGATAAAATAAATAATCGTTTTGACACAAATGAAAGTAATTTTAATTAAATTAGAAATGAAATAATGCAAATTAATAAGCATTGTGAAAGAACCAATGAGATATTTGAAACTAAATGTAACGATTTAGTACAAAGTATAGAGAGTATGGGAGTGTGGAGAATAAATACAGGTAAGTGCAGTATAAACGGAAATAACGAAGTAACAGACGACATGGGTGTCAATATAGGCGAGAGTAGTGGTAATATGATGAAAAATAGTGAAATAATTACTAACAAGGTGAGTAATCAGGATAATTATAGTAATGAGTTAACAAGTAATAGCAAAATAAAAAGTGATAACAACGAGATAATTAAAAATGTGTTAGAAAATAAAGTGAATAATAATAGTGGAGATGAAGTTTTAGTGGAAATAGAGAGTAGCAATAAATAGTGCTGAAGAGAGGTTAGGCTTACAAAGGGCAAATTTTCCCCATGATTTAAATGGAGTAAAGACTCCAATAGTGAGTTATGAGGACAGAGTTTCCTCACGTGGTTATAGAGACAATGTGTCTCTAAGTAGGTCCCCTTTTGTGTATCATGAGTTCCCTGAAAGAATCAGGATGCGTTATGATACCGTTATGTTGCCTTTTGTGTGGAGTCATAGAGACAAAGTGAGATGGTGTCATGATGAGAGGTATTGTGAGAGAGTGGTAGAATTATTCACATTGAGAGAGAGAGATAATATTATTTGATGTTGTTAGAAGTTACGAACAGCTACTAGAGAAATTAAAGAGAGAGATAATTAGTAATATTGTTGACTTACCTTGTTATGAAGATAGTGCAGAAATAAGTAATAATAACATTGATAATTATATTGAATGCTTACCTGTGCATAGATGTGGAGTATTAATAATAGATGATTCTGAAATTGAGAGGTTAAAATGCTCAAGGGTGATAGATAATAATACGGATGGTAACAAGACCAAAACTAATTATGTAGACAGGTTATATGATTTAATAATAATATGGGATAATCCAGTAGATTATTATGTGGGTTTTACGGAACAATTTGAAATATTAGAGAATTATTATATAAATAATAATGAATTGAGTGTGAGTAAAGACGATAATTGTGATATAAATATAAGACTATTATACGATGATTGTAACGGGGCATTTTTGGGCCTAATTTTGGGGCAGTTTGTATTTTTTTTTATAAAACAAATAACATTTTTTTCGATAATAGGGACAAACGTAAACAAAGGTAAATTCAGTGGTAGCGATGGTAGCGACAGTGGCAGCACTGCTGTTGACATTATATACGTGAAAATTATTGAAGCGACAGACTTAACAAGCTGGAATTGTGCCAAGGTCAACCAATGACACACAAAACAGCGTAAACAAATTATGTAACGGATCGTCAGGCGAGGTTACGTCAGAGCCTAGCCTAACGGTGGAATGCAGTTATGTAACAAAACAGTCTGCTGGCGTAGTAATACAAAGTTAAAAACAATGAGAATTGGTCATACAACAACAGCGACTTTATAAAATAGTGCCGGTGGCCTAGGCCCAGTCTAACTTCACCACTCGCGAGTGGCATACGTAAAAGTTCCGGAACGTAAATTGCGGGCCCGCATACAACAAAAATGTGAATCTTTATATATATATATTCCAAAGTGAAAACAGTATTTGGCTAAATATTCATCAATAACAGTAATTAATTGACAGTTCGGCAGTAATACGTTAAAATGTAACAGTGAAAACAGCAGGACAATGCATGCCACGAGGAGACGTCCAGTGTGGTGAAATTCTACGCATCATAATCAAGGGAAGTAGACATTTCAACAATATGTATACCATTTCAACATTTTAAAATACTGGCTTTTTCATAAATTATAAAGTTGAGCTCTGGGGTAGATATGTATGTGTGTGTGAGTGAAAGCGCTGGTTTCCGTTGTGTTAGTTAAGTTAGGAATTAAGCGAATCATTTTGTATGTATATTACCTGTTTTATTTTGACTATTGCGGAACAAATTATATTCAACTTGTAGCGGGTCAAATTTTGGGTATTTTTTTATTTTAAACGTTTGGGGCTTACATATATATTTTACTTATTTCGTTTTCGGGCGGACTGGTATAATAAACTTGTAAAACTGTAATTGTATTGTGCAACGTTATTTTCCAAGCAACAGCACGATGTTGAGAAACAGCGTTTGGAACAAAGGCGATGCGCAATTTCAGTGGTGTAACACGGCAGAGGAATGCGCACCTCCACAAAAATTCTAAGAACTCTGTACATGTGTGTCAACGCTCAAGCGCAACTACACCTGAATGCGCTCAAAGGACGCTCTAACAAAAACTCAAGATGGCCAGAGCGTAAAAAATATTCGTCGTCTTCTCTAAAACCTCACGGAAGTCGCATTAAAACTCCGCCTACTGTTGGTGACATCAGCGGAACCAAGTCCAATATCGGCCTCTGGACACGCACACATACCAGCTTTAATCCATATATAAAGTGGTTACTTCCCAACAAATGATGCCGGAGCGACGAAAACATCGTGGCAGTAGAGAACCAGATTCCCTCCAGGAACAGGTAGATGTACCTGTTACGTCCACCGTGACGGAAGAGTCGACTTTAAGTAGAGACGCCATACAATCAACAGGACGCCAACACCGCTACAGACAATTACAGTTTCGTTTGGGGCCCGGTTGGTCGAGTTGCGTAAATGTAATTAATCCAGTAGGACCGACCGGGACCCGAGGAATTAACGGACATAACTAGTTTCCAATAAGTGAAGTGGAGTGAATAAACGGGCAACTAACCGGGTTAAAGAAGGACACGTGTCTGGCCAGAATCGCGACCGCAAGTTCGTAGAAACACAAGTGAATTTATAAAAGTAAAATAAAAGTTTTTTTATTGTTTTAAATAAGAATGAGTGAGAGAGAGGAAGAAAAGCAGACTGGGCAGTCTATCTAGTAGTAAGTAATAATAACTAAGTTACACAAGTTTATAATTACATTCTAATCAGACAAAACATAGAAAAAAAAAAGTACTCAAGTTTTCAAGCAATATACTAAAAATTTAACTGTACAAATGTTTATTAAATAATTGCTCATTAAAAACAATGGTTACTTCCGAAAAAATGTGTTAGACTAAGTTATTTCGTCATTACCACTGTCTTATTTCTGTGTTGAAAAAATTCGTCTAGACGTTCCGGAATCTTCTGAATTATTAATTGGGTGGGTCAGATTGCTAAATTGTCCTTTTTATTTAAGGTGGAGTGTAAAGGTTTTCGATATTTTACCTATAAAAAAAAATCGTGGCGACCTTGGTCTTCTGGTGCAATTTAACAGGTAAGTGTTGTAATTGCGTGCAGGTAAGTCCTGGTAGTGGTTTTATTTATTTTATATATTTCGGCCCTTTTTTATTGTTACAAATGGCGACCCTGCCAGGATTTTCGTTTAATTATAATTTTATACGAGATAGACCTATTTTAATACACAGAAAATAGGATGTGGTAATGACGAATGTATAAAAATTTTATCGTACATAAGTGGGTTAGGTTTATGTTATTGTGATTCACAATGTGGTAGGTGTTTAAGCATAGAAAAATAGTAGCTTTATATATAAAAGTGTTATACAAACGAACTTTAAAAATGTCTATAATACAAAGTAATGAGAGTGATTTTGTTTGGGATGAGTGGGAGAATGAATTTCGAGGTGTTGTGGGTGAGATGACAGACGAGGAATGGGGAAATTTAGACGATAGGTTAACCCGAATGGAAGAACAAGAGGAAGGAATATTCGCAGAAATTAAGAAGCACAGTGATGATATTGATAGTGAGGTGCCAAGTAATAAAGGTAAGATCGTTGAAGAAATAGTAGTAGTAAATGAGACAGAAAATGGCCTAATGATAATGATGTCGACAGTGTGGGGGTAGTAAAAAAGAAGCGTTCATTGGAGGACGTGATGAACTTGTTGATAAAAATGAATGAAAATTGGGATAAACATTTTGAACTAATCACAAAGATGAATAAACAAGACGAGAAGCGGGAGGAGAATAGAGGTCAGTTAAAAGAGAGTACAGAAGTTGAGGTAACACAGGTAAGTGGTAATAATGTCTTTGATAATAGCGAAGAAATAACTAACAAGGTAAGTTACAGTTGTAAAAATGAATTAATAAGTAATAGTGATAAAATAGTTGAAAACGAGCTATTTAAGAATGATGTGGTGAAAACAAATAGTGATGATGAAGTTTGTGGTGAAGTAGAACTTAATAACAAAATGTTAGCGAGTGTTGATGAAATTGAGAGAGAGTGTGATGAAAGGTTAGGGTGGCAAAGGGCAAATTTTCCCCGTGATGTAAGTGGAGTAAGGACTCCGCTAGTAGTGAATTTTGAGGACAGAGTTTCCTCCGTTAATTATGTGGAAGACGAGGTGTCTTCAAGCAGTCCCCTAATTTTTTGTAAACCTGGAAAAGCCAGGAAGTGGTATAGTAAGTTTGTTGTGCCCTTTGCATGGAGTGAAGTAGGTCAGTGGTGTTGTGACAGGTATTGTGATGAAAGTGATTATGAGAGAGAGAAAGAGTTGGAGTGGTTCAAGGTAAATAGAGGTTATGCAGAGCTGATAGAGAAGATGAAGATTAAGAGAATTATGATAAATAATTTAGACATACCTTGTGTAGTAGTAGACAATGATTATATTGATGATAAATGTGTACCTGTAGGAAGAATTAGTGTACTTGTAGTGGAGGAATATGATGAGAAAATAACTTACCCGGGTGTAACAACAAATATTCACGGAGGCTGGATAAAAACAAATAATAGTGACAAGTCTTATGGAACAATAAAAGGGGAAATGAATGACATAGAGGTAATGGTCTATGATAAAAATAATTATAATAAATTGGATGTAAATAAAAACCATTTAGTCTATAAATATGTAAGATACCTTTTTGACGATGGTGGCTAAAATAGAAAACAGTAAAAGACAGTTAAATATTTTGTTTTAAGCTATTTGACTTTGCTGATTTGAATATTGAGATATGATGACTGAATAAATACTGAAGTAAATTTGTAAATAAATATGTAGTAAAGCCAATGGTATGTGTTGTGGTTAAGTGAACAGTGTATGTAGGTAATTAATTGTTGTAAGAATAATATTAAAATATTTGCAAATTGAAATAAACAAACCAAATTAATTTTGAAAACAAGTAATCAGAGAATTATAATTGTTTGGATGGTAATGAATTCTATATTGTTAATAATTAATTTAATTAAAATAATTTGATATATTTTAAATATTTTAATTGATTATGTAAATGTTGTATAATTAAATTTTTTGTAAATTCAGTTTGTTTTACGAGATGGAAATTTGGTAATGAATGATAAATTATTTAATTTAAATTAATAAATTTTGTGAAATGTTTCAGAGATGGTGGTGATTATGTTTTGTGGGCATATCATGTTAAATGGATTGTAAGTAGAAAAATTTTATAATCATGTATAATAAAAGCTGTTTACAGGTGTGATTGAGGTGTTAATGCAATAGTGAGATTTTAATGCAATCATTGTGTTTAATAAAAATAATAATTAAAAAATTTTTTTTAATAAATGAAAAATGATATATAATGATTATTAATAATAAATTTTGAAAATTTCAAGAAAGTTAAACGGTAAAAGGTTATGAATGAGTTAGACGATTATTGATGTAAATATTATATGATAATGTATACAAGAATATGTAATTTTATTATGTGTGTATTTGTTTAAGCCAGTAAGTAAATCGTCTGGCAGGCTAACATAAATAACCAGAATCAGAGAAATGGGAAACAATGAGGTGAGAAGGGAGAATAAATAAAAATAAATATGTATATTCCATGTAATTTGTTCAATTTTGAGATGTGTTTTTATTATGTTCAAAGTTACAGATGTTCAAAGTGTTTTCAGAAATCATACATAACATATGTAGGTCAAGGATTTTGGACTTGACCTAGTTTCGATCAGCTGATGGGGTCATACACCTACTAAGCTTGTATAGTAGGAAGCTAATTTTAATTCGTTTGTTTAATTAATTCAAACCAATATTTGAATAATTTTAATAAATATTATTTAATAAATAAATTTAATAAAATTTTTTAATGAATAAATTTAAATTTTTTTTTGGAATTTTAAAATTTTGAAAATTTTAATTTTTGTTGAAAAAAAAAAACTTGATTTTTCGCCTGCCAGCGAGTGAATATTTTGAGTAATGATTCTTTTATTGTGTATGTATTAATGATGTTTCTTTTATTGTATTGCATTATATTGGTAGACTATAAGTGATTCTCCTATTAGAATAAGGATGTGTTTATATTCGTAGAAATGTCTAGGTTAAGTCATGTTAAAGAAAAAAAAAAGAGAAAAAGAGGAAGAGAATTTTTTGATAAACGATTATTTTTTGAATTTTGATTTTTCTAAATTTTTGATAAATTTTAAAAGCAATTTTTCTACTTTTAATGTGTTAGGCTAATATGTAATGTTAGTGTGTGTGAGCCCAGTATCTGCTAAAGGCAGCCCAGCTTGCAAAAAGGGGATCCATATCGGCGGAGGAGCTGGAATAATTCTAGCCAGGGATTGAGGATTTTTGGGGGTAGCATGTTAGAAGGCGAGGTGCGCCGTGGTGCGAGTCTGATCGATTTCTCGGTGTTGGGATCTCGTACGGAGAAGTCCAGTGATCTCGTTCAGATGAGTCCATGGTCGCTGAGCCAGGGGGGTCGGGTACCCATGAGAGTAAGAACCAGGTGGTTGTTGGCACCAGTTCCTCACCGGTCCTCTTCGGGGTTATCGATGAGATTTCTTCTGTTATGAACAGCAGAATTCTCATCGAGGGGGTATTGTAGCGGGTCAAATTTTGGGTATTTTTTTATTTTAAACGTTTGGGGCTTACATATATATTTTACTTATTTCGTTTTCGGGCGGACTGGTATAATAAACTTGTAAAACTGTAATTGTATTGTGCAACGTTATTTTCCAAGCAACAGCACGATGTTGAGAAACAGCGTTTGGAACAAAGGCGATGCGCAATTTCAGTGGTGTAACACGGCAGAGGAATGCGCACCTCCACAAAAATTCTAAGAACTCTGTACATGTGTGTCAACGCTCAAGCGCAACTACACCTGAATGCGCTCAAAGGACGCTCTAACAAAAACTCAAGATGGCCAGAGCGTAAAAAATATTCGTCGTCTTCTCTAAAACCTCACGGAAGTCGCATTAAAACTCCGCCTACTGTTGGTGACATCAGCGGAACCAAGTCCAATATCGGCCTCTGGACACACACACATACCAGCTTTAATCCATATATAAAGTGGTTACTTCCCAACAAATGATGCCGGAGCGACGAAAACATCGTGGCAGTAGAGAACCAGATTCCCTCCAGGAACAGGTAGATGTACCTGTTACGTCCACCGTGACGGAAGAGTCGACTTTAAGTAGAGACGCCATACAATCAACAGGACGCCAACACCGCTACAGACAATTACAGTTTCGTTTGGGGCCCGGTTGGTCGAGTTGCGTAAATGTAATTAATCCAGTAGGACCGACCGGGACCCGAGGAATTAACGGACATAACTAGTTTCCAATAAGTGAAGTGGAGTGAATAAACGGGCAACTAACCGGGTTAAAGAAGGACACGTGTCTGGCCAGAATCGCGACCGCAAGTTCGTAGAAACACAAGTGAATTTATAAAAGTAAAATAAAAGTTTTTTTATTGTTTTAAATAAGAATGAGTGAGAGAGAGGAAGAAAAGCAGACTGGGCAGTCTATCTAGTAGTAAGTAATAATAACTAAGTTACACAAGTTTATAATTACATTCTAATCAGACAAAACATAGAAAAAAAAAAGTACTCAAGTTTTCAAGCAATATACTAAAAATTTAACTGTACAAATGTTTATTAAATAATTGCTCATTAAAAACAATGGTTACTTCCGAAAAAATGTGTTAGACTAAGTTATTTCGTCATTACCACTGTCTTATTTCTGTGTTGAAAAAATTCGTCTAGACGTTCCGGAATCTTCTGAATTATTAATTGGGTGGGTCAGATTGCTAAATTGTCCTTTTTATTTAAGGTGGAGTGTAAAGGTTTTTGATATTTTACCTATAAAAAATAATCGTGGCGACCTTGGTCTTCTGGTGCAATTTAACAGGTAAGTGTTGTAATTGCGTGCAGGTAAGTCCTGGTAGTGGTTTTATTTATTTTATATATTTCGGCCCTTTTTTATTGTTACAAACTTAATAATGATTCATTTTATGTCTATATTTTACTTGTTGGAAACAAAATGTAAGAGAGGGAGAAAAGAATAATTTGTTTGATGAAATTGAAATACCAATAAATTTTAGATCATGGGAAACAAAATAAAGATTTTGAACAACCAATTCTGATCTCCTGTTCGCCGAAAAGAACCCGAGAAATATGGTAAGTACACATAGTTGGCAAACTTAAAAAATGACGTCAGAGAGAAATAGATGTTAACCAGTGTTTATGTGAAATTAAAAAATTAAAGTAATAAAATTATATTACATTTGGCGCCCGAACAGGGACATTTATATAAAACATATTTTTTTATGTAAATATAGGCCTACTTGGGAGAACAGAATGGTTGTTTAAGGTAACTAAAAAATGTGTAAACATAAGTAGTAAGGTTATGTCATGGTTATATGTAGTATGGGTGAGTAGAATTTTTTTTTTTGATAAGTATGTATTACATATAGTAATATTTTGCAAAGAATTATATATCTAAAAGATTTATAAAAAATGGCAGATGATAATGAGATCAGCCTCTCTGACAGTCAGACCGACTCTGGTATTCAAACAGAAGCGGGGTCAATAGACGAGCAGAATGTGGGAATATCTGTAATTAGTTCGCCGGGAGCGATTTCTACTCCCGTACCAAGTAAAATAAATACAAGAGAAAAAGAGTTGTCATTAAATGATTTATTTAATCTCATTAACAATAGATTTGATATGAACAATAGTGATTTCCATATTAAATTCAATGAACAGAAAAACGAGATGCAAGAATTTAAAAGTAGTGTAAATGAGAAATTAGATATACAGAATGACAAGTTTGATGCAATTGACAAAAAATTTGAGTCGTTTTAACTCTAGTGACGAAAAATTTGACCGTCGTTTTGATGAACTTAAAACAGAAATTAATAAAGTACAGATCAATTGTGAGAGTAACTATAATAAATTGAAGTATGAATTAAATGAAACGTTGAGTCATTCATTAAAAAATATAAATAACAGAGTTGACAAAATAGCGAGTAATGTGGGGGAAAAAGTTGATAAACAAAGACAAAAGGTAATTGAAAAGTTTGAGTGTAAAACAGAGGATAATTACAATGATATGGGTAAAAACGTAGTAGTAGAAAGTAAGATAACAAATAATAATGATGTTGTTGAAAATAATGAGAATAATAATATAATTGAAAATGTCATATCAGAGAGTTTGTGGAATGTGATTATGAGATGTTAAGGTGTATTGATGAAGTAGAGAGAGAGTGGAAAAATAATATAGTAGTTGAATGTGGGCAGAGGGTAAATTTTTCCATTAATTTTTCTGAACCAGTGTTCACAAATGTTGTTCTTGAAGGGCGAGAGACCCGTATTAGTAGATGAATTGAAGTGTATATTGATGTTGTATAATGTTGTACCCTCTGTCTGTAATAATTGTGAGAGTGTGATGTGGTGTTATGAAGAGAGAGAGTTGTGTATTGAGAGAGAGAGATAGAATTATATAAGTTAAAAAGAAATTATGATGAATTGATAAAAAGATTAGAAGGGGTGAAGATGAACCATATAAAATACTTACCTGTCGAAAGAGAAATAGAGAATTATTTTGATAATATCTTTATAAACTATAATGACTTACCTGACGTAATGGTAGAGGAATATAAAAATGATGAAACAACTTACCTGATGTTGACCAATAATACTGATGGAGACTGGACAATAATAACTTATGTTGACAAGGCTTATGAAATATTAATAGGGAATAACCCTATAAATTATAATGGCATAATGAATGAAATAAAGTTAATGGATTATTATTATAATAATAATAATAATAAATGGTATGTGAATAACAATGATGCATGTTACAAATATATTAGATATATATACGATGATGGAGGTTGAAATAAAAAATCAGTGTATGGACATTGTTAAATATTGTAAATTTTGGTAATGACCTTGCAGATTTGGACATATGAAGTGTGAAACAATTGAACAGTTATTGACGAATAATTTGTAAAAAATTTTAGTGAATTCAATTGTGTGTATTATGAAATGTTAGGTAAATAATGTGTATATGTGGTAGAAAAATGTTGTGATAATAATAATAAGATTATTAATATTTTGCAGTCTAAATAAATAATAAAAATAATTATGAAGACAATAATTAATGATTTGTAAATTTTGGTAATAATTGAAATATGTTCTATTTTAATAATCAATTGAAGTGAATAATTTGGGATGTTTCAATGTTGTGATTGAATGTTATATGTTTGAATTTTTATAATGAATGTAAGTTATTTGATGAGATTTCAATTTAATGACAATTAATGAATAAATAAATGTTTGTGGAATAACATAATGGTTAAAAATAAATGTTAATAATGATTTGGAAATTTTGAAAATCTAATTGCAGCACAGGATAAATAATGAAATGATGATATATAAAAAGTTAATGAAAAATTTTTCCAACAAGAATGTTTATAAGTTTTTATATAAATTATTTAAAAGAGAATTGCTTGTTTAATGTATGCTAATAATCCAGGTTAATTTCTATTTGTTTGTTGTGTTATGATACAAGATGTGTGGGTAATTTTGGGGGGTAGTTTGGTGCTCAAAGAAGTGATGGAACAGTGGAGTGTGGAACTGCAATGGTAGAAAGTTTAGTTTTCAATTTTAATTAATTAGTTATTAAGTTGCTGTTGCTGGGGTGGCATGTGCCCCAGTAGATAGCGGAAAGTGTTGGGGGTAGCAGAGAGTGTTACCTCCATCGGAGGCCAACATGGCGAAAATGCACGGCACACCCTTTTGTACAATTTTAAATTGTAACTTGATAAATTGCCGTGCAGTGCATATTAATGATGACGAATACATGCTTGAAGGAAGAGATGATTTCCCCGACTTTTCGGCCGATTACTGCCCTACCAGCACTAATCGTGGTTTTGGCTAGCGGCCAGCTATGGTCATATCAAGTCCCTTGACCATAGCTGGCTTGAAATTGGTTTATATTAGAAATTAATGGGGGGTGAAACTAGGAGAAATCCCCCAGAACTATGGAACAGCGGCTGCCACTCTGTTCGAGGAGGAACAGCAAGGCCAGGTGGTAGACCCGCATTAAGGGCGCATAACTATAGAACACAGATATGTTGATATCTGAACTTTTCAAATGTAACGCAGAAGCAAGGACACGGAGATGTCAAATTCCTCCAAAACTTCAGTCCTTGTGGACGCAACTGGACGCCACAGTCCAGGGGGGGTCATAGTGTGTGTGGCAGGGAGGTTATCCAGGGGGTAACGAATTAGAAATTTGTTGTATTTTAATAATGATGACTCGCTACTAAATAATTTTGTTTTGATTTGAAAAATAGATGCACTACATACTTCCTATATTGGGTTTATTATGTCTTATTGTGTTAATTGCATGTTGTATGTTAGGAATAAGGATTATAAAAAATATAATAATATGTTTTCAATGTGTTGATAGATTTTAAAATAAAATGAAATAAAGTTGTGATAGTTAAAATTTTCAATGGGTTGCAAAAGATAGAAGTTGGGTGATGAATATTTGTGGGACATATAGATCTGTCCAAATTGAAGTCAAAGTTAAAGAAATAGTAGAGATGAAAATAATGTAATGTTGTTTTGAGTTAATGTATGTTATAGAATTTTGAGAAGTATTGATGTTGACACAGTAGCAAGGGAGAATAATTGTAGAGTTTTGAGTGATATATTGTTGTTTATAATTGATGTTGTTATTTTGTTGCAGTTGTAGTAAGGTAATGAGATTGAGATTTTTGGGGATGGCAATTTTGTAGTAGGGGGTAGTGTAATGTGGGAGTCCGCAACATAATGATAAGTTGGGACGGGATAGGGAACGATTTTAGTGGAAAGGGGTTGCCTTAGGTAGAATCCAGGGGCCATATAAGGGATTTGAGTTTTTGGGGGGGACACGTATCCTAAGTACAAAGGGTTAGAGTATTTTTTTTATATATTGAGAGAAGGTGGCGAATTGAGTTAAAGTAGTAAGTAGTTAGAGGTAGAGAAGGGTTAGTAGATTTTTTGGTAGAGTGGGGTGTCATACTAGTTAAAGATTTTGTAAGGGAGCGTTAGAGTAATAAAAGGGGTAAGATTACGGGTAAATGCCAAGTTGATAAAGTGAATTATAATGAATAACTGAGAATCACCCAAAATGAATGAAATGGAATAATAATTGCAATGTTATGAAAAAAATATATATATATATAATATTTTTTTTTGAAGATAATTAATAAAAGTTAAATTGAGATTAAAATGCAATTTTTATGATTTTATATGCAAATTTAATGATGTAAAGTGTGTAAATTTTTAAGATAAAATTGATAATAATAACAATGTGAATTATGAATGTACTATGTTTTCTTATGTTATGTTATGTTGTTAGGTATTCTGATATATGTTAGAAATAAGTAAAAAACAAAACCAGTGCTTCTTAGCGCAAACCAGCACCGCTAGGGGGAAACAGATCAGTTGGGGATATGGTGTTGTATAAGGCCACTATTTGATATTTCGATTTGTTGTTTCAGTGTTTGGTGATGCTGTGGCGGCGGACCTGAGCTGGCCAGCGCGTCAGAGCAGGGGCGTTAAGTATCTGTCTGACTCTACGGTGTTGGGATCTCGAGAGAGAAGTCCAGTATTGTCATTCAGGTGCGGTCACAGTCACCGGACCAAGGGTGAGTTGATTATATTTTTTGTAAACCATACAGGGGGTTGTGGCGACATATCCTGGCTGATCCCTTTAGCAAGTATGAATGTGTCAATGAGATTTTTTATGCTTCGGCATAAAATATCTCATTGAGGGGGTATTGTAACGGGGCATTTTTGGGCCTAATTTTGGGGCAGTTTGTATTTTTTTTTTATAAAACAAATAACATTTTTTTCGATAATGGGGACAAACGTAAACAAAGGTAAATTCAGTGGTAGCGACGGTAGCGACAGTGGCAGCACTGCTGTTGATATTATATACGTGAAAATTATTGAAGCGACAGACTTAACAAGCTGGAATTGTGCCAAGGTCAACCAATGACACACAAAACAGCGTAAACAAATTATGTAACGGATCGTCAGGCGAGGTTACGTCAGAGCCTAGCCTAACGGTGGAATGCAGTTATGTAACAAAACAGTCTGCTGGCGTAGTAATACAAAGTTAAAAACAATGAGAATTGGTCATACAACAACAGCGACTTTATAAAATAGTGCCGGTGGCCTAGGCCCAGTCTAACTTCACCACTTGCGAGTGGCATACGTAAAAGTTCAGGAACGTAAATTGCGGGCCCGCATACAACAAAAATGTGAATCTTTATATATATATATTCCAAAGTGAAAACAGTATTTGGCTAAATATTCATCAATAACAGTAATTAATTGACAGTTCGGCAGTAATACGTTAAAATGTAACAGTGAAAACAGCAGAACAATGCATGCCACGAGGAGACGTCCCGTGTGGTGAAATTCTACGCATCATAATCAAGGGAAGTAGACATTTCAACAATATGTATACCATTTCAACATTTTAAAATACTGGCTTTTTCATAAATTATAAAGTTGAGCTCTGGGGTAGATATGAATGTGTGTGTGAGTGAAAGCGCTGGTTTCCGTTGTGTTAGTTAAGTTAGGAATTAAGCGAATCATTTTGTATGTATATTACCTGTTTTATTTTGACTATTGCGGAACAAATTATATTCAACTTAATAATGATTCATTTTATGTCTATATTTTACTTGTTGGGAACAAAATGTAAGAGAGGGAGAAAAGAATAATTTGTTTGATGAAATTGGAATACCGATAAATTTTAGATCATGGGAAACAAAATAAAGCTTTCTTTATTTTGAACAACCAATTCTGATCTCCTGTTCGCCGAAAAGAACCCGAGAAATATGGTAAGTACACATAGTTGGCAAACTTAAAAAATGACGTCAGAGAGAAATAGATGTTAACCAGTGTTTATGTGAAATTAAAAAATTAAAGTAATAAAATTATATTACATTATGGGGGTTAAATAAAAATTCAGTGAATGGACATTTTAAATATTTTAGTTTATGGTAATGACCTGGCTAAATTAGGAAATGACGTGTGGTAAACTGAAAAATGATGACAAGAAATTGTAAATAAACTGATAGTGAAATTAACTGTTTGTGTTGTATAAGGTATTCTACGTAAACAATGTGCGTATGGAGTAGAAATTGATTTAATAATAATAATAATATTTTGTCAGACAAAATAAATAATGAGAGGTGGTAATAAGCGAATTGTAATTGTTTTGGAGTAAAGTAATTAAAATAACTTGTGTTTAAATAACTGATTGAAATAAAATAAAGTGTAGATGAATTAATTATATCAATAACAGAGATAAATTTTGATAATGAATTTAAATGATGTTTCTGAGATTTGCACTTTAAAATAAATAGTAAATGAAATAAAATTATTTTGATTTAACGTTGATAATGAAATCTGAGATTGAACTTAGTGTAATTTGAGGAGCAGTTAAATAATTTTAGATGAGTTAATGGAAATGAAACTTTTTGAATGACATAATTAATTAAAATTTAGACAAATTAAATCAATTAAAAAATATTTGATGCTTTTCATAATTATTTTGGAAATTTTATTTAAAAAAAAAATTGGAAATTTGGTAATTGAAGATGATAGTTGACAGGTTAGGATTGAATTTTTTCATTTGAATTGGTAACTGTATGTGATTAATTTTGAACCAAATCTGAAGATTTTGGAATTTATATATTTTTTAAAATTGTTTTGATGTTTCAGACCGGACAGGTCAACATGTATAGTAAATAAGGAATGTTTACATTACTCTTAGGAATATATATGTATGATTAAGTATAAACAAGAACCAATGCTTTGCTTTTAGCGAACCAATACAATTATTTACAATTAAACGGAAACGCATCAGTGGAGGATGTGTAAGAATGAAAGGACCGTTATTAGATATTTTTACGGAATGCTTAAAAGCCAAGTGATACTGTGGGGCTTACCTGTTCTGACCGACGTGTCGGAGCAGCGAAGTCTCAGGTCTGTTTGGCTTTGTGGTGTTGGGATTCTCTCGAAGAAAGTCCAGCAAAGTCAGATAGATGTTTCCACAGCCACTTGACTACGGGG
Organism: Magicicada septendecula; assembly: GCA_034769895.1. Classification (NCBI taxonomy): domain Eukaryota; kingdom Metazoa; phylum Arthropoda; class Insecta; order Hemiptera; family Cicadidae; genus Magicicada; species Magicicada septendecula. The sequence goes on along the minus strand of CM068367.1, from coordinate 1,435,513,210 downwards.
GTAGTTAAACCCATAGTGTTTGTGATAAAGGATTAAAGGGGGGTTATGGCTCCATATCCGCACTGATCCCTTTAGGTTAGGCAATGAGAGTTTTTATGCTCTTGGGCATAAAACCTCTCATTGGGGGGGGGGGTACTGTAATGTGTCAAAATGGGGGCTTTTATTTTTTATTAAATTTATTAAAATGTCTTTAATATCATCATTGCAAGTCCCATGTGAAATAGCGTTGCATTCAAACAATGAACGGTAACATAACTTTTTGAGCTGTGTGTTGTCAGAGAACGCAATACTTGGTTGTGAAACGAGTATTTGTCATGTGCGGTGTGCGCCTACGCGCGCCCGGGCGCAGCTTCTACGCATAACAGGCTGAAACCAACGCAACAAAAATGGCTAAGGAGAAAGAGCATGTGCCATGTGCTTTGGAGATGGAGGAAATCAACAAAGAGGCTCCACCCACCAAAGCCTCTTATATCGTCTCCGTTTAACAACATTAGCCCATGTGGCACATAGACATACCATACTCTGTGTACGACGACAAAAAAATCGCAGCCTGGAGGCAGTGCCTTCCCGTTCAGCAACAAGGCATAGTGGGTCTGGTTCGCACTCTCCGTTTAGTCACAAACCCAGCCGGGTGGTATTAGACTCGACTTAATAAAAACCGAGTCTAATTTTAGTAAAAAATGTGTTAAATTTCATCCAATAGAAGAATAACATTGCTGAAGTAATAGTAAAGAACAGAATTTAACCAAGTTCGATAAAATAGTGAAACTGTGTAAACACGCATGACACAACCGAGTGGTACCACGTAAGTCTTGAACAAGTAACACTATTTTTTTTATATAAATGGGCAGAAACTAAAAGGAAATAAATGAGATCTCAAATAATTTTGGATGTGAGTTGTGTGTGTAGATAAGAAAATAAAAATAAAGGTATTGGTTCTTTTAGAATAATCGATGTTAGATAGTTAAAGCTTTGATATAGATAAAAATGATGACGATGTATTTCATAGGTTAAAAGGAAAAAGGTTTACATTTTATTTTATTTTTTATATCATGCATAGAAGGAAGTGGGAAGGATAAATGTCATATTAATCATAAATAAAATTTTATCTGCTATATTATACAATTTGTTAAACAAATCATTTCAAACACCTCATTTCATTTGCTGCACTGATCAGTTCGTCGTACGAGCGGGGTTAGTTCAACACTAGAGATCACACATAACGGCCAACACACAAAAGAATTAATGTAATGGTAGGTGGAAGTTTAAAAACTTTTATTATAGCAAATAGAAATATAGTTACACTGGGTGAGCGTGTGTGAGTGTATGGGCGAGTGGAAATTACGTAATTCAAAAGCACTGGTTTACGTTAAGAAAATTTAGTTTAGTTTTTTCAGTATCTGTTTTAGTGTTTTGACAAGTTTAATTTCCAGTATTATCCTAAGGAAGGGTTAATGTTAAAATAAATAATGTACTGTATTATTGTTCTGATAGTAAACGTGTAAGAGAGGGAGGGAGTATTTTTGGCATTGTCATTAATATACAACAACAAAAACTACATAATGAATAAATTCAAGTTTTCGTAAAATTGTAAAGTAAAATTTTATTTGTGCCAAACAACCATCTTGCTTTTCAGCTCGTTCAATTCGAACCTGGACCTTGTAGCGGGTCAATTTTTGGGTGTTTTATTTTAACTTTTTGGGGCGTTTATATATTTGTATTCATTTCATTTTTGGTCGGGAGCCTTATAAAATATTGCGAAATAAATGTATTATTGTGCAACGTATTTGTCCGTATAATAGACCAGTGTTGAGAAACAGCATTTGGAACAAAGGTGATACGCACTTTTAGTTGTGTAATGCGGCAAAGGAATTTGCACCTCCACAAAATTCGCAGAAATCTGTGCTGGTGTGGCAGTGCACACACGTCACTACTCGCGCATGAGCGCCTACCCAAGCTATGTTGAAAAACCAAGATGGCTAGAGAGAATAATATTCATCGCCTTCTCCAAAACTTTGTGGAAGTGCTGTTTTAAGTCCCACTCACTTTTATGACATTAGCCAGTGCCTGGTTGAAATCGTCTGCTATCGTCATTCCAACAACTACATGACTAGCATGAGTCGAAACTGTGACGACTACATACAAGGCATTGATGTCCGTCGTCTTGACTAAAATGCTCCTGGAGTGGGGAACTGAGAGACGCAGGCAGTCTGGTCGACCCTCGCCTATGCAGGCCGCCCGTCAACCGGGCTCAGAAATAAAACTTTTCTAAAATGACATCCAGTGCTATAGTAGAAAAATTTGGTGTGACCGCGGTCCAGTAAAAAGAATAAAGAACGTAACTGTGCAATTTGCGGACAATAATAAGAAGTTTTACTGGAACAATGAGTGCGGGTGAGAAGACCGCGTGGCTGACAAGGGAAAATATCATTTAAAAAATGTTTAAGGGGAAATAAAGTGTGTGTGTGTGTTTGAGTGGGTGTTTAAATATGCAGGCTGGGCTCTGTCTGTATGTGTATATGAATCTAAGGTAAGCTAGTAGAATAAGATAGTATATGTAACGAATCACCAAACAAAGAAAAATTATGAAGCTATTTTATATACAAAAACATGGTAAAAATTTGTTGAAATTTGAATGATTTTAAAAAATAAAATTAAAAGTTAAATTCTCTTCTAAAATGAGTTGTGTCAGTACTTTGCATAACCTATAGACCATGTTTGTATCTAGGTACATGTGATCGAATCCTGTGACCCTGTAAGAGTTATCGTAACGGTAAGTAACAACTAATTTGAAATTTAATAATAATAATAAATGTGATCGATCAGTACATCACAATTGGCGCCACGGAACAGGCACGAATTGAATTAATTATAATTAATTAATTGAATTCCGCATCGACGGGATACAAACATGTTCTAGGTTAGCTTAGTAACCTAACAGTATATTACAAAATTTAAATAATTACTGTATTTATTTAATTAATTATTCTATTTAAGCAATTTATATAATTTAATTTATATCAATAATACAAAATGTCAGATGACGAGAATAAAATAAATGAAAATAGCGTCGAAAATTTCGACGACTCGAACGTTAGCAACTATGAAACACATGCGACTCCAAGTGCGAGTCAGAATGAAATAGAAATAAGTGAAACAGAGTCAAGAATTATGGATGAAGAAATTCATTCAACCCCAGTTCAAAATAAAAACTCTGATAACAATAATATGATGAAATATTTATGTAACATGCAAGCGATGTTAGAGTTAAAATTCAGTGAACAGAAACGTGATTCTGACGCTAAATTCAATGTATTAAAAAATGACTCTGACGCTAAATTTAATATACAGAATAACCAGTTTCACGAGTTAAAGAACGAGATTCAAGAACTAAATAAATGTTTAGAAAGTACCCATGAGACAATAATGACCAGTCTAAATAAATTAGAACAAAGTGTAGAGCGAATGGGAATACATGTGATGAATGTAATACCAGATAAAGAGTTAACAAATAATAACAATAATGTCGAAAATAATGAATTTAATACTGAGAATGTTAATGTGTTTGAAGAGTTAGTATCAGAGACTGATACGGTAAAAATAAATAATGAGAGTACTAATGAAATTGTAGAATGTAGTGATTATGAGATGTTAATGTGTGTCAGTGAGTTAGAGAGAGAGAGGAAAAATAATGTTGTAGTAGAGTGGGGACAGAGGGGAAATTTTCCTTTTATTATCTATGATGAGTTAATGTGGTCACAAGTGTTTTTGAAGGGCAAGGGTCCCGTACTAGTAGAAGATTGGAGTTGTTTATTTTATTTGTATAAGTTTATACCCTCTGTCGGGAGTAATATTGAAGGTATGAGATGGTGTTATGATGAGAGAGATTTAAATAGAGAATTGTGTGTTGAGAGAGAGATAGAATTATATGAATTAAAGAGAGATTATGGTGAGTTGGAAGAAGTATTAGAAGAGTATTTAAATAAGAATGATTTGATGTTTAATACGAAAGTAACTGACCCGATATTGAAGAAAAATACTAACGGAGACTTAACAGATATACTTAATGTTGACTTGTTGCAAGATTATTTTGGTAAGACGGATGACTTTGATTTTTGGGTTTATGACACACAAAGTATCAGTATGTGTGTTAACGAAATCGAAAAGTGTTATGTAGAACCAAGGTTAATTTGGAACGATGGAGGCTAAACTATAAACAATCAATGGACAATTTTATATATATTGTTTTATGGTTTTGTGACCTCGCAACCTTTGAACATTGAAGTGTGATATGACTAAATAAATAAGGATGCAGATTTGTAAATAAATGTTTAATAAGTTTATTTGTGTGTATGGTAGAATGTTAAATAAACAATATGTGTGTAGATGATTGTTGTAATACTAATATTAATATTTGCAATTTAAACAAATAACCGTATTAATTTTGAAAACAGTAGTTGGCTAATTGTACATGTTTAATTAATTTAATTACAATAATTTGAGATGTTTTAAATATTTTGATTAATTCAAAGATTATATAATTGAATTTTCTGATGAATTTAAATGGTTTAACGAGAAGTGAAGTTGGTAATTAAATGATGAATTGTTGATTTGAAATAACTTTTTGTTAAATGTTTCAGAGGTTACTTGGAGTAGTGGTGTATGGTGTATATAGTTGTGTATGTCAGTATATGAATTATGGACTGTAAGTATAAAATTTTTATGATACAAATCAAATATAACAAAATGTACACAAATGTTTAACTTAATGGAACGAATTTTAACTTCAATAATGAAAATAACTTGAGATAATGATTTAAAGGGTAATAATAACTGAGATATGATGAAAAATAAATATTAATAATGAATTTGAAAATTTTAAGTAATCTAATTGTAGAAAGTTATGAAGGATGATTAATGATTGATGATGGATGAAGATGTCATATTAGAATGTTGTATATAAAAATTCTACTAATTAACTATTAAGTGGCTATTGTGGGGGTTGCCTGTGCTCTCTTAGATAGCGAAATGGGTTGGGGGTAGCAGTGAGTGTTACCTCCATCGGAGGCCAAAAGGGCGATAAATGTGCGGCACACCTTATCCGTGTAAAATAAAAAATTTTACACACAATACTAAATAACGTGTCGCACATAATGAGATTGATGTGGAACAGGCAGTGAAATAAAAGTTTAGATTTCCTCGACTTTTCGGGCGGTTGCTGCCTTACCAGCACTAACCGTGGTTTTGGCTAGCGGCCAGCTATGGTCATATCAAGTCCCTTGACCATAGCTGACTTGAAATTGGTATATATTTGAAATTCAATGGGGGGACATTAGAGGAAATCTCCGGTACTATGGAACAGCGGCTGCCACTCTGCCCGCGGGGGGGTAGCAAGACCGGTGGCAGATCCGTTTTAAGGGTGCATGATTATAGAACGAGAACATGATGATGTTCACTACTTTAAAACTTAATAGCGGAAGCAGAGACACGGAGAGGTAAAACCCTGCTCCAAAATATACAGTCTCTGTGGAAGCGAAAAGGCGAGACAGTCTTACATAATCTGAAATAGTGTGTGTGGCTGGGAGGTGACGCAAAGGAGTCACGAATTTAAAGTTTATGACAAAAGTTTTTGCTTATTCAAGGTTTAATCCAATCAAAACTGCTTGTGCTCTGTTCAGGTAACTAGCTGCTTAGATATTTAAAAATAAGGTGTTCATGCTATAATTTTAAGTGTATTATTTTATTGTTGTCTGTTAGATAAGCATTGATAAGAATATGTAATTTTATTATGTGTGTATTTTTTTAAGCCAATAATTAAATCGTCTGGCAGGTTAACATAAGCATCAGAATCAGAAAAAGGGGAAACAATGAGGTGAGAAGTGAGAATAAATAAAAATAAATATGTATATTCCATGTAATCTGTTCAATTTTGAGATGTGTTTTTATTATGTTAGGATATCAGCTGATCAGCAATACCATGTCACTGGTATATTGGTTTGTAAATGTTACAAGTAATTAATGTTTAACGTATTACAGATATTTTGAAGTAAAGATAAAAAGAATATGAGAAATAAAATAACAATAATTTATGCAAATTAATAGAAGATAATTTTTGGGTGATGCATAATTTTTGGGACACGTAGACCTGTCCAAATTGAATTAAAAGTTGAATGTGAAATGATAGAGATGAATATGATGTAATGTTGTTTTTGAATTAATGTAATGTAACAGAGTTGGTGAAGTATTAATGTTGACACAGTGGTAATGGAGACTTTATGTAGATTTTGAGTGACATATTGTTGTTTTTATAGTTAATGAGGTTATTTTGTGTATTTGTAGTAATGTAATGAGATTGAGAATTTTGGGGATGGCAAGTTTGTATTAGGGGGTAGTGTCATGTAGGAGTCCGCAACAAGGGTTGGGACGGGATAGGGATAGATTTTAGTGGGGAAGGGGCCGCCTTAGGTAGAATCCGGGCCGCCAAATAAGGGAATTGAGTTTTTGGGGCGGGGAAACACGTATCCTATGTACAAAGGGTTGGAGAGTATTTTTTTTATATATGTAGAGAAGGCGGCGAATTGTGTTAAATGATAGGTTGGGGTTTAGAGTGTCTTGATTAGTAGAGATTTTGGTAGAGATGGGTGTCATGAGAATGGAAGTTGATTAATATTAGAGTCAGAGGGAGAAAGTTCATGTGTGCATACAGATCTGATACAGTAAATGAGAATAAATAATTTACATCACCCACCGTAGATTGAAGTAGGATTGTTAAGAATAAAGAGAGATTCATGATAAAGAATATACAATTGTTTATTTTTTTCAACCAGTGACAGAATTTTGATAAAATTTGAAAATAATGTAAAGTCAAGAATTGTTTATTTTAAATAATTTAAATGTCAACTTGATTATTATATTAATATTTTGTTGGTTTTAAATATTTTGTTAGTATGTTTGTATTTCAAAGTTAGGATATTACAGATGTTCAATGTGTTTTCAGAACTTATATATAACATATGTAGGTCAAGGATTTTGGACTTGACCTAGTTACTATCAGCTGATGAGGTCATACACCTACTAAGCTTGTATAGTAGGAATCCAATTTTAATTTGTTTGTTTGATTAATTCAAACCAATACTTGAATAATTTTAATAAATGTTATTTAATAAATAAATTTAATAAAATTTTTTAATGAATAAATTTAAATTTTTTTGAAATTTAAAATTTTGAAAATTTTTAATTTTTTTTGGAAAAAAAACTTGATTTTTCGCCTGCCAGCGAGTGACTATTTTAGATAATGATTTTTTTATTATGTGTGCATTAACCATGTTTCTTTTATTGTATTGCATTATATTGGTAGACTATAAGTGATTCTCCTGTTAGAATAAGGATGTGTTTATATTAGTAGAAATGTCTAGGTTAAGTCATGTTAAAGAAAAAAAAGAAAAAAGAGGAAGAGAATTTTTTGATAAAAGATTATTTTTTTGAAATTTGAATTTTTTAAATTTATAATAAATTTTAAAAGGAAGTTTTTATTTTTAATGTGTTAGGGTAACCTGTAACGTGAGTGTGTGTGAGCCCAGTATCTGCTAAAGGCAGCCCAGCTTGCATACAAGAGGGAACACATCGGTAGAGGATCTGGGATAATTTTAGCCAGGGATTGAGGATTTTTGGGGGGTAGCATGTTAAAAGGCGAGGTGCGCTGTGGAGCGAGTCTGTTCGATTTCTCGGTGTTGGGATCTCTTACGGAGAAGTCCAGTGATCTCGTTCAGATGAGTCCATGGTCGCTGAGCCAGGGGGGTCGTGTACCCATGAGATTAAGAACCAGGGGGTTGTTGGCACCAGTTCCTCACCGGTCCTCTTCGGGGTTTGTCGATGAGATTTCTTCTGTCGTGGACAGCAGAATTCTCATCGAGGGGGTATTGTAGCGGGTCAATTTTTGGGTGTTTTATTTTAACTTTTTGGGGCATTTATATATTTGTATTCATTTCATTTTTGGTCGGGAGCCTTATAAAATATTGCGAAATAAATGTATTATTGTGCAACGTATTTGTCCGTATAATAGACCAGTGTTGAGAAACAGCGTTTGGAACAAAGGTGATACGCACTTTTAGTTGTGTAATGCGGCAAAGGAATTTGCACCTCCACAAAATTCGCAGAAATCTGTGCTGGTGTGGCAGTGCACACACGTCACTACTCGCGCATGAGCGCCTACCCAAGCTATGTTGAAAAACCAAGATGGCTAGAGAGAATAATATTCATCGCCTTCTCCAAAACTTTGTGGAAGTGCTGTTTTAAGTCCCACCCACTTTTATGACATTAGCCAGTGCCTGGTTGAAATCGTCTGCTATCGTCATTCCAACAACTACATGACTAGCATGAGTCGAAACTGTGACGACTACATACAAGGCATTGATGTCCGTCGTCTTGACTAAAATGCTCCTGGAGTGGGGAACTGAGAGACGCAGGCAGTCTTTGGTCGACCCTCGCCTATGCAGGCCGCCCGTCAACCGGGCTCAGAAATAAAACTTTTCTAAAATGACATCCAGTGCAATAGTAGAAAAATTTGGTGTGACCGCGGTCCAGTAAAAAGAATAAAGAACGTAACTGTGCAATTTGCGGACAATAATAAGAAGTTTTACCGGAACAATGAGTGCAGGTGAGAAGACCGCGTGGCTGACAAGGGAAAATATCATTTAAAAAATGTTTAAGGGGAAATAAAGTGTGTGTGTGTGTTTGAGTGGGTGTTTAAATATGCAGGCTGGGCTCTGTCTGTATGTGTATATGAATCTAAGGTAAGCTAGTAGAATAAGATAGTATATGTAACGAATCACCAGACAAAGAAAAATTATGAAGCTATTTTATATACAAAAACATGGTAAAAATTTGTTGAAATTTGAATGATTTTAAAAAATAAAATTAAAAGTTAAATTCTCTTCTAAAATGAGTTGTGTCAGTACTTTGCATAACCTATAGACCATGTTTGTATCTAGGTACATGTGATCGAATCCTGTGACCCTGTAAGAGTTATCGTAACGGTAAGTAACAACTAATTTGAAATTTAATAATAATAATAAATGTGATCGATCAGTACGTCACAACCTGATAAGTAAATTTTCAAAGTTGATAGCAAACAACATGGCGGCTATAAGAGCCGAAAGTGTATAGTTGTAAACAAAGTTTACTCATAAATTTGTTAAACTTATTAAAAAGTAACACTGTGCTTTTATGGTTCACGAAACAAAGGGTCAACGAAGATGATGACACAGCAGAGAGCAGGAGCTATGACACCGCTGACGAGATCTTCAATGCCTTAGAGATTTTATTTTGGGCTAGGGGATTAAATTAACTATATGAAAATACGCGTTTGTCTCAAGGAGTTTTATTCATATTTTTAGATAGTGTTACGGTTCGTCGAAAGATCTGAAGAATCAAAGCCCTCTGACGTTCTGCTAATGAAGAGATTGGCGAGATATTGTTCCAAGAAAGCGATGTGAAAAGGAAAAGCAATGGCAAATAGATTATTTTTCAAAAAAAAAAAAAAATCATGAAACTAGTGTTAAAAATGACTTTATGTAAATAGTTCGATTTTTATTAAACTCTTGTAATAATATTGTATATTGCCTCAAGTTAGTTTACCTCACACTTTAAAAAATGACATCCTAATTACTATCCAAAATTTTGGTTACCTCCCCCCCCTTTGTTTCGGTTAACAGAGGTTCTACTGTACTTGGTTCACAGTTTTTTGTCCTCTATTTATCCTGCAGCTGACAAGCATATGAAGAAACAGTTGGAACTGTACATGGTTAAATTGGCTTAGAAACCAACTGTGAATGCCTGGGGCTGTTTTGTGCTTAATTACGTGTACTTAGGCCAGACAATTTGTTACTTGCATGGTAACCACTACAGTCCTTGTAGTACAGTTGTACTACATGTGTCTTTAAATTCATAAAAGTTGAATACACAGAATACTTGACAAGAATTATATATACATACAATTAATAATATTAATTAATATATTTACAATTAATATGGACAAGTCTTAGTACATGATAGAAATTCTAATACCTATAGGAAAGGGGCAGCTTAGTACCAACTGACACAGGTGGCACAAAGAAAACAGTTTGTAACAATTTGTAATGATGAATGTAAGAAATTAGTCTGGTTTATAAGAAATCATAAAATGAAGCTTCTAAATCAGCAAGTACTGATGGTTAACAGAAGGAGGGTTTGACAGAAAATTTAGGATAAACCTGAAGCAACAATAGAGATTACTGGGATTTTGTTATCCACAACATGTCTGTTTTTATTAATTAACTATATAGAATACTACTGACATGACGTGAGATAAAATTAAAATTCTACAAAACAATGGCCGTTCCAGTGCTATGGCAGTGGCAGTGAATCCTGGATTAGAAAAGGAAGAGATAAAAGCAACATACAGTACAGTCAGCAGAGTTGAGATTTTTAAGAAGGGTTACAGTATGCACAAGAAGGGAACATATAAGAAATGAAGATATATGGGAATAATTATAATATCATAATTATACTGTATTGTAATATTATATAATGTATAATTATAAAATCATTATACATATAATCTAAATGAGAAAATTGAAGAATACAGGGGAAAATGGATACAGCATTTAAGTCGCATGGATGAAGATAGAATGCCAGTAATAGTAAACAAGCACACAAGCCTTCTGGAAGAAGGGATGTACGAAGAAATGGGATAATGTGAAGTCGGAACAGGCACATTGCCTAATCCCTGAAGTATAGAAGAAGTAAAAATACTACTGACTCGGAACACAAATTATAAGTGATAAAAATGATAAATGTTTACCTTTTGGTGAAAATAAACTAGTTTTCGCTCTCTTAGAGCTTCGTCAGAGGCTGCCACTAGGAGCGCTTTTCGTCCTGCTTTTGGTGACGGCACTGACATTCAAAAAAACATTGTGTATGTGTGTTGTGTAATATGTTCAAATAGTATGTGTGATTTAAATTGTGTCTGTTCGTTTAGAATGTTGTTTCTATGTGTTTTTGTGTGTACGTATAGGATTTCTTTGTTGCAGTTTATGTTTGATTATGTGTGGTCTGCCACAAAACAGTACATCGAATCTTCTGATACACAGACCTTACTATATTTATGAACTAATCAATGATTGTAATATCAAAAGGCATCTCCAGTATGATTGCCTGCCTGAAGATAGTACTTACCGACAATGAATCTTCACCTACAAGGCTACTCGCTACTGCCAGAATGTTTGGAGAATAAAACTTCTCATACATTGATGCTGCTTGGCAGGTATCTATCATGAAAAATATTTCATGGTATCTGTAAAAAGTGGAAAAGTAGTTTAAATTACGAAGTGTTGATTTTCTTGTCACACCGTTTAATCCGGACGTTCTGTTTCCTAACTTTTATCAAACAAAGCCATACACTGATTTCCTGCATTTTAATAGTAAAATTATAATGTTCTTTTTGAATTTGTTGTTCATGAACAATATGTGTGTTATCATGTTCTTATTAACATAATTCATTGTTCATGGTAGATATTTTAGTAGTTTCATGGGTGTAAATTAGAATGTACACATATCTGGTAAGTAAATGCAAGGTGTCATACTCTAAGTATACTACTACTCCGCTAGTCTGTCTTGAATTTCCGTTGACAACTGATTTTTTTACATCAAGAGGAACCCAAGATATCTAAAACTATCTACCCTCTCAAATTCACTGCTGTTAACTTTAATTTTTGTGATTCTTTCTTCTCGGACACTCTTCTTCGATGGCATATATTGTAACATGATATACTACCATTACATAAATTAGGTCCCCAACGAAGACCATGTTAGAGAAAGAACAAAATAATGAAATAACTAAACAAATTGTATGCAACCACTGTACTAAAACTAAGAAACAGTAGGATAAGAGAACTTTGTTAATTAACAATAGTAAAAAATGTAATACAGTTAACTGCATAAAAGATTGAAAAAGATAGTACTTAAATTCCAGAATGCAGTAACAAAATGTAAAAATAATAAATTCTATTGTAAATACTAGAAATGGTCTCTAAAGACTAAAGATGAATAATATTAAATAATAATATTGATTGATGATTATTGAGACAGTAAAGTAAAGCAAATAAAATATTAGAAATAATGAAACTAAAATGTACTATAGAAACAATAATGACCAATATAAGCCAGTATATAAGGTTATGTACCATTGTACTGTTATAAGTCAGAAAAATAACTAGAAACTTTGGTGAATTCCCTGAATCACTGTTAAAAGAAAATACTACCTATAAAGTAGTAACTAAGAACAATATAAATAAGTAATAATGATTATAACATAAGTTATAACAAATAACAATAGAAATATGAGACACAGAACTCTGACAGCATTTGTGAATGTAAAGAATAAGATTATAATATAAATTATTCAAGTAAACAATGTTACAGAAGTGATGCTAGAAGCAATACTATTAAAAGAAAGTTCTAGTAATCAAGATGTTTACGAATAATAAAGTTAAACAGTAGAAAACAATGAAACCAAATACTTGTATTGTACACTCAGAATACAAATTCTGAAGCTAATAAATAATAAAAAATGAATAATAAAGGCAGTGTTAGGAGATCAACTATATTGTCCTAGTTGAAGTAGATCATGAAGAACATATTAGGATCATTAACTGATCAAAAGACAATTGTATTAATAATATACGTTTGAAACTATACAGTCAACAGAATAGGCCAAAGGAGCCAAGCTTCATTGTTAATAGTGTTTATAAACAATACAATGTAAAGTTAGGTAATAAGAATATTAACAGAAGTGAGTCAGGTTTATAAAGAACAACTGAAAATAATTGTCTAACATAAAAAACCCAGAATTAGAGAATTCTGAGAGTAACGATGCTCATACTAGAATAGGCCTGTAACGGGACCTTAAAGCCCCCCTAAGAATATTTTGGGGAACATAAACAAAAGAAATTATAATGGTAAATTTTATTTGGGAACAAGAAACGACGTATTCAGTGTGAGTGAATTTGTGTCAAGGTCAACAGCGAAACGACAGAGTAGCAGCTATTTTTAGCCGAACGAACTTTGACCTATGTAAACGGCGAGCAAAACATCGGACGTCAGAGCTGATCCCAGCGATCCGTCACCGCTGCAATGTCGATCCAAATTTAACACCCGTCAAAACTGGTGATGAAACACAAAAGGAACAATGAAACAAGACCACATGATCGTTCGCCAAATTAAGAATCGTCATCTTTTCGAAGTCCCAGTCGACCATCTTCCTTCGTGCTGTACAGCCGTAAAAGTGCCAGAACTAAATCACGGGCGTCCGCACATCACCAAATATGAAATTTTACATACTAAATCTAAAAAACAGTATTTTGATTCGCAAAATAAATACAGTGACAAATTGAAGCAAAATGACAGTTCAGCGGTAAAACACAAAAGTGAAAACGAGGAGACATCTAGGTAGTGCGTGTGCACGAGGAGACATCCCATGGACGCACCTCTACGGATCATGAAAGGGAAGTAAATCATACTAGAATCAATAAAATCTGGCAATTTTACAAAATACATAAAATGAGCTCAAAGAGGGGAATATAAAAAATGTATTGTATGAAAGTGTGTGTGGTTGTGTGAATGAAGAATGTATATTTAAGAAGTGCTGGGTTTGCGATCAAGTGTATATATAGTTAAACTGATGATTTAGTGTAATCTATTTTTTACGAGACAGTAAAATGTTAATGGTAATAATTACTTGTAACTTGTTTTTATCAATTGCGCCTCATGGCAGAATAGATGTTTTCATTTAGAGAGAATGTCAGGTTAAAGGAAAATAAAAGAATATTTTATTTTGACTTTATAAATATGTATTTTGTTTAATTGTATTTGCCTATTATTCTCTGCCAAGTACACTAAACGATATCCTTGGTTAACCTTTAACTCATAAGTCAATTATTACACAATTTTAAACACTGAACCGCTTCAGTTGGCGCCCGAACAGGGACGTTGTGAATTAAATTTAAATTTAAATTTACAACTTAGTCGAAAATGGCTGAGAAAAATACAAATACAACCTTGTATGAGAATGCATCTGTGGAATTCATGTTGGATGCCACACAATATGATGTAATAACCACAAATAACTTGACACAAAATGAAAATGTCAATGAGAGTGTAGGCGAGATAGCAACAGATGTAACTGAGACGGTAGAAGCTGAGAGTAGTAAAAGTAATGATGTAAATATACTTAATCAATTAGCTATGATTATAGAAATGATGAATAATAAATTTGACCAACAAAACAAGAATATGAGGGCAAGTAGCGTAGAGTTAAAGTCAGATATAAATAATATCAGTAAAATGAACGATAATTTGAACACAAGGTTGAATGAATTTAAAACTGAAATAAAGTCAGAGATAAATGCAAGTAACATAGAGCTGAAAACTGAAATAAAAGCAGAGATAAATGAAATAAATAATACATTTAACAAACAAGACGAGAAATTAGGAGACATAAATAACGAATTTGGGAATATAAGAAGTGAAATAAAAATGAGTAATTTAAGTATGAATAGCCAATTTGAAACTATAAGTGAGAGTTTTAATGGAGTGAGTGAAAAGTTCGTTGAAATAAATAATAAACTAGAGAAACAGAGTGAGACTATTGCGGGAGTGAAAGGTGAAATGACTATAAATATAAATAAAATACAAACCGAGATAAAAAATGATATAAAAACAATTAGTGAAAAGCAGGATGAGAAACTGCTAGAGACAGACAAAAAATTTGATGCGTTAACTATTAAATTTAACAATAAACTTAAAAAACAAAATGAAAAAATTGACGATAACGTGGAGAAGTTTAAAGCTGAGTTTGAGATGGACATGAACAAGAAAATAGTTACAAAGATACATGAATATGAAGTAGAAATTGAGAGTAATGTTCAAGGTGTAATTGATGAATGTGAATGGATTAAAAAAGCAAATAAGCTACAAGAGGATGTTAATAATGAATTCAAAAGTAACATTGAACAAACTGATACAATTAAAGCTAGTGTAACTAATTTAAAAAGTAAACAAACAAAACATGAACAAGAAATAATTAAAGTTAGAGAAGATCTAAGCTTAGCAATTAATCAAAAACTAACCAATGAGTGAGAGTGAACGTTGGCGTTGAGTTAGGTTATTTCAGTAATGAGCGTAAGGGGGTGTATCCCATACAATTTTTAAATTCAATAAAAAGTTTTAATAAGTATAACAAACAAAGTTGGGAGATAAAATGGGTACGAATTTTGAAATATTTTAAGGGGGATGTTAAAATTCGGGCGGACGCTCATAATGATAATTGGACAGATTCTGATGAATTTGAACGAGCGTTAAAAATAAATATTGGTCAGAGGAAAACAAGAGGGTTTGCGTAGCACAATAATGGGATGGGGTAGTTTTGATATAAAAATTATGAGCATTACTGCATATGTAACGTGACTATATAGCCAAGTTAAATATTTGGAACCACCAATGCCTCTTCCATCCTTTATAAGGTATGTTAGTAAACATTTACCTAAAGACATACGGTCCACAATTAGAACCCGGGAGGAGTTTACTGATATAGCTGAGTTAGAGAAAATATTAGAAGCTCACCAGAGTATGAAAGAAGAAGAAGACAATAAGTATCAATTTAGAAATAATGAGTCGAGACCAATAAATAACGAATTAAGACAACCAGACCATTTTAATAGACATGATAATAGTATGAGTAGATCGGAGGGGGGTACGTGGTTATGTCCACATCCTAATTGTAGAGCCAGAAACTATAATAGTTCTCAAGATCAGTGTTATAGATGTCGGGGTCCTAGGGGTGGTTCCCAAGGGAGGGAAGTTAATTACAATAGGGGGTTTGATAATAATGAGTATAATAGAAGGGAAAATTATGGCAATGAATTTAGAGGTAATAATAGAGGGAGAGGTTTTACCAGTAATAGGGAAATGCCGGGAGGTTTGAACCACAGAGGGAGAGGGGGATATGTTGGTAATGTAAATGAGACTAGGGGTACTGAAGCACTTTCTAATAATAATGATAGTAGAGTGGATAATAGTGGGGCGTACAACGAACAACCACCACCAGCACAATTAAACTAATAAGGACGGTTGAAAAGGAAAGTCCCCAGCTGTCTAGTAATAACATAACAATAGGGTCGCTTATTACCAATATACATAACGAATTATCAGAGGGAGAAGTAGATGAAAGCAGGAATAACTTTATCATAGCTGAGTTCGAAGCCGAAATTTTCAATTCCAAATACACCTTTTTAGTAGATTCAGGGAGTGAAATTACCGCTATAATGATAAAATTTTTGAAAATATAAAAAATCAAACCACTGAGACCATTCCACAACTACCAGTATTGGGAATTAGTGTTATCGGTGTAACAGGTGTTCAGCGTAAGAGAGTAAATAAGCAAATAATGTTACAACTAAAAATAAATAAACACAAAATAACTGTACCTTTTTTTAGTAATTCCAGGTTTGAATACGGGGAACAAAGGGGAATCTAAGAATTTTGTTTTTGGAACACAGCTACATACCCAAGTATAGGTGGTAGACCGATTAGGGGCATATCAATAAGTTTATTAGTAGGGGTATTAGTACCCTAAAGTTTATGTAACACCAAAGCAAGGATGGGGGTGAAAGAAAAGAAAAAAGTGTTCACCTCTTCCGCCTCAGTCCTTGTGGAGGCAACTGGGCGCTATAGTCCAGGGGGGGGGCAATAGCGTGTGTGGAAGGAGGAAGTGGGATGATTACTGTAAATGGGATAAAATGAACCGGTTAAAGGGAATTATGTTGATAATATAGAATCTGTAATTGATCTTATGATATAATTAAATGATTTTTATGTTGATTTGAGGAGTATTGTGGAGACGATTAACAGATTTTGAGATAGATATAAGTAAATAATCTGTTATTATGTAGTTGATTTAAATGTGTTTTTATTTTATATAAGAATTTTAATAATGAATTTAATTATTTTGAGATGTAATTTGGGAAATGACAGATATTTGTAATGTTGTAATGGGGAATGTTTATTTAAATTCTGATGGGAATCAGGGAAATATTTTGAATTTTGGAACAAGAATTAACAAGAGAAGGTCGTTCAGAATGTTGGTATTGAAGTTTAAATGTTTTATATCATGTTAAGTGTGTATCCATGTATATGTTAGAAGTTAAGAAAAATCAGTGCTTCTTAACACAAACCAGCACAGCTAAGGGGAACCAGGTCAGTTAGGGATATGTTATTATACAAGGCCATGATTAGATATTTGGATTTCATGTTTCAGTGTCTGGTGATGCTGTGGCGGCGGTCCTGCGCTGGCCTGTGCGTCAGAGCAGGGGCGTCAAGTGCCTGTCTGACCTTGCGGTGTTGAGATCTTGAGAGGGAAGTCCAGTAAGGTCATTCAGGTTCGGTCACAGT
The DNA here is from genome assembly GCA_034769895.1 of Magicicada septendecula. Taxonomy (NCBI): domain Eukaryota; kingdom Metazoa; phylum Arthropoda; class Insecta; order Hemiptera; family Cicadidae; genus Magicicada; species Magicicada septendecula. Next base: position 1,435,495,726 of record CM068367.1, on the reverse strand, counting down.
CACTGGGCCAGGGGGTAAGTTAACCATGATTTTAATAAAACGTACAGGCGGTTGTGGCGACATATCCTGGCTGATCCCTTTAGGAAGTATGAGAGTGTCAATCAGAGTTTTTATGCTTCAGCATAAAACCTCTCATTGAGGGGGTATGGTAACGGGACCTTAAAGCCCCCCTAAGAATATTCTGGAGAACATAAACAAAAGAAATTATAATGGTAAATTTTATTTGGGAACAAGAAACGGCGTATTCAGTGTGAGTGAATTCGTGTCAAGGTCAACAGCAAAACGACAGAGTAGCAGCTATTTTTAGCCGAACGAACCTTGACCTATGTAAATGACGAGCAAAACATCTGACGTCAGAGCCGATCCCAGCGATCCGTCACCGCTGGAATGTCGATCCAAATTAAACACCCGTCAAAATTGGTGTTGAAACACAAAAGGAACAATAAAACCAGACCACGTGATCGTTCGCCAAATTAAGAATCGTCATCTTTTCGAAGTCCCAGTCGACCATCTTCCTTCGTGCTGTACAGCCGTAAAAGTGCCGGAACTAAATCACGGGTGTCCGCACATCACCAAATATGAAATTTTACATACTAAATCTAAAAAACAGTATTTTGATTCGCAAAATAAATACAGTGACAAATTGAAGCAAAATGACAGTTCAGCGGTAAAACAAAAAAGTGAAAACGAGGAGACATCTAGGTAGTGCGTGTGCACGAGGAGACATCCCATGGACGCACCTCTACGGATCATGAAAGGGAAGTAAATCATACTAGAATCAATAAAATCTGGCAATTTTACGAAATACATAAAATGAGCTCAAAGAGGGGAATATAAAAAAATGTATTGTATGAAAGTGTGTGTGGTTGTGTGAATGAAGAATGTATATTTAAGAAGTGCTGGGTTTGCGATCAAGTGTATATATAGTTAAACTGCTGATTTAGTGTAATCTATTTTTTACGAGACAGTAAAATGTTAATGGTAATAATTACTTGTAACTTGTTTTTATCAATTGCGCCTCATGGCAGAATAGATGTTTCATTTAGAGAGAATGTCAGGTTAAAGGAAAATAAAAGAATATTTTGTCGCTTTACGATTTTATGATTTAATACAACTTACCAAGTTTATAAAAATTTACTCTTTATCTTACCTTCGGGTTCCGTCCAGGATTCTACAGACGAAACAGTTGCAGAGGGATTACTTGGGTTGGAGTTGCGAAATCATTAACCTAACACATGTATGCTAGGAATAACTCTTATTTATTTTTCTTTAGTTAATTTCCCTATCTACTCTCTGTGGAACAATGGTTTACAAAAAAATCTCTTAATTACTTAATACATGAAAGTGATATCAAAAAGTTACTACAGTTATTTTTTGCATCATCCCCTTATAACATCAAACTTATTCAAAAAATTTTTACAATTAATTAATTGACACAAACTATCTCTCAGTAATTAATGTTATGAAACCAGTACTTTACTTTGTACGTACGTACCCAATCTTACACTCTCTCTCTCTCTCTCTCTCTCACGCTTCTATTTCATTTAGTTAATTTTGTTAGTATTCTACCCGTTATATCTGTAAAATTTAAGAGTTTTGGCCAATTAATTATTGCTGGTACTTAACCGTTCCATGTGTCTCTCTGGGAGTTGTACAATCACTGTCTGTTCAACCTTACGGTTCACTCCGCGTTTAGTTGTTTTTTTTTTTTTTTTTTTTTTTTTTGGTACACTAGTTAATTTACGTCATTGTTGTGACCGTCCATCACCGCTGTTTAAATTATACTGACACTAGTTATTTAGTCGGCCGACTGTATAATTGCTCGAGCACTTGTTTTTTTATGACTGCGCGGTCTGAAAAAGTTTCGTCGACTGCTATATTGTTCACACACTGATCTAGAACCGCGCGCTCCTTTTCTGCCCCGAGCGGCTCTGCTGAGTATACTTTTTTGTGGTCCGACGATGACTACTGACTACTGTGACCTCCTGATGAAAACTGGGTAGTGGTAATTACGTTTTACTGTAATTTACAGGCAGCATGAGTTGCAGACGATTGCGTAACTTGTCTAGCCGGGCTGTCTAGACACAGTCTGATGTTCCATAATAAACTTACATGTCTCTGAAGAAGCCTTATAAAGGAGAAAACCGGTTTAGGCTGTAAGGTAAAACTTTATGCTTTTACTTATAAAAAACCTAGTGTTCCGAGTCGTTAATGCAATAGTGATATTTAGTTAAGTAACGGACACGTCATGGACAACGAAATCCAAGAACACTATTTAATTTTTTAATGATTTATTTTAAATGAATTAATTGTTTTTATCAAAATATAACGCTTCCAACAAGACTTCTTCTTAATAGACATTTTCTAGACTATATCGTGGTCAAATGAACCTTTATAAATGAATAATTGTAAAACTACTGTTTGCCATTTTTAACGTTTTGTATCAAAGCAAATGCTACCAACGTTAAACCCCGAGATTGTCTCTCAGCCGGGTCAGTTCATTTAACTTATAATTTATTTGTTATTAAAGTTTGAAGAAAATTTTTATGAATAAAAAAATGATAATAAAAGAATGTTAAGGGAAAATAAAATGTGTTTGAACTCTAATTAGTAGTATTAGTGACCGTCTGGCCTTATTTCAAACTCGTAATGGTACGCCTTCACAATTCATGTTGGCAGCAATTATGGTGAATTAGTGGCACTAAAATTCAAATACTTCAATGAGAAAATAAGTTAATTTGTGAAACCAGCTGATCATTTTAGGGTGTTTTAAAAGTTTTTGAGTGGATTATAATTATTTAATCAAGAGGCAGAACTCATAATTTTTTTGGTAACCTGCAAAGTATTTTCAGGTCAACATTATCTGGTATCCACCAGGAAACACTCTGAAACAACAGTTCACAATTTTAAATCTTTTAACCTGAATAAATTAAGATTTAGAAAAAAAACAGTGCCTAACAATATTGAATTTTTATTTTTTCTACCACTCAAGGTTCAACAGAAATACTTAAACGAAGGGGAACTTTGTCATATTATAAAATTAAAACATTAGTATCTAGAGTTACCATTCAGTTTAGCTTGTACCTTTATTGATTTAGCAAGAAGATACCACAAAAAGGTAGGGCAATGGCTGCCAAGGTCTACTGAAGGAATACCAGGAGTTTTATCAACACTGGCAAATATTTTGTGAATTAGTGTTACACAGCACCATTGTTTACATTTCAGATTTTCTACAAACTAAGGTGGCGTGTACACAGAAAGAGAAGTCAATCTTAACTACACTAAATAATAAATTATTCTGGAATCATTCAGAATTGGCGCTCAACAACCATTAAACTTAATCAACATAATAATTACATTGAAGAATTACAACCATACAAACCAAGAACTATTAAACTCAACCTTAAAATTTTATAAACACTAAATTATTTTATATTGTGTGAAAGAAAGGCATATTACATAATTGGCGCTCAATGTGAGGCCTAACTAAATAAATTTTATTTTGAATTTATTCATATAAAAAAAATAAAAAAATAAAGGACGGAGTAACACCTTCTGGAAAAGTAGATTACATAATTGACACTACCAAAGTGGGGATATTAACAAACACATTGTAAAAGTTGAACTTAACAGAAATGGGTACCAAAGTGGCTATTAACATTCCCTCCAGTAATAACAGTATTCCCTCCAGTAATAACATTACATAATTGGCACACAAACATGGGGCTTAACAGAAAGATAAATAATTGTTAAAGGAAAGTATAGAAGATTACAGAATTGGCGCCGCACCTTGGGGGCGTTTAACAACATCATCACGCACATAAAAATATTTATACTCTATGTATGCTGCTGGATATTCATTTAGCTAACACGAAAATACGAATTCCATCTGGAAGAAAGTGTGGAAAAATAGATGCTGAAAAGACCGTGTTAGATATTACAAAAACTGAATTGAAAGGAAGTGAATGAACATTGGAGGCATACAGAAAACTACAGAAAGTTGTAAGAGCTAGGGAAGACCTCATTCAACAAGTTATTTTATACAGATTGAAGTATTATTCAGTAATTAATTATTAATTTAACATTTTTTTTATGTGTATAGTTTTATCCAGGAATTCGTTTAGTGTACTTTGGCAGAGAACAGTGGGCAAATACAAATAACAAAATGCGTATATCAAGTAAAATATACCATTATTTATTTTCTTTTGATAACATAAAAAAGATCATGAACACGCTTATTCCGCCTTAAGACGTAAAACTGATTTCCAACAACTATTACATCAAAATACGAATACATATGTCAAGAATTACGCAAACTCAACACTTCTTGTTAGGCCTATATTTTTTCATTCACTCAATCACGCACACTTTCACACTTCTACATTTCTTTTTATTGAGCTCAATTTAATTATATTTACTTTCCTTTAATGGTGCGTAGGGTTTCATCACATGGGACGTCTCCTTGTGGCGTGCACTGTTTTGTTGATTTCACTTTTACGTTTTTACGGCCGAAACTGTCACTCCAAATTTTTACTGATCACTGATTATTTACATGATTTATATTTCTTATGTTCCAATATTAGTTAGAATTTCACATTGTTTGATTTACATTTTCTGCTGTTTATGCGGGCGCCCACGATTGCTGCTGCACAGCGCAAAAGATGGCGGTCGACTGACTTTTAGTGTTAAAAATTTCGTCTCTAAACTGGTTCACTCCGCTCCCCGCCATACGTCTCGTCCTCAGTATTGAAAATTTTCGCTGAACTTAGTATCACCTTTTTAACTGGCCACGAACTGTTTCTCGTCAACAACATTCCTTCGTTATTAATCACTGACTACAAATAAACTCGAGATTTGCTGCATAACCATATATAGTCATGAAAACATTTACTGGCAAACTTCGCACCTTAAGGGGCCTCATCTGCACATGTTATAGAATTCATAGAATTTGAAAATAATATTTATGTAAATTTAGACCCATTACATGATCTTATATAGTTGATTAAGTAAAAAGTAACTAGTAATGGAGATTTAAATATGGTAGATTACACCAACTTGAAAAGTAGAGAACATATGATAACAAGCAATCTTTAAACCTAATTTTCGATGGTACGTGAACATTATCAGAAGGGTTAGGTCAGACTATCACCATCATTAGAATTTACCGCACAATGTTTTGACCACTAAAAAAATCTGTGGTCACCATTAGGTGTAAGATAAACTAATACATTAAATACAAACTTAATCCTGCCCAAGATTTGTTTACTAAAAGATTCTTTTGACAATTACATTTGTTAGTGAACAAATCTCTGATAGGATTAAGTTTGTATTTAATGTATTAGTTTAACTTACAACTGAAGACAACCATGGATTTTTTAGTGATTGAAATGTTGTGTGGTAAACAGAATTAACACTGTTGCACACCACTATAGAAAAATTATTCCAATTAGTGGTTTCAAGCTTCACAGCTCATCGTCAGATTGGAAATATCAATAATAGGACTAGACAACTTCTTTATACCCCCATTTGCCCTACCGTGTGTACACATTTTTGTAAAGTGGGGGTATAAAGAAGTTGTCTAGTCCTATTATAGTTATTTCTGATCTGACAATGAGCTGTGAAGCTTGAAAGCACTAAGCGGAATAATTTTTCTATAGTGGTGTGCAACAGTGTTAATTCTGTTTGTGATTATAACCACTAACACAACTTTCTTAATTAAATTGTGTGGTAAATTCTAATGATGGTAACAGTCCAACCTAATCCTTCTGACAGATGGTAACTGAGGAAACATAGGCAATAATATCTGGAGAGAAAATCAAATAAATCACGATTTTCAATTGTATGCATATACACAACTTTTCTCAGAACAGATCAATGGATTTGAAAGTGATCAGCAGAGAACTGGAAATAGGGAGGGAAAAAAGATGAGCGAGACACAGGAGAATTTGGAACATTCAAAAGTGAATGATACTACAATGGAAAAACTGAAAGATACATTCAAAACTGTGAAGAACTGCACAGTGGCAGACACATACGAATAAAACCTGGAACGCATGTATTATGCTCAAGCCGTCATCGACCTTAAGCTTTTACACATGATGAATGATGTTGGCAACAATGCAGAATTCTTCAAACATGGCCATAGTAGAAGTGATTCCATTTTTCAAAAAGGATGATTGTAATAAATGTAAAAACTACACATGCATCAATATGTTGAATGCCACTTACACACTCTACTAAAAAATGGTAAATAAATGTTTATCAGCCTAAACTGAAGTAATGATGTAATCAAATAGTCTAATGATCCATAGAACACAGAACGATTTTGAGGAGGATAGAGTGCAGATGCTCACAGCTACTATCAACAGCTCCTATATCACAAAAACAACCCTGTTTCAGTGTTTCCTTTATTTTTGGGAAAAAATAAGATGTGGCCAAATCCACTGAAAAACGTGGGTGTTCCAACAGTGACTTTTCCCACAAAAACTTCCTTACACACAGTGCTATAAAAGCAGGTCATGTTGTCATGATACAAGATTCATTATTAATTGCTGGTGAAATGCTCGAGTCTCTTAATTTTTCATGTAGCTTTTTCAGCACTTCCTTAAAGATCTCAGTAAATCAATATTATCTTCCTATAAAGGTCTGTCCTAACACAAGTACCACAACAAGTTCACAATTATCAGACTTCGCTTTTCTAAACAAATTTTATAAATTTGCTTAGATCCGTTGTGTGACTTTGTTTTTTATTTAAAATGACACGTTTTGGAACATATGTTCCAAAACGTGTCATTTTCAATAAAAACAATGTCACACTACTCACTAAGGTAATTTATTAGTTTATAAATAATGAAGGGACTTGGATACCAATAACAATATATATGTTGTAATAAACAAATCTTTCGACGTGTGTGGGTTGCGTCTATTTGATACTATTTGAAGCTCTCGCCTAATTAAGCTCCGCGATGGAAGCCATTTGTAATAAACAATTCTTTTGACGTGTGTGGGTTGCGTCTATTTGATACTCTTTGAAGCTCTCGCCTAATTAAGCCCTGCGATGGAAGCCATTTGTAACATTGTGGTAATCAAACCTTCTCTTCGTTGATTTATATTAACCGGATTATGTTGTATTTGTTATGTGGAAATAGTTTTTTCCGTTAGATAAACAATCTGTTTGTTTAATGAATTTTTTTTTTACTATCGCGATCCTTTGCGGTTGATTCTCCGCAGGTATTACAGTTCAGCTGATAGAGAGAGAGAGAGAGAGAGAGAGAGAGAGAGAGAGAGAGAGAGAGAGAGAGAGAGAGAGAGAGAGAGGAGAGAGAGAGAGAGAGAGAGAGAGAGGGTGAGCGAGAGAGAATAAGCTCCTCTCTTGTGTACTGTGTTATCGTTTTATTAAGCGTATTTTGCAACAGCTGTTTTCAAGGCAACAACACGCTAAAGGTTATGTTCATCGTTTATACTTCATACGCTATGATGACTGCTGTAGTTTGCCCACTCTTCTCTGCTATTTACCAGTTTCCTGTAACAAATTCGCTATCTACAAAGAATAACACAAAGTCAATTCCCTCAAAAAGGTATTTATTATCTGATATTGGTTTATATTTTTGAAACCATTAAATTCAGTTCATCAATTTTCAAGTCAACTATTATCGAAATTATAACAACTTTTGATATATGTATTTCTATCATACGACAGATATATTCAATTGTAGTTATAAAAAAAATTAATAAATTATTTATCTCAGGGTTTTTTGGGATTCTTTGAGCTGTGAGAAAGTCAGAAATGCTTTGACAAGAGTATCATACTTTACAAGAAAAATATTTTATTCTTAAAGGCTAGGTCAAAGAGTTCGTTTTTTAGACACCAGAGTGTAGATTACATGAATTCATACAGCTGACAGTCCAAGAAACATGGCCGCTGTGAATGTTCTAATGAGATTATATTTGTACTGTTTTTAATTAAATAAATAAAGTTTGAAACGTTCTCACTAAGTTTTCTTATAGATTTAATTATTTTATACTGGTTTCTAGTGTTCCAGTGTCCGTTAGTTGGTGGTGATGTGTAGTTTTTTAGTTTATGAAGGTAGGCATTTCTCACCCATGGTAGCTAGGTTCCAATTTTCAATCTATCTTGTGGCTGGACAAATTTTCATATTTTTTTTTTTTGTAAATTCTCGCATCAATTAATATGTTTCGTGTGATGTCCCAGACATGGTTTCTTATGCTGATTCTTTTTCTTCAGTTTTGAATTGCGTACGGTTTGAAATTTAGTTAAAATTTTGAAATTTTCTGGACATTATTTTAGTGTCATCTACTCCCTTGAAATAAAAGTTAACAATCCCCTGATAGTTAACAATTAAAGTTAACAATCAGTTGAGGATAGAGTAATTTACCAAGTCACTATTTTGAGATTTTTCATTTATTGTTTCAGTGTTTGGTGATATGACAGCGGTCCTGAGCTGGCCAACGCGTCAGAGCAGGGGCGTTAAGAGCCTAAATGGCCTTATGGTGTTGGGATCTCGCAGGAGAAGTCCAGTAAGGTCATGTAGGTACGGTCATCATCATCAGACCAAGGGTGAGTTGTTATTTTCTTTTATATAAAATTGTAAGGGGGTTGTGGCGACTTATCCTGGCTGATCCCTTTAGGAAGTATGAAAGGGTCAATGAAAGTTTTTGTGCTTCGACACGCAATCTTTCATTGAGGGGGTTTATAATTCTTTACCAATTCTTTGGTAAATTCTTTACCAAGAATTTGGTTCATACATTGTATGAACACGGCCACAGAATTTACCAAGCCAAAGGGTAAACGTTTGACATGATAATTTCGTCCTTCAAACATAAAAGTGACATATTGTCTACTGTTACGGTGTAATTCAATCTGCCAATAGCCGCAGACGGCATCTCAAGTACTCATGTACTTACATCCATACTTCATTATCTCATCAATCTCACCTGGAGATGTGTGGTCATTAATGAGCATTTTACTTAACTCTCGAGCGTCAAGGCATAATCTAACTTGACCATCTTTCTTTGGTATAGCTACCAGTGGACTAGTGTATGGGGAGTTGCTTCTTTCAATTATGTCTTCAGTGACCATTCTTTGAATTTCTTTTCGTGCTGCTTCCTTTAAAGCTTGAGCGATAGGATAAGACCTTTTATTAAAATTTACATTATCTTCAAACTATAGTTCACACAGGAAAGTTTTTAGCTTTTCCTGGTGATTCAGAAAATACCGTACTGTATCTATATAGATTTCTATGAGTTTATGTTTCTCTTCTACACTTATAGTTTCTTTGACATTCCTACCTTGAAACTTCAATATTTCTTCTATCTTCTTCTGCCACATCTCTGACTCCGTTACTTTATTATTCTTACCTATGGTTAACCTATTATTTTCCCTAACATAATATGAATTCAGACACTGAGGGGCACTTTGGCTACCAATTATCTCAGCCGATAACTCACCTTCTTCTGTACTCAGTGTAATCTTACCACTGGCCAGATCTATAATTGCAGTGTGTCGCCGTAGCATATCACACCCTATTAATATTCTAAAAGGTAACCCTTGGGCTACTAAAAATTCCATAGGTATTCCCATTCCCCTGTTGGTAACGTTCAGACATACTTGTTTTCTAATGGTTTTATTCTGCTTCCTGGTGGCGCCAATAATTGTCATGTTGTTAATGGATAATGTAGGTATTCTTTCGGTTGTTAACTCTGTAATTCTGTCAAGCTCTAATTGGTCAATAATTGAAACATTTGCTCCCGTGTCGATCATAGCTTCTGTTAATACTCCATGTAATTTTACTTGTACATACACTATATCATTATTCAATGGTGCCTCTTCGATTGCTCTTTCTTCTAGTAATTCCGCCTGTAAATTTTTTAGGTAATTGCTTCTGATAATTGTAATTGGTTCATTCAATTTGTTTTGAGGACCTTGGTAAATTCTGTGCCTGATGGTCTCTAGCAGTGACGAGCTGTCGCTTCTTCTCACTGCTGGTACCCGTTTCCCTGACTTCCATCATTATTATTGGATTGCTCCACATTCTCCCTGGGTTGATGCTCAGGTGAATGCCTTCTCTCTTCCTCACTGTTTCTAGGTCTTTGGTGTTCTTCGCTTCTACTTCTTTGCAGAACTTCCTCTCTTTGATATGAATTACTACAATAGCTCCTATTATTGAAATTTCGCTGTCTTCCTCTGTATCTATTATTATTATATTTATTGTTATAATTATGATTAGCTCTCACATAATTTACTCGTTGTCGAGTATCTCTTGGTTGTTCATTTCTACAATCATCTGTATTTCCTGATCTCCATCTACTTCTTCTGTAATAAGATTCTTGTTCGTAGTTCTCTAATAAAGCTTCCATACCTCCGATAGTCTTAATTTGTCCACTCAATCGAGCACTTATGATCTTCTCATCAAAATGATAGGCTATTCTGGTGACAAGACACTCATCTGGAATCTTCGGGTCTAAGTATTTTGCAACACATACTTTTCCTAAAAAGTATGCCGTAGGTGTCTGTTCTTTAATGCTGTCATACTTCCCATGACAGATATCATCCCGAATAATATTCTGTACCGATTCAGACCAATACTTTAGTTTGAATAATTGCTTAAATTCATTATAATTGCACACTTCATTTCTAATTGCCGTCCACCAGTTGTCTGTAATGTTCTTAAAAGACTCACCTAAGATGCCTTTGATCATGTTCCACCTGGTTTCTTTCAATCGGTTCAGTATCTCATCAACTCTTTCTAAAAATTGTAGAGGGTTTCTTCTATAGTCCCTAAAGTTCACACTTTCTCTACTATCTTGTATTGTATGTTGTGTGTTACATGTTGGTCTACCACTCATTCTATCTATCTCCCCTTGTATGTTTACTTGGAAATGTCGTAGATTTTCTATTTTCTCCCCCTGATTATTTACTTGGTTTTTTACCTGTTCTATCTTATCAGTAAAATTGGTTATTTTACCGGTTATGTTGCTCTGCATACCGTCCAATTGATCTTTAGTTTCCTGTTGTATGGCCATTATTTGGACTTGATTACTATTTTCCCCTCGATCCATCCTGGCATCTATTTCCGTTCTGAATTGTCCGATGGTTTCTTCGGTTTTATCTAGTCTTTGCTTGGTCTCTGTTATCTGCTTTTCTGTTTCCTCCTTGTATCCATCTACTTTTTGGTTAAGCGTTTTGGTAACATTTTCAATCTTCCCCTCGAGAGTTTCCCTTAACTCCTTATTGAAATTCTCCATCTTACCCTCAATTTGTTTCAAGTTTTCTTCGTTTATTTTCTCAATCTTATTTTCCAAATTTTCGTTCATCTGCTTATCCTTTCCTCAATTTGTTTTAAGCTTTCCCTCAAGGTTTCGTTTTGTTTCCTTGAGTTTTCGTTATTTTCCTCTTTCATCTGTCTTATTAAGTTTTCACTGTTTTGTTGCTTTGTTCGGCCATCAATTTCATTATTTCTTGCCAATTTGGTTCTCCTCTGGCTTCCGCTTAGTCGCCCGCCTGTTGCTCCTTTTCCGTGTTCATAACTACTACGGTTTCTTCATTATTGCCCGTCTGTTGTTCCATTTCACTCTCCGTGACCACTTCTATTTCTTGTTCCTGTCCTCTTCATTGGCCTGCCACTGGTATGCTTTTCTTGGCTTCTTACAGTTGCCGACAAAAATTAGGTTTTTCGTTATCGTAAATACTTGCGTAAAACTCGAAATTCTTTCCTAATTTAAGCCCTTTAAGTTGAGCGCCATTTGTAATAAACAAATCTTTCGACGTGTGTGGGTTGCGTTTATTTGATACTATTCGAAGTTCTTGCCTAATTAAGCCCCGCGATGGAAGCCATTTGTAATAAACAATTCTTTCGACATGTGTGGGTTGCGTCTATTTGATATTCTTTGAAGCTCTCGCCTAATTAAGCCCCGCGATGGAAGCCATTTGTAACGTTGTGGTAATCAAACCTTCTCTTCGTTGATTTATTTTAACCGGATTATGTTGTATTTGTTATGTGGAAATAGTTTTTTCCGTTAGATAAACAATCTGTTTGTTTAATGAATTTTGTTGTTTTAATATCGCGATCCTTTGCGGTTGATTCTCCGCAGGTATTACACAGAGAGAGAGAGAGAGAGAGAGAGAGAGAGAGAGAGAGAGAGAGAGAGAGAGAGAGAGAGAGAGAGAGAGAGAGAGAGAGAATAAGCTCCTCTCTTGTGTACTGTGTTTTTCAAGGCGACAACACGCTAAAGGTTATGTTCATCGTTTATACTTAGTACGCTATGATGACTGCTGTAGTTTGCCCACTCTTCTCTGCTATTTACCAGTTTCCTGTAACAAATTCGCTATCTACAAAGAATAACACAAAGTCAATTCCCTCAAAAAGGTATTTATTATATGATATTGGTTTATATTTTTGAAACCATTACATTCAGTTCATCAATTTTCAAGTCAACTATTATCGAAATTATAACAACTTTCGATATATGTATTTCTATCATACGACAAATATATTCAATTATAGTTATAAACAAAATTAATAAATTATTTATCTCAGGGTTTTTTGGGATTCTCTGAGCTGTAAGAAAGTCAGAAATGCTTTGACAAGAGTATCATACTTTACAAGAAAAATATTTTATTCTTAAAGACTAGGTCAAAGAGTTCGTTTTTTAGACACCAGAGCATAGATTACATGAATTCATACAGCTGACGGTCCAGGAAACATGGCCGCTGTGAATGTTCTAATGAGATTATATTTTTACTGTTTTTAATTAAATAAATAAAGTTTGAAACGTTCTCGCTAAGTTTTCTTATAGATTTAATTATTTTATACTTTTTTCTAGTGTTCCAGTGTTCGTTACTTGGTGGTGATGTGTAGTTTTTTAGTTTATGAAGGTAGGCATTTCTCACCCATGGTAGCTAGGTTCCAATTTTCAATCTATCTTGTGGCTGGACAAATTTTCTTTTTTTTTTTTTGTAAATTCTCGCATCAATTAATATTGTAACGCAACAGAAATGCAGTCATCCATGTTACATAAATATTATATTAACAAAATAATAAGTAAATCAATATTTAACCCCATGATAAAACAAAGGTCTAATAAATACATTTATAATTATAGATAAAAATAAATAAGGATGCAAGGTAGAAATAACAATGATAAACAAACCTGTAAATTAGACAATAGTTAGTGATCCATGTTCAGTGAAAAGTAAATCAATATAATACTAATGAGAATTGTAAGAAAGAAAATAGTACAGAAAATGTCAAAGTAGATGACAATGAAATTAAACAAAAATGAGACAATAATTTACCATATAGCAATAGTAAGTAAGGATTATGAATTAAATAATATTATTTTGTAACGATGAATGTTGTGTTAAAGGTTATGTTATGTTATACTAATTACTTGTTGAGTTAATGGAAAGTAATGAAACAAAATGTATTATTCAATTACTGTTATAGAATGATGTGGGAAACAGAGTTAATGTTAATAGATCACAATTTTATTATATGTGATCCATAGATCAAGACAAAATTGTTATTAGTTATGAAAAGAATAATTATTTATGTAAATGTTAATAGTTAAGATTTGATTATATATATGAACTTATGTAAAAGGGCTATAGTTGTTCACCGGTTATAAACAAAGGTAGGTCAATATACAATAAAAGGCCTAACAGCCAATAACACTATATAACCACTCATAACATAAAGGTTAGGTACGGAAGTTAATAATACTTAATGAATACGGTTCAAAGAGCTAGGAAAAAAACATTTAGTAAGTAATGATATATAATAAACCACCTCAATTTATACAAATTATGATAATGCCACAATGCCATGATATCGATTGATAACGTTTGATATCGAAAAAGTAAGAAATATAAAAGAAACAGACTAATATCAAAAAACCAGCAGAATATATGTAGAAAATAGTAAACAAACTATAGGTAAAGTTATATTCCGATATGATAGAAAATTAATAAGGAAGGGACGAAAAATATATGAAATAAACACTATATATAAAACATGGAGAAGGAAGAAAAATAATGCGTTGCTAAGGACTACAGGAATGAAGAAGTTGTTGTGTAACATGTCAATTTTGGGTCATTTTATTTTTTACAGTATGGGGTATTTACATTTTATTTATTTCATTTTGTGCAGGCTTTTCTAAAAATTATTGTGAAAGCTTTATAGTACGACAAATATTCATTCCGTTACAACAGAGCACATGGTAAATGAAATAGCGTTGGAACAAAGCAGAGACGCAGTTACTGTATTGTGTAAGTCGTCAGGAATTCGTCCCACCACGAAATTCTCAGAACTCTGTGTATGTGTGGCGATGCACGCCCGCCACTACGCAAGCAGGCGCTCGGGGGACGCGGCCAGCCCGAAAACCAAGATGGCTAGAGAATAAAATTATTCATCGTCTCTTGAGCGGTCCTCAGGAAATGCTGCGAAGGACCGCCCACTTTAATGACGTCAGCCAGTGCCTAGCTGAAATCGTCGGCTATCTTAACTTCAAAAAACTACATGCATAGCATGGGACGAAGCTGACGAACAAATGACAGGCATTGATTTCCTCTACAACAACGAAAATCAGGTGGCAGTGAACCGCCGCTTTCTCCCGCTCGCGGTCCACGTTGAGCAGTCTATATTAGTCAGAGACGCCATATAGTCCACGAGGTACAGAGTACCGCTACAGACGCTTATATTTTGTTTCGGGCCCGGTTGGTCGGGTTTTCGGGGAATGTAATTAAATCAAGAAGACCGACCGGGACCCAAAAAAATAATCAACACATCTCAGTTACAAAATTGTTGCAAGTGCGAATCGCAAACAGTTAAATTACGGACATTGGAATCGAATCGGGACAAAAAACGTGTTCGGCCGGCAACGCGTTAGTGAACAGTTGTAAAACAATAAAGGAGTTTGTAAAATATAATAAATAAGGGTAAAGTATGGTGTGAAAGTGTGCGTGAGCAGAATGGGCTGCCTTATAATTAAGAATATTTAAATATGATACCTAAAAATATATTTCAAAATTTGTTCTTTAGCATTCTTGTTCTAATAATTAAAACGTTTTTTCAGTAATTAAAACTATTCAGTCACTAAAAAACAATGTGTTAGTCTAAGTTATTTCATCACTACCACGTTCTCATTTCTGTGCTGACAGCTCGTCTAACGAAATCGGGGGTTTTCTGAAATTTTATTACAGTCAGATAGCGGGATTTTATAAGGGCAAGAGTGTAAAGTTTACATGTATATCTAATAAAAACATGTTGGCGACCTGGGCAGTTTCAAAAGGTAAGTTTACGGGGACCATGACGGTAAGTGAAATTCTGCCAGCGGTGAGTATTATTTTATGATGAGTGTAATTTAGTAAATATAAGTGTAAAAAAGGTGAGTAACATCACAGTGTCGACGCGCTGCCAGGATTTTCGTTTAATTTTAATTTTATACGAGATAGACCTATTTTAATGCACAGAAAATAGGATGTGGTAATGACGAATTTATAAAAATTTTTTATCGTACATAATTAAGTAGGTTAGGTTTATGTTATTGTGAGTTACAGTTGTGGTAGGGGTGTTGAGTGTAGAAAATAGGGGTTTTTTATATATAAAGTGTTGTATAAATAAACTTTAAACATGTCTCTAATACAAAGTAATGAAATGGGTTTTGCGTGGGATGAGTGGGAGAGTGAATTTCGAGGTGTTGTGGGTGAGATGACAAACGAGGAATGGGGTAATTTAGACAATAGATTAACACGAATGGAAGAACAGGAAGAAGGAATATTTGCGGAAATTAATAAACATAGTGAGATGCCCAGTGATAGAGGTAAGATAGTTGAAATAACAGTGGTAGAGAATAAGACAGAGAATAGGCCTAGTGATAATGATGAGAGCGTGGGGGTGGTAAATAAAGGTAGAGAGACAGACCGAGTTAACAAAAATAAAGTCGATCAGGTAACAGACAATGAGATAAGTAGCAATGAGATGAGTGAATCTGATTATAAGACGCATATGATGAATATGATATTTATGATGTGCAAAGAGTTTAATGAACGTTTGGATAAACAAAACGCAATGTTAGAGGGCATGATTAGTGATGTCAAGGGATTCAATAATGATATGAAAAAACCAGACGAGCAGCGGGAGGAGAATAGAGGTCAGTTAAAAGAGAGTACAGAAGTTGAGTTAACACAGGTAAGTGGTAATAATGTCTTTGATAATAGCGAAGAAATAATTAACAAGGTAAGTTACAGTTGTAAAAATGAATTAATAAATAATAGTGATAAAATAGTTGAAAACGAGCTATTTAAGAATGATGTAGTGAAAACAAATAGTGATGATGAAGTTTGTGGTGAAGTAGAATTTAATAACAAAATGTTAGCGAGTGTTGATGAAAGGTTAGGGTGGCAAAGGGCAAATTTTCCCCGTGATGTAAGTGGAGTAAGGACTCCGCTAGTAGTGATTTTTGAGGACAGAGTTTCCTCCGGTAATTATGTGGAAGACAAGGTGTCTTCAAGCAGTCCCCTAATTTTTTGTAAACCTGGAAAAGCCAGGAAGTGGTATAGTAAGTTTGTTGTGCCCTTTGCATGGAGTGAAGTAGGTCAGTGGTGTTGTGACAGGTATTGTGATGAAAGTGATTATGAGAGAGAGAAAGAGTTAGAGTGGTTCAAGATAAATAGAGGTTATGTAGAGCTGATAGAGCAGATGGATATTACGAGAATTATGATAAATACTGTAGACATAAATTGTGTAGTAGTAGACAGTGATTATATTGATGATAAATATGTACCTGTAGGAAGAATTAGTGTACTTGTAGTGGAGGAATATGATGAGAAAATAACTTACCTGGGTGTAACAACAAATATTCACGGAGGCGGGATAAAAACAAATAATAGTGACAAGTCTTATGAAATAATAAAAGGGAAAAGGAATGACATAGAGGTAATCGTTTATAATAAGAATAATAATAATAAATTGGATGTAAATAAAAATGGTTTATGCTATAAATATGTGAGATATCTTTTTGACGATGGAGGCTAAACCATAAAACAGTAAATATTTTGTTTTAGGGGGTTTGACCTAGTTGAGTTGGACATTGAGATGTGATAACTGAATAAATAATGAATCAGATTTGTAAATAAATATGTAGTAAAGCCAATTGTATGTGTTGTGGTTAAGTGAACAGTGTATGTAGGTAACTAATTGTTGTAATAATAATATTTTGCAATTTAAAGAAATAATAACAGTAATTTTGGAAACAGTAATTGGCTAATTTGTATAATGGCAGATAATAATAATGGAATTTATATTTTAATAATGAATTTAATTGAAACAGTTTGAAATATTTTGATTGATTTAAAAGTTATATAATTGAATTTTTGTTTGAAGTCAAATGGTTCTATGAGATGAATTTTGTAATTAAAGGATTTGTTGGATTTAAACTAAATTTTGTGCTAAATGTTTCAGAAATGAGGTGAAAGTATTGTGATATGGTGACTATGTTGTGTATATACCATGTTAAATGGATTGTAAGTATAGAACTTTTACAGTATGAATCATATAGAACAAAAATGCTTACAGGTAACTAAGATTTTAATTAAATAGTGAGATTATTTGAAATAATTGTGTTCAATAAAAGTGATAATTAAAAAATTTTAATAATAATTAAAAGATGAGATATAATAATTCTTAATAATAAATTTGGAAATTTTAGTGTGTGGCTGGGAGGTGACTCAGAGGAGCCACGAATTTAAATTTTACAACATAAAAAGTTTTTGCTAATTCAAATTTTAATCCAATAAAATTGCTTGTGCTCTGTTAAATAACTAGCTGCTCAGACATTCAATATAAGGTGTTCATTACATGCTTTTAAATGTATTATTTTATTGTTGTACGTTAGATATAGGTGTTGATAAAATATGTGTTTTCATTATATGTGTGTACTTTAAACTAAGCCAATGATTAAACGTCTGGCAGGCGGGTAACACAAAATGATCTGAATCAGAAAAAGGGGAAACAATGAGGTGAGAAGTGAGTAGAAATAAATATGTATATTTCATGTAATTTGTTCAATTTTGGGAGGTGTTCTCATTATGTTAGTAAGATCAGCTGATCAGCAATAACAGGTCACTGGTAAACTGGTTTATAAATGTTCCAAGTAATTAATGTTCAATGTAGTGTTAATGTATTACAGATGTTTTAAAGTAATGATAACAATAATTTGATATAGTGAGAAGTACAGTAATGATTTATGCCAGTTAATAAAAGATAGTTTTTTGGGTGATGAATATTTTGTGGGACATATAGATCTGTCCAAGTTGAAGTTAGAGTTGAAGTAGTAAAGATCGAAATATTGTTTTGAAGTAATGTAATGTTATAGAATTTTGAGAGGTATTGATGTTGACACAGTAGTTGTGGAGAATTTATGTAGATTTTTGAGTGATATATTGTTGTTTATAATTGATGTTGTTATTTTGTTGTAGTTGTAGTAAGGTAATGAGATTGAGATTTCTGGGGATGGTGATTTTGTAAAGGGGGTGGTGTGATAAGGAGTCCGCAACGACAGGCGTTGTGGCGGGAAGGGACCGATTGGCGCCGGAAAGGGTTACCTAGGGGGAGTCCAGGAACCAACATAAGGGAGTGAGTTTTGGGAGGGAAACACATCCTGAGTACATAGGGTTAGAGTTTTTTTTTTTATATTGAGAGAAGGTGGCGAATTGAGTTTAATGGTAAGTTGGGGTTAGAGCGTTTTGGGATAGATATTTTGGTAGAGATGGGTGTCATGGGAGTTGAAGTTGTTAGTGGTTAGAGTCAGAGGGAGAAAGTTGATATATGTATACAGATCAAGTAGTAAATTAAATGAGAATAAATAATTTACATCACCCACAGTAATGTAGAATCAGATTGTTAAACAAAGAAAGAGATTTATAATAGAATATAAAATTTTATTTTTTGAAACCAGTGACAGAATTTTGATAGAATTTGAAAATGATGTAAAATTAAGAATTGTTTATTATGAATAATTTAAATGTCAATTTGCCTATTGTTTATAATAATATTTTGTAATTTTAAATATTTTATTTTATTATGTTTTGTGTTTCAAGTTAGATTGTTGCAGCTGTTGAATGTATGTTCAGAAAGTATACATAACATATGTAGGTCAAGGGTCTTGGACTTGACCTAGTTTCGATCAGCTGATGAGGTCATACACCCACTAAGCTTGTATAGTAGGAAGGCAATTTAATTTGTTTATTTGATCAATATAAACCAAATGTTAAACAATGTCTCAATGTAAGGGAAACCTTTTAATGAATTTAAATTTTTTGAATTTAAAAATTTTTAGGAAACAATTTTTGGAAAATATTTTTTTTGGAAATCTTAAATTTTGAAAAAAAAAAATCTTGATTTTTCGCCTGCCAGCGAATGAATATTTTAAGTATTGATTATTTTATTATGTGTGTTAACCATGTTTATTTTATTGATTTCTTTTGTATTGCATTGTATTGTTAGACTCTAAGTATTCACATGTTAGAGTAAGGATATGTTTTGATTAGGAGAAAGGTCTAAATTAAGTCATTTTAAATAAAACAGAAAAACAAGGAAGAGAATTTTTTTGTCAAGTATAGTATTTTTAATTTTTTTAATTTTTTGTAAATTTTAAAGAATTTGTCAAAGGTAATATGTAATGTGAGTGTGTGTGAGCCCAGTATCTGCTAAAGGCAGTCCAGCTTGCATAAAAAGGGGAAACATATCGGTGGAGGATCTGGCATAATTTAAGCCGGGGATTGAGGATATTTGGGGATAGCATGCTAAAAGGCGAGGTGCGCTGTGGTACTTGTCGGTTCGATTTCTCGGTGTTGGGATCTCTTACGGAGAAGTCCAGTGATCTCGTTCAGATGAGTCCATAGTCGCTGAGCCAGGGGGTCGTGTACCCATGTAGATTAAGAACAAGGGGGTTGTTGGCACCAGTTCCTCACCGGTCCTCTTCGGGGTTTATCAATGAGATTTCTTCTGTTATGGACAGCAGAATTCTCATTGAGGGGGTATTGTAACGTGTCAATTTTGGGTCATTTTATTTTTTACAGTATGGGGTATTTACATTTTATTTATTTCATTTTGTGCGGGCTTTTCTAAAAATTATTGTGAAAGCTTTATAGTACGACAAATATTCATTCCGTTACAACAGAGCACATGGTAAACGAAATAGCGTTGGAACAAAGCAGAGACGCAGTTACTGTATTGTGTAAGTCGTCAGGAATTCGTCCCACCACGAAATTCTCAGAACTCTGTGTATGTGTGGCGATGCACGCCCGCCACTACGCAAGCAGGCGCTCGGGGGACGCGGCCAGCCCGAAAACCAAGATGGCTAGAGAATAAAATTATTCATCGTCTCTTGAGCGGTCCTCAGGAAATGCTGCGAAGGACCGCCCACTTTAATGACGTCAGCCAGTGCCTAGCTGAAATCGTCGGCTATCTTAACTTCAAAAAACTACATGCATAGCATGGGACGAAGCTGACGAACAAATGACAGGCATTGGTTTCCTCTACAACAACGAAAATCAGGTGGCAGTGAACCGCCGCTTTCTCCCGCTCGCGGTCCACGTTGAGCAGTCTATATTAGTCAGAGACGCCATATAGTCCACGAGGTACAGAGTACCGCTACAGACGCTTATATTTTGTTTCGGGCCCGGTTGGTCGGGTTTTCGGGGAATGTAATTAATTCAAGAAGACCGACCGGGACCCAAGGAAATAATCAACACATCTCAGTTACAAAATTGTTGCAAGTGCGAATCGCAAACAGTTAAATTACGGACATTGGAATCGAATCGGGACAAAAAACGTGTTCGGCCGGCAACGCGTTAGTGAACAGTTGTAAAACAATAAAGGAGTTTGTAAAATATAATAAATAAGGGTAAAGTATGGTGTGAAAGTGTGCGTGAGCAGAATGGGCTGCCTTATAATTAAGAATATTTAAATATGATACCTAAAAATATATTTCAAAATTTGTTCTTTAGCATTCTTGTTCTAATAATTAAAACGTTTTTTCAGTAATTAAAACTATTCAGTCACTACAAAACAATGTGTTAGTCTAAGTTATTTCATCATTACCACGTTCTCATTTCTGTGCTGACAGCTCGTCTAACGAAATCGGGGGTTTTCTGAAATTTTATTACAGTCAGATAGCGGGATTTTATAAGGGCAAGAGTGTAAAGTTTACATGTATATCTAATAAAAACATGTTGGCGACCTGGGCAGTTTCAAAAGGTAAGTTTTACGGGGACCATGACGGTAAGTGAAATTCTGGCAGCGGTGAGTATTATTTTATGATGAGTGTAATTTAGTAAATATAAGTGTAAAAAAGGTGAGTAACATCACAGTTGATTTTCAATTATTGCCTTTTATGATCTGAACGTGATGAGATTAAAAAACCCAAGAAATGTCTAATGTAATTGGAATATTCTAAATTATTTTGATACTCTTATAATACACAAAATTCTAATGATAATATTCTTGACTTATGCCAGTACAGTTTAACCAAACGAGATCATAGTATAGTATCACAATAAAAAATAAATAACTGGGTTCTACAAGGAAGGACTTGAATTGTCCTATACCCGAAAGGAATTGACGATATATTAAAACCAATACAAAGAGTTAACTGTGTCACAACCAATAATATACACTATACTGGAACTCATAACCTTTTAAATACACGGAACATCACTAATTACTTCAAACGAGAGAAGAACGTATTTGGATCCAGAAATTGCAGAAGGAACATCAGTCTGGCCGTAAATAAATCCAGGGAGCTGTATTTCCGAGGTGAACAGGACAAGAATTCCATTTTATTAAATCGAAGAAAGAATCTCGTATGACATATCCATCCTGAACGGTGAAGTTATCAATCAACAGCCTACACGAGTCGCTTCGTTCTAGTCTGGTAAATTATTATTGTACAAATCATATTAACTACACAACACTTCAAATTTGTAAATCTTGCATTCTTATCTATGTATTTTTAATCTTCCCCACAGTTACAAGAACCTTCACACCCTGAATTAAGTTAATTACAAACTAAAACACATTATATAACCGAATCTAAATAAAGTATTGGACTGAACAATAATCGATTCACGCAATCTATAGCCTTTGTATATGCCAATTGGAACATATCTTATTTAATGTTGAAGGAGTGAATAAATAAAGAACCCTTGTATAGTTGCAAAATCTTATCATTTGGAGTATTATTTAATGAGTTGGGAATAAAAAGTAACTGACTAAGTATATAATAATTGGTTAACGTAAACAGTGAATTAACCTATAAGTTTCGTTGCCACGATACTACAGCGCTTATTGCGGAATTCTCCGACACCAAAGAGAAGAGCGTTAAAAAACAAATATTTACATAATTCTCTTCGAGGTATAATAGGGTTGAACGAAATTATAGAATAACACATTAATTATTTAAGTTTCAAGCAAACTAACACTGATATTTTTCTTAGAGAGATAAGCTAATATTAGTTAATTAAATTACTATACTCCACAACTCCAAATATCTTAGATATTTAAATAATTGAAGTAAATTAAAACGACCGAAGAGAGGAAAGACAGGGGAGCATACCCGTTCATAGCAACGAATAGGTTTACATTGCGTGACACATTAGTATACGCAAAACGTCGTTCAATTACAAATTGACGAACCCAACAGTGGGGATTAAACCGTACATACTCGTTTACTTACAAATTGACGCCGGCAACATTGGGGCTGAAGGAACGAGAACACCGCAACCGTAAGAGCCGAGGGTTTACTTACAATATGTTTCATGTGATGTCCCAGACATGGTTTTTTATGCTGATTCTTTTTCTTCAGTTTTGAATTGCGTACGGTTTGAAATTTAGTTAAAATTATAAAATTTTCTGGACATTATTTTAGTGTCATCTACTCTCTTGAAATAAAAGTTAACAATCCCCTCATCTTGTTACCTTCGTTACCGTTAGTAACCAAGAAATTGATGAGTTTTTATTGGCTAACCTAGGTACAGTTTTAGTAATTAGGCTAGTCTTTAGATATTATAAGTTCTTTCACCTTTTAAGAAAAATACTCCCTTTATAAAGGTTAACTCTAATTAAATTTAATTTACATAGTGTTTTTCTTCATACTATTACATATGCTTAAATACTTATTTGTTATAATTTAGTGGTGATAATCCATAGTTTTTTTATTAACAAGATTCTTGTTTTTTAGGAACTATTTTCCATTAACATTATTTTCTCATAACAATTACAAAACTTATTTAATATACCCTTCTGTCATCACCTGAAAGTGTTTTTTATTAAAATTTAGTTTTCTTTTATATTTCCGGTTTACAAGATTGGTTTAATTAGTTCATTTCTGACTTTTATATTTGTAAATGTATTACTGCTCTAGGCCCTATTTTATTTTTCACTGTCTCTTTATAATTTATTCCAATTAACAGTTATTAATTCCTTCTCTAACCCTGGATCTTTCAGAACAATAAACATAAAAATATTCTACTTATACATGTGACGGTACAATTCTGGTACGATAATAATTTTGTAAAACTATGGTCCTAAGAACCATAATTATTGTATTTTTATTCCCTAACCATTTATTTTGTAATAATAATAATTTTATTTCATAATCCCTATAAAGTTCTGGTGAATAAACTATAGAATATTTTAAACAACGCACTTTGGAATTAACAGGATTTCGGTCGAATTCGCTGAAAAGCTACAAATGTCGCAAAAAACTATTTGCCACAGATAAACAGTAAACAACCAAGCCCACAATTACGTCAGACGCCAGCAATGTAAGACTCATTGTATGTGCCTGGGTTGGGTTTCTAAACAAAGAACTCGGGACGTAGTTTTGCCCCACCTACGCAATATTTAACAAAGACTCTGGGTCATTTTCGTCCAGACAGTGAACCGAGCCGGCCGGCGTATTCACTAAGAGTGTTTGTGTAAATTTTACACCACCAAAAGTGGTTTAATAACTATTAATGAAATATCGGTAATGTTGGTGTTGTAACTGGGCTTGAGTGGGTGTCATCGGCCAAGTGAAACCGTGAAGAATCGGCAACGATCCGGACTTCTACGTGCACCCAAATCTGCCAAAGTGTGATTCGAGGGGGACACTACAATTCGAGAGTGTGGGCCCTAAGACAATGTAAAGAATCAGATTTTGCACGATGACAGGATTCGAGTAGTGCGGTGACATCGACTCAAAACTGGAAGCTAAGTATCAGCTATAACCCTTACATATCAAAGAAAATAAATGACCAATTCAGTAAATTCATAATTAATGACCAAAATTATTCATTAAATAAAAAATGAGCTCATAAGAAACAAAAAATTGTACCAGAGAATGAGAGAGAGAGAGAGCGTGAACAAAATACTATTTAAAAAGTGCTGGGTTGTGCAAATATAAAATATATATATATATATATTACTATAATACTTATAACTAATTTACCTCAAGATATGTTTTTTCCTTTAGGAACATGTTTCGGGAGATCCTGTTCTCCCATCTTCAGCCTTCGCCATCTTGCTTCTGGTGCAGTATTTGTGTGTTGGCTTCTGGATGTTATTAAGGTGGTTTGTTGGTCTTTGGTCCTTTAATGTTGCATTATTGTGTGTGGTTGTGGTATCTGTTTTTGTATTTTGTGTATTTTCGATGTTGAGTGCTTTGAATATTGTGTCATGTTTTGTATTGATTTGTATTTGTTCTGGTATTAATTTGTTTTGTGTTTTATGTTTGTAAATCTGTAAATTTTCCCAAATGTTCATTATGGTGCCTTTGTGTGGTATTTGTTTTATTAGTGTTACATTGGTTATGTCTGGGAATTCATGTCCTGTGTTTATTGCATGTGTGGCTAAATTGGATTTATATATATTTGGTTTTTTGTATGCATTTAGGTGTTCAAAATAACGTTTTTTCAGCTGTTTTTTTTGTTTGTCCTATATAACATTTATTGCAATCTTGGCATTCAATTTTGTATATACCGTTGGTTGTTGTATTATCTTTGTTGTGTGAGCTATTTAGATTTTGTAATTTATTTTTACATGTTCCTAAAGGAAAAAACATATCTTGAGGTAAATTAGTTATAAGTATTATAGTATTATATACATCAAGAAACGGACTGTAGCAGAAAGTGATTGAAATATATATATATATATATATATATATATATCTTGTGATGTAGCGAGGCGAAGATCTGCTCTCGGCGCCAGCCGAGACGTGACACGAGAAGGCGAGGCGACCCAATCAAGGATCAGCAGCAGCTTGATTGGCCTCGACGTGACCATCTAACGTGCTCGAGGCGAGCCAACCAGGGACCAGCGGCACTCTGATAGGTTCGTGGCACACGACCTGTCAGGGCATAAAAACAGCGCCGCTAGAAATTTTGGCGCACTCCATTGGACGTCGTCAAGCCAGCTGGAAGAAAAGGAAGAAGGAAGAATGGAGAACACAGGAGAAGCAGTGATGGACATCGACTGGGACAGCAGCGGGCTCTAAATACCGCTGCCGAAAGAAGAGAACCGCAGCACGCCCGGAACAGCGGACGCAGCCGCCGAACATCACAGCGCGGCTCGGGCAGCGTACGCAAATGATTTAGCGTACCCGACAAACGGTCCTTTTAAGGGCCTAAAAAACTATAGTGTGTACGATTGGCGCCATTTGTCCTGTGACAAGTGGCGCCCAACGTGGGGCGACAATCATCTTGTGGATGCAAGATCTAGCCACGCCAGAGAGCTACCAGCCGGCACACAAAACAACATGGCGCCCAACAGCTACACCCAGCGGGACACCGGGTTCGAGGTAGAGCAAGGCTTTGCGCAATTCGCCGCAGCTATGAGGTGCACGTTGCCACCGGTGATCACCGCTACATACCATGGCCTCAAGTACGAGGATCCAGAACGATATCTTCAACAGCTAGAGCGACAGCTGCGGGACTACAGAGTCCCACCTGAACAGTGGGCAGATTACGCAGTGCGGCAGCTCCGAGGAGAAGCTGCCACGTGGGCAGAGAGATACACGGGATTGCAGATAAATTGGCCCGAGTTCTGCGACCGCTTCCGGCATCACTTCTGCGGGATGCAACGCGACGCAGAGCTGCTGGCCGAGCTGTACGGACAACCGCAGCGGCAGGAATCGGCGGAAATCTTCCTCCTGTGAAAAATCAAGCTGTTTCGCCATCTGTACCCCGGAGGTGACGAGAGGATGAGCATAACCATGCTTACACAACAGCTGCAGCCACGCCTTCGACCCGCGCTGAGGTTCCCGCCGCCTACGACTTTGGAGGAACTTTTACAACGGGCAATGAGCATCGAGGCGGACTTGGATCAAGATAGTCGTGCGCGAGGTCGGGATGACTCTGCTGAAAACTCCCTGGATCGAGTAGGGGGGGTCGAAGCAGTGTCGATCGGCC
This sequence comes from Magicicada septendecula, assembly GCA_034769895.1. Classification (NCBI taxonomy): domain Eukaryota; kingdom Metazoa; phylum Arthropoda; class Insecta; order Hemiptera; family Cicadidae; genus Magicicada; species Magicicada septendecula. The sequence continues at coordinate 1,435,469,259 of CM068367.1, read as the reverse complement.
TCAAGCACAAAAGAGGAACAAAGAATGAACAGCCTAACGCCCAAGTGCCGCTACTGCCCGGGAAGACAATACCATCGGGACTGCCCTGTGAAGAACCGGCAGGGAAACGACCAAGCGCCCCGGTAAATAGCCCACCGGGGCGCGTGAACCAACTAGGTGCGGACATACCGCGCATTCCAATAGAGATCGCCGGCCGAAAACTGACCGCAGCTTTGGACTCCGCCGCAAACTACGACTTAGTACGAGCCGGTCTGCTGCCCGGAGGAAGGAAGACGGAGCCCCGAGTTGTCCAGCTAGCGCTACACGGTCAGCAATGTCACTCAACGGCCGCCGTCGTCGCAGACATTATAATTGGAAGTCTCGCGACTACCACCAGTCTGCTAGAAGTGCCCGGACTGAAAGAAGAAGTTTTACTGGGCCACCACTGGCTTACGGCCAACCAAGCAGTTGTGGACTACCGACGGGGCTGCCTTCACATTGGCAGCGAGAACCGACAGACGGTCTTCTGGAATGACCGCGCAGAGCCCGAGGAAGAGGACATTGACGAAGCTAGCCTTCAAACGTCAGCAGTTGGCCAACACCATAAACGGCTTCTGGAAATGTTACACCGTCATCGCAGTTTGTTCTCCCGTGGCCCGCTCCGCACCACATCCGCTGCCAAGCACGAGATCCGGCTGAAAGAAGGTAGCCAGCCATTCCGGCTCCCAATATACAGGTACTCCGACGAGAAAAAACGCACCATCCGGGAACAGGTAGAAGAGATGCTGAGGCAGCGTATCATTGAACCGGCCACCTCGCCATACAGCTCTCCGGTGGTGATTGTGAAGAAGAAGGACAGCACACCTCGGTTCTGCGTGGACTTCCGGAGGCTGAACGATCAGACCGAGGATGTGGACTCACCACTGCCGCTGATATACGAAACCATCAAGGACCTCAGCGGGGCCAAAGTCTTCTCGACCCTAGATCTGAAGAGCGGCTACTGGCAAATCCCGCTGGAGGAAGAAGCAAAGAAGTACACAGCATTCTCGGTGCCCGACGGAGGTCGCTACCAGTTCCGGGTGATGTGCTTTGGGCTGAAGAACGCGCCCAGCACCTTCCAACGGATGATGCAGGATGTTCTCACGGGACTATTACGGGAGTGCTGCCTCGTCTATCTGGACGACATCATTGTCTACTCCCCCGACTGGGAAACGCACCTGCGACACCTGGATCAAGTCTTGGAAAGGCTGCAGATGCACCAGCTGACCTGCTCGCTCAACAAGTGTCACTTCGGCCGAGAAGAAGTCGCCTTTCTGGGCCACGAGATTACCCCGGACGGCAACCTCCCGCAGCAGCAACATCTCAGAGCGATCGAAGACCAGCCGGCCCCCACCAACAAGAAAGAGCTGCAACGCTTCCTGGGAACCTGCAACTGGCTGCGAGAGTACATCCCTGCTTCGCCATGATTTCGGAACCTGCTGCGGACAAGAAAGTGGCATTGGGACGACACAACTCAGCGAGCCTTCGAAGAGGTTGAGGCCGCTTTCCGGCAGCCGTTAAAACTCTCACGACCGGATCGAGACTTGCCGATGTTTCTGCAGACCGACGCCAGCCAAAAGGGACTTGGAGCGGTGCTTTATCAATGCACCGAAGCCGGAGAGAGGCGCATCATCTCGTACGCCAGTGCCAAGCTCCACGAGGCGGAGAAGAACTACCACTCCAACGAACTGGAGTGCTTGGCAGTCGTCTGGGCCATCAAGAAATACCGGCCATACTTGGAGGATCGCCATTTCACCCTAAGGACCGACAACAAGGCGCTAACCTGGCTGAAGCAGGCGACGGGGCAGAAGACGAAGTACGCTCGCTGGGCTCTACTGATACAGAGCTTCAAATTCACCGTCGTCCACTGCCCGGGCAAGGAGAACGAGTTGCCGGACTTCCTCTCGAGGGAACCTGGGCTTGAAGATACTGCCGGCGTCCAAGAAGAACCACGGATGCAGCCTGAAGAGAGGCCACTTCGCAGTGTTGTGGCAGCTGCACCCCGACTACAAGAAATCACAGCTGTCGGCATCCATCAGGCTGTGCAGGAGGCGCAAGAAGGCGACCAGGAGTGCCAAGCGTGGAGAAACGACCCTGCGGCGGCTACAGCGAGAGGATACCGGGTGGACAACGGCCTGGTTTGGAAGGACAGACGCAACCAGGAACCAGGATTGTACGTGCCGCCGAGTGTCCGCATGGAGGTCATCAGGCACTTCCACGACTTCCCTGAAGCCGGTCATCCGGGGGCCGAAGAAACGTTTCGGGCCATCGGCAAGGACTTCGTCTGGACCGGCCTAACCATTGATGTCCGCAGATACGTCCGGAGTTGCAGAATATGCGCCCTACACAAGCGCGGCGCAAATCCCGAACAGGACCAACAGCGACCTCACCGACCCAGGAGATGTTGGAATACTGTCGCCCTGGACGTCATGGGACCATATCCGCTGACTCGAGCTGGCAACCGGTACATCGTAGTGGTCACGGATATGATGTCGAGATGGGTAGAAGCAAAGGCCGTGCGCAAGGCGGACGCCGACACCATTATCCGCTACCTGGAGGAAGAAGTGTTCCCTCGTTGGGGATACCCAGAGGCGTTGCTCACCGACAACGGGAAGCCGCTCACGGGCCACAAGTGGAAGCAGATGTGCGACAAGCTGCACATACGACCGTGGACAACAGCCAACTACCATCCCAGGGCGAACCCGACCGAGCGGCGCAACGGCGAGATCAAGAAGGCGCTGCGGATCCAGCTCCATGACTGCAAGGACCATGGCGACTGGGACAAGCGTTTGCCGACGGTCCTGTTCTCGCTGCGGAATCGTGCAAACGCCGCCACTGGAGTGACACCGAGCGAGCTTCTGCTGGGCAGAGACCTACGCCGACCCGGCGACTGGAGTCGGCCACACGCAGAACAGGACGTCCGGCCAATTGAGGAACGAGAAGAGACGGGCAGGTCACACCAGACGCAGTATCAGCGGCGGCGGTATCCGGAACGGAGGACACAGGACCCTACACTGGCCGTAGGGCAGCTGGTGTACGTCAAGAGCCACGCCGGACCAGCCAAAGGACGGAGGTACCCTGGATGGGAGCCAGCCTGGGAAGGTCCCTTTAGCGTTGCCGCAACCCTCGGCGGCCAGATTTACACGGTGGAGAAGGACGGACGTCCATACAAGGTTCACCGCCAACGGCTCAAACCCGCCGGAGAAGAACAATGGGCTGGCCACCGGAGAGCATTCAAGACCCGGGGGAGTTGTGACGTAGCGAGGCGAAGATCTGCTCTCAGCGCCAGCCGAGACGTGACACGAGAAGGCGAGGCGAGCCAACCAGGGACCAGCGGCACTCTGATAGGTTCGTGGCACACGACCTGTCAGGGCATAAAAACAGCGCCGCTAGAAATTTTGGCGCACTCCATTGGACGTCGTCAAGCCAGCTGGAAGAAAAGGAAGAAGGAAGAATGGAGAACACAGGAGAAGCAGTGATGGACATCGACTGGGAAAGCAGCGGGCTCTACATACCGCTGCCGAAAGAAGAGAACCGCAGCACGCCCGGAACAGCGGACGCAGCCGCCGAACATCACAGCGCGGCTCGGGCAGCGTACGCAAATGATTTAGCGTACCCGACAAACGGTCCTTTTAAGGGCCTAAAAAACTATAGTGTGTACGATTGGCGCCATTTGTCCTGTGACAATCTATAAACCACATACCAAATGTTTAATGTTTACTGTGTAGGTATTTTGGAGGGTTTGTAAAAGACAAAATTTAAAGTAATTTTGTCGCCACCTGGTGGAGAAAATATGTAAGTAAACGTCATAAATAAACTGGGTAATATCATTTGGTAAAAATTTTAACAAAGTATTATTATTTCACATAACACTTTCCGCTACTCAAGAAGTTCGCTTAAACGAATTCCTGCCCTGTAATAACTTTTAAAGGTAAGTAAACTTCAGGTTTAGATTTACGTTTCTTGATCAAGATGGCGCCCGACCTTTGAAATTATTGACTAAGTGTAAAGATATTATATTGTATTTTATTATCAGCAATAAAAAGTATTATAACATACATTGAAATATTGCCTTTGTGGCCTAACAAAAATAAAACAGTAATAACTTACTACTAACTACTTATTATCTATTACAAGATTCCAGCATCCTTATCACAACTTGTGACTGATGTCTCTTTAATATCACTAATCATAGTCTGCTATTCTTTTAAGTTTTTTATAAATAGGCTATGCTTTACTATAGTTCTATTTATTATGATTTTGTTTCACTTTAACTTCATTAACTATAATAACATCACATTCTCTTATTAGGTCGCACTTGGTGTACACTGTATTTTTATAGCACCACTTATTACACTGTTTATTCACTACTAGAGTTTTTATTTTTTAGTTTACTAATAATCTAAGACAAAGGTTTTATAGCATGATACCTTTGTATAATACATTTTCTGACCTGGGGAATGGGATATCTACTGAATTTGTTCATCATTAATAATAATAATAATATCAGATATTTTATTGTTTCTTAAAGAATATTGGACATTTTGTTCATTTAGTATGATGTACTGATTATGTAAGGTTACAATGTAAACAAATTATATAAAAGTGTATATATGTTTCTCATTGTTTCTATATTTCTATTTGTTTCAAGAGTTCTAGATTTTCTTCAAAAATTATTGTAAGCCATATGCAAAACATGTAACATTAATTAATGGTGCACTGAACTGCTGTATACCTGCGTTTCTGCCACATTTGTTCAAGAGCATCAGCAAGCTCCTGGCTGGTGACCTCTTCAGAGTCCTGAAATTTGAGAAAACCATCGCCACCATGGCCAGTAAGATATACTAGAATGTTACTACCTTCGTCTGTAAGCAATTGTTTTGAGCGAGGTGTGTCAGGCGGCAGTCGTCCAGTCAGCAGGCGAACAAAGTTTTCTACCGTCACCTATGAATGAATCAAAACTCACCATTAGTTGCAACACTGGCTTTATACAACAAATTACACAGTGCACACACACACACACACACACACACACACACACACACACACACATACACATACACACATGCATTTTTAACACTTTTGACCCTACGCTTGTAAAAATTTACGGGCGCATGATTTTTCTCAAAAATCCGATGCCCAGAAATCTTACGTTTGTCAATTCACACGCATTTAACAGCATTTGAACGAAACAGTTACGGGCTTCTGTTGTTTGTGCTTGTAGACTGGAGTTTGTAATTTGTTATCTTTCAAATTACATACCTATATAACTGTATACACAATAACTGTCTTTTACATAAATATTGTATAATTACGGGCGCCATGTTGGAAACTACCAACAGCTGATATTACATTTACTTTACGGGCCAGACTTCGTGTTAAGCGAACGATATGATAGTGGGAAGTGTTATCTGAAATAAATACTCTGAAATGGTTATAAAAAAACTTATTATTAGCAGAAAGTTTTACATATATATGTGTCTCGACCATGTGCCAAACACGCACGTTACTAGGCCTCAGGGCCTATGTATATTTAATTAAACATCCTGAAAATTGAACCTTGGAAATATAATAAAACATATAACAAACATATAGTAAAACCAAAAAATCGGTATGGAGACCCATACATGACTTCCATATTCTAAGATTTATGTTTAAATCTTAATATCGCCTGCCAAGCGCGATATATTTTCTCTTATACATGATTTACATTAAAATGAAAAAATTTTAATTTTATTGCCTGGCAACAAAATTATTTTATTTTTAACAATTACCATTGTTTGAAAAAGTTTAAATAAATTTTCAAGTTCTTTACTCTTGTTAAAACGTAAAAGGTTGCAGGTAAACTACCCCTTCCCCTTAACCGATCTTCACCAAAATCGAAAGTCCTTGAGACCTCTACAATTCAGGGATGTATGCAAAAAGTTATTTGATTCTGTTTGAATTTGCGGCAGTTATCGTTTGCCATAGAAAATACGCTTGATAAAAAAATGTTGCAGGTAAACTACCCCTTCCCCTTAACCGATCTTCACCAAAAACAATAGGTCTTGAGTACTCTACAAATCAGGGCTGTATGCAAAACATTATTTGATTCTGTTTGAATTTGCGGCTGTTATCGTTTGCCATAGAAAATACCCTTGTTAAAAAAACGTTGCAGGTAAACTACCCCTTTCCCTCAACCGATCTTCACCAAAAACAATAGGTCTTGAGAACTCTACAATTTAGGGCTGTATGCAAATAATCTTTTGATTCTGTTTGAATTTGCGGCTGTTATCGTTTGCCATAGGAAATACCCTTGTTAAAACATAAAACGTTACAGGTAAACTACCCCTTTCCCTTAACCGATCTTCACCAAAAACAATAGGTCTTGAGAACTCTACAATTCAGGGCTGTATACGAAACATTATTTGATTCTGTTTGAATTTGCGGCTGTTATCGTTTGCCAAAAAAAAAAATTTCCCTTGATAAAAAAAAACCGTTGCAGGTAAACTACCCCTTTCCCTCAACCGATCTTCACCAAAAACAATAGGTCGCGAGTACTCTACAAATCAGGGCTGTATGCAAAAAATTATTTGATTCTGTTTGAATTTGCGGCAGTTATCGTTTGCCATAGAAAAAAAATCTACAGACACACACACACACAGACAGACACAGACACAGACACTTTTCGGAAAACGACTTTTTTTCATGTTTTGAGTGTAGTAGAATCAGAATCTGCAATAATCTCGAACACGATTTTTTTTGCCATCACCATACTTCCATTCCTTAAGGAATATGGAAGTAAAACACATTTAAGATATATATGTATGCACAACCCAGCACTTAGAAATTATACACTCGCCCTCTCACTCTCTCTCTCTCTCTGTCACTCTGGTACAATTCTTTTTAATGAGCTCATTTTATTAAAATTTTAAAGACTTAGTGCAACCCTCGAAAATTGCACTCGCCCACTCGCCAGTGGCGAGTGGGTTTTGACTGTGAAAAAAAGGAGAAAAGAGGAGAGAAAGAATGAAAAATGGAAAAAAGAAACCAAAACACGTCATGTTTTTGTTTTAGTAAAGGCGCGTGTTGAAGTCATAGGCCGTCAGTTAGCTGTCACCGTGTGAATTTTATAAACAAAACTGCTCTGTTGGATATAAACATCTTAAAACACGTCGAACAAAATAGTGTTGTTGAGCGAGGGGAGCGGGAAATTTCACGCCGTTCTGTGCGGGCCGCCGGCCTTTGTCACTCCTTCCAAGTTGTACAGTCTGCTAATTATTGTTGAGTTGACCGGATGTGTTACGCGTGTGATTTATTGTTTCGTGTACTAAGAGTATTCTCAATTTCTAAGAACGTGTTCAGCGTGTATTTTATTTTTCGTGTGTTATTTTATTCATAATGAAACAGATTAAACTTAATTATTTCTTTAAAAAAAGTTCTACTGTCAGTACGACGACGCCTAGTGAGTCTGCGAGTGCGACGTTTATTGCTAGAGATTTAAGTGCCGGGCCTAGTAGGGAAACTGAAATGCCTACTATGGAAAACGCGAGTTCTAGTGGACTTAGGCCTACTCACGGTTCCTCTGGGAAACGAAAATTTCAAAGAGCTTGGCTGCATATCTTCCCCTGGCTAGCTTACGATTCCGACCGCGCAAAATGTACTATATGCACTAAATACCCTCAAAATAGTGACCCAAAATGGGTAGCAGGATTTTCTGGTTCCATGAAAAAGGAAACTTTTGTGTTTCATGGTAAAAGCCTAGTACATATGGACAATTTAACGCGTCTTGAAGTAGAGTCAGAACCAGGAAAAGCTCCTCTTGCCAAATGTATTAAGAAAATAGAGTCTTCTATGTTTGAGCATCTAACAACTTTATTCAACATAGCCTATTTTATAGGCATCAATGAAAAACCATTCACTGACTTCCCTAAGCAAGTTGCCCTTGCAACTAAATTAGGTGTAAATGTGGAGACAAAACAATATGTAAACGATAAAAACTGCCAAGTTTTCATTAATTTTATTGCTAAACAGTTACAAGAAGATGTGGTTCAAAAACTAAAAAATGCTCAGTGTTTCAGTATTTTGATTGATGGTTCCACGGACCGAAGTGCTGAGGAACATGTGATTGTTTATGCTCGTTATGTGTGTGAAGGGGAGATAAGAGAAGACCTTTTAGGCCTTGTGCCTCTCGAGAGCGGTAGGGCAGAGTCGTATTTCACTGCTGTTACTGGGCTCTTGGATAACTTAGGGCTTGATTGGAGAAGAGAAAAGTACATGGTTAGTGTGGGAACTGACGGGGCGTCTGATACTGTATTAAACAAACTGATATTTGATACACCTAAGGGATTTGGTTATTTAATTCAATTATTTACTAAATAGCTCCTTCGAGCGCCATCTTGTTACCAACTGTAATAAGAAAATTACCAAGGTTCGTTTCAGCGAACTAGGAGAACAGAATGTGGTTGCTGAAATAATAACAATCATTTATGTTCATCAATAATTAAACGTTATTATTACTTTATTATTATTCATATTTCATGTTAATAAAATCATACAGACAAAATTTGAATTAATAATTGACAAAGCGTGAATAATAGTTGTTGATTACCTTGAATCTCTTTTAATTTACTTACTCGCATTACAATAACAGATTCTTGAAATACATTTTTAAGAATTATAACGGGAACGCAAACCAGCCTTCTTATTACGATAAACTATAATAATACCATATTCTCACATACACACACAACACACACAAAGCTACTTTAGAGATCTCATTTTTAAATATTTTATACTTTCTTCAACATTTATTTCCCCATTTTATTTAATTTTTTAAAAAAGAAAAAACCAGCATTTTTAATTATTATTTTGAATGTCTACTTTCCTGTTTACGAGTAGAAGTTCGACTCCTGGGGTGTCTCCTCATGGCGTGCACTGTTTTACTGTTTTATAGTTCGCACTATCACATTTTACTGCCGAACTGTTAATTTTGGATGACTATTGGCCGGAAAACTGTTTGTATTTTAGATGTACATATAAAGATTCACATTTTTTATTGTATGCGGGCCCGCACTTACGTTTCGAAACTTTGTATCGGTGTTGCTCGCGCGAGCATGGAATTTTGACTGGGCAGAATTACAGGCGCTACTTTGTGAAGCAGCTGTTGTTTTCCAATTCTCATTGGTGTACATTTTGTATTCGTTCGCCAGTGGACTGTTTTTGGCCTGTTGACAAAACTGGTGACACACATCGTTACATAATTTGCTGACGCAACACATCGCCTGATGTCTGGTTGTGTAACGTGTTTACTGTTACACAACGTTTTTCGTGTTCGTCATTGTCCTTGAACTGCGTTTGGTACAGTTGCCGGTTATTATAACTGTTTATATGAATATTGTTAAACAAGTCTGTATTCATAAGGTTAACAGCAGTGCAGCCACGTTGCGATCGTTTCAAAATAACAAATTTACCCAAGTCTATAATTTCTGTCCCTATCACTCAACAAGGGATAAAGTTATTATTATTTATTTATACAAAAAAATACAAATTATGTTATTTATTATCAATAAAATATAAACTTCTTTACATTGTCTCAGGTAGGCCCCAAAATGCCCCGCTACAATACCCCCTCAATGAGATATTTTATGCCGAAGCATAAAAAATCTCATTGACACATTCATACTTGCCAAAGGGATCAGCCAGGATATGTCGCCACAACCCCCTGTACGGTTTCCAAAAAAGAATAATCAACTCACCCTTGGTCTGGTGACTGTGACCGCATCTGCATGACAATACTGGACTTCTCTCTCGAGATCCCAACACCGTAGAGTCAGACAGATACTCAACGCCCCTGCTCTGACGCGTAGGCCAGCTCAGGTCCGCCGCCACAGCATCACCAAACACTGAAACAACAAATCAAAATATTAAATAGTGGCCTTATACAACACCATATCCCCAACTGATCTGTTCCCCCCTAGCGGTGCTGGTTTGCGCTAAGAAGCACTGGTTTTGTTTTTACTCACTTATTACTAACATGTATATATCAGAATACCTAACATAACTTAACATAAGAAAACACAGTACATTAATAATTCATTTTAAAATAAACAACTTACAATTAAAATGTTACACACTTTACATCATTAAATTGACATATAAAATCAAAAAATTACTTTTAAACTTGATTTACTCTTATTAATGCTATTCTCAAAATTACAAAAATTATTTTATTTTATTTTTATTTTTTTTTCAATTATGCCCATCATTATTCCATTTCATTACTTTGGGTGATTCTACGTTATTCATTATAATTTACTTTATCCACTTGGCATTTACTCATAAACTTCCCCTTTTATTACTCTAATGCTCCCTTACAAAATCTTTAACTAGTATGACACCCCACTATCAAAATTTTACTAACCCTTCTCTACCTCTAACTACTTACTACTTTAACTCCAATCGCCACCTTCTACTCTTATATAAAAAAAAATACTCTCTAACCCTTTGTACATAGGATACGTGTTTCCTTCCCAAAACTCATTCCCTTATGTTGGTCCCTGGACTCACCCTAGGTAACCCTTTCCGGCGCCAATCGGTCCCTATCCCGTCCCAACCCTTGTTGCGGACTCCCCAAATACACTACCACTACTACAAAATTACCATCCCCAAAAAATCTCAATCTCATAACCTCACTACAATTACAACAAATTAACATCAACAAATAAACAATATATCGCTCCAAACTCTACATAAAATCTCCATTTCTACTGTGTCTCCACTTATACTTCTCAAATTCTATAACAGACATTAACTCAAAACAACATTGCATTATTTTCATTTCCACTATTACTTTAACTTTTACTTCGATTTGGACAAATCTATGTCCCACAAAATTCAACTTGAATTGACTCAAACATTTTATTCAAACAATTACTATCACCCATTTCTATCTTTTACAACCTATTGAAAATTTTACTTATTACAACTATTTTTCATTTTATTTTAAAATCTGTAAACACATTGAAAACATATTATTATATTTTTATAATACTTATTCCTAACATACTAAATGCAAACAACACAATAAGACACAATAACACAATATAAGAAGTATTTAGTGCATCCAATTTTTAAATTCAAACAAAATTATTGAGTAGCAAATCATCATTATTACTTAAAATATATCAAATTTTTAATACGTTATCCCCTTGGATAACCTCCCAGCCACACACACTATTATAATACATTACATAACACAATACACAAATAGCAATACACCTGGATTATTAGCATACATCAAACAAACAATTCTCTTTTAAATAATTTATATAAAATTTATAAACATTATTATTTAAAATTTTTCATTAACTGTTTTTATTTATCATCATGATGAATTTATCCTGTGTTGCAATCAGATTTTCAAAATTGCTTAAAGTTTATTATTAACATATATTTTTAATCATTATGTTCCACAAAATTCCACAAAATAAACCATTTACCATTTATTTATTTATTCATGATTATTAAATTAAAATCTCATCACACAATTTAAATTCCTTATAAAATTCAAACACATAATATTCAATCACAATATCTAAACATCTCAAATTATTTAATTCAATTGATTATTAAAATAACATATTTCAATTATTATCAACATTCTACAAATCATTAACTATTGTCTTCATAATTATTTTGTTATTTAATTAGAGTGCTAAAATATTAATAATATTATTATTATTAATACAACATTTTCTAAAACATATACACATTACTTTTCTAACATTTCACAATACACACAAATGAATTCAATATTATTTACAAAATATACGTCAAAACTGTTCAAGTGTATCTCACTTCAGATGTCCAAATCAGCAAGGTCATTACCAATAATTTACAATATTTAAAAATGTCCCAACACTGATCTTTTAGCTCACCCACCATCGTCATATATATATCTAGTGTATTTGTAACATTCATCATTTTTATCAACACACAAATTATGATAATCATTACTATCATAATAATCTATCAACTCTATTTCATCCATTGTACCACTATAAATCTTGTTACCATAAGTTAGGATTGTCCCGTCTATATCAGTGTTATTTGTTAACGTCAGGTAAATCGTTTTATCATTTTTGTATTCCTCAACTACTACGTCAGGTAAATCATTATAGTCAGGTAAGATATTATCAAAATTATTCTCTGTCTCTCTTTCAACAGGTACGTATTTCACATGATTCATCATCACCCCTTTTATTAATTTTCTCAATTCATCATACTTTCTTTCTAACTTATATATTTCTATTTCATTCTCAACATATAACTCTCTTTCTTCATAGCACCACATCACACTCTCACAATTATTACGGACAGAGGGTACAACATTATACAACATTACTTCATTTAACAATAAGGGTCTCTTGCCCTGAAAAAACAACATTAAATCATCATCATCATTATAAACAATAAGGGGAAAATTTGCCCTCTGTCCCCATTCAATTACTACATTATTCTTCCACTCTCTTTCTATTTCATAAACACTCATTAACATTTCATTATCGCATTCTAAAACTTCATCAGTACTATTTGTTATTATATTTTCATCATTATTCTTCACCCCCACTATACTCTCAAAATTGTCTACCATTTCGTCATTTTTACATTTTGTCTTACTTAAAACATTGTTACCTAATTTCTCGAACTTCTGTTCTAACTTATTCAAACTGTTTTTTATTATGTCATCAATCTGGTTCAAATTCTCATTAATCTCTTTAATCTCATATTTCAACTCCTTATTCTGATGTTTTAACTCCTCAAAACTATTCTTTTGAATATCAAACTTTTCATTGATTTCGTTTTTTTGTTCATTAAACAGCAATTTCATCATCTTGATTAAATCATTATCTTGTATCTCAGCCATTTTAAAAGATTTTATTATAATACCCTTTATATAATATAATTCATCTCATACACACTAATTACCCTCACAATATTCATAAACACCTAAACAAATAATGCACTACATACATAACCCTATCAAAACATAACCCCATACTTGCGTCTGTTTTGCGTACGAAAAAATTATTTTATTCTACCTCAACAACCATTCTGTTCTCCCCAGTAGGCTTAAATTTATATAATTATATTATATAAATCGTCCCTACGTTCGGAAGCCACTGATACTGTATTAAACAAACTGATATTTGATACACCTAAGGGATTTGGTTATTTAATTCAATTATTTACTAAATAGCTCCTTCGAGCGCCATCTTGTTACCAACTGTAATAAGAAAATTACCAAGGTTCGTTTCAGCGAACTAGGAGAACAGAATGTGGTTGCTGAAATAATAACAATCATTTATGTTCATCAATAATTAAACGTTATTATTACTTTATTATTATTCATATTTCATGTTAATAAAATCATACAGACAAAATTTGAATTAATAATTGACAAAGCGTGAATAATAGTTGTTGATTACCTTGAATCTCTTTTAATTTACTTACTCGCATTACAATAACAGATTCTTGAAATACATTTTTAAGAATTATAACGGGAACGCAAACCAGCCTTCTTATTACGATAAACTATAATAATACCATATTCTCACATACACACACAACACACACAAAGCTACTTTAGAGATCTCATTTTTAAATATTTTATACTTTCTTCAACATTTATTTCCCCATTTTATTTAATTTTTTAAAAAAGAAAAAACCAGCATTTTTAATTATTATTTTGAATGTCTACTTTCCTGTTTACGAGTAGAAGTTCGACTCCTGGGGTGTCTCCTCATGGCGTGCACTGTTTTACTGTTTTATAGTTCGCACTATCACATTTTACTGCCGAACTGTTAATTTTGGATGACTATTGGCCGGAAAACTGTTTGTATTTTAGATGTACATATAAAGATTCACATTTTTTATTGTATGCGGGCCCGCACTTACGTTTCGAAACTTTGTATCGGTGTTGCTCGCGCGAGCATGGAATTTTGACTGGGCAGAATTACAGGCGCTACTTTGTGAAGCAGCTGTTGTTTTCCAAATCTCATTGGTGTACATTTTGTATTCGTTCGCCAGTGGACTGTTTTTGGCCTGTTGACAAAACTGGTGACACACATCGTTACATAATTTGCTGACGCAACACATCGCCTGATGTCTGGTTGTGTAACGTGTTTACTGTTACACAACGTTTTTCGTGTTCGTCATTGTCCTTGAACTGCGTTTGGTACAGTTGCCGGTTATTATAACTGTTTATATGAATATTGTTAAACAAGTCTGTATTCATAAGGTTAACAGCAGTGCAGCCACGTTGCGATCGTTTCAAAATAACAAATTTACCCAAGTCTATAATTTCTGTCCCTATCACTCAACAAGGGATAAAGTTATTATTATTTATTTATACAAAAAAATACAAATTATGTTATTTATTATCAATAAAATATAAACTTCTTTACATTGTCTCAGGTAGGCCCCAAAATGCCCCGCTACACGTCGTCTATGATTGGCTCAAAATCAGGTTTCGTACTTCGTTTGAAAGAAGAAGCTCCGCATTTAATTAGCATTCACTGCGCCGCACATCGTCTACAATTGGCCATACTTGATGCTGCCAATTCCATCCCTTACCTAGAAAAGCTTGACGAAACTGTGAAGAACATATACAAATTTTACAAACGATCCTCAAAACGCCTCCATGAGCTTAAAAACACCGCGAAAACTTTAGAAAGTGAGATAGTAAAACTCAGAAATATTCACAATGTACGGTGGCTATGTAGTAAATCTGACGCTTTGAAAGCTTTGCGGCGTGATCTCGTACCTCTGGTCATCCATCTTGAGGATATAACGAACCGGAAAGCTACAACAGGAGAAGCTACGGATGCAGCTAGAGCAAAAGGCTATCTAAAAATCCTTACATCATACAAGTTTGTAAAAACACTAAACTTTTTGATTGACCTGTATGGGAAACTAGAGCCATTTTGTGAAGTTTTACAGTTGAAACAGTTACTGGTCTCACAGGTACGATCGTCAATGATGGTAACGGTGGAAATGGTTCAGTTCTTGCTTTCATCTGAAGGATCCAGTGTGAAACAATTCCTTTCTGACACTTCAGACTCAGAGAAACTGAATTGCTCAAAATACAAAGGTGACCAAGGAATTGTTCTCACAAACACGTCTCAAGGGGAGGAAGAATACAAATCAATCCGTAATAAGCTGATCGAAAGCACAGTTCATTACTTGAAGTGCCGTCTTGATACACTTGAGACTGTAGTAGGCACCAAGTGCCACGTTCTGGATTTCTTGTGCCTTCCTCAAGATGACACCCTAACTGCATATGGCAATGAGGAGATTCTTCAATTGGCGCATGTTTTTATTACTGGTGATATAAATGAGGATGTTTTGCTATCGGAATGGCTTCAATTAAAAATGATGGTTAAAGAAGAGCAAATAACTTCAAAAGGACTGGGTGAGCTATTAAAAACTCTGTACAAGTTTCCTGAGCATTTTGGTGAGCTAAAGAAAGTATTTTACGGCGTTGCATGCATGGCAGTAACAACAGCATCTTGTGAACGAGGATTTAGCTTCGTTAACAGGATAAAAGTGAAACACAGACTTTCCCTGGACATCACTTCATTAGGAGATCTAATGCAGCTGGCAGTAAATGGACCACCCTTAGAAGATTTCAACCCTGGTGTAGCAATAGACAAATGGTATTTCTCGTCGGGACTTCGCCATGTTAGTGGCCACAAGAGGAAACACTCAGCCTAGTCCAGCTTGATTATTTTTAATCAATTATTTTTCATCTTCAACTCGATAAGGGACTATCAGAATATAAACTGGGCTAATGAATAATGTAGCGGTACATGGTAAATATTAAATAATAAAGTTTTATTCCCCCCCCCCCCCGGAACGGTATCTGGCGAGTGGGAAACGCCAACAATTTTCGAGGGTTGCTTAGTGAATTGAATTTACTTTGAAATTTTTATTTTGGTCACTTCTGTGAAATTAGGTTTGATTTGAAATTACAAGAAAATATGCTGTTGTTGGAACGTTCTCACCAAATCTGTAGGGGTTGTGCGCTCTCTGTCTGTACGGTAAAACTTCGCGCACCGCGAGTTTACCGTTTTCGCTTCCCGCTCACATTTTTGTAGTTGTAGATTCAGATAGTTAAACTCAGCACTGTTTCTAAATAGTTATTTAACCACTTTTAGTGGTGTGAAAGTTAAAATTCACTTTCCGTGAACGAGTTGCCGGCCGGCTGCGATCACGTTCCCTGTTGAAATGACACAGAGTCTTTGTTCCATATTTCCGAGGTGGGGTGAATCTACGTCACTCGGCTATTGTTTGGTTGTTGACAGTTGCATCTTGTTTACGGAAACAAATTCCTGGCCGCTGACATCATCAAGGATCGTCGCTTTTATCTCAATAAATGACATACTGTTTTTTGTGAGGCTTCACGTTTTTTGCTATGAAACAGTCAGAATCCTGGCAAATATTATATAGTCCACTCACGGTATATTTATAAAGATTATTAACTGTTTATTTAATTTTGACCAAATTACTACAAATAAAGTAATACAATATTTATGGTTTTTTATACCATATTTAGGTTGATTAAAAATTGTACCATAATTGTACCATTACAAATTGCCAACTGACTACACAGATAGCAGCACAATCAGTTTTTTGCTCTGTGATTTCTGACTACTGTGAAACTTGCAATGTCAGTTTGTGTTACCCTGACTGTTTCATTTTGCACCATTGTAATGATACAATAGGTCCGCATAGGAATTTTTGGGTACATAACAAATATAATTTTATTGTAAAGCCAATGTTGAAATATGTGCAGGTAAAATTTTCCCAATATATGATACAACGCAGTTTGCCAGGACGAGTGGGCGTCAAGGTCACTGGCGTACGTGACGATCGACAGCGAGTTTGCTATCGACTGATCACACCTAAAATACGTCATCAAAAGTATGTCAGACATAGTCGCTGCACTGTAAAACAGAGATGTCACCGCCAGAAAACAATAGAATTGGTGACGCAGTAACCCTTCCCCTTGGGGAACTTACGCCATATTGTCTCTCTCAGTTACCTCGTACTCCTTGTGCGAGCTGCACGTGCTACAGATTGCAGGCCAGCAAAAGTATTCAAAAGTGTTACAAATGTAACAAAATATGTGAAAAGGTAAATCAGTTGAAAACTAACAATATCAAAATGTAATTTAAAGTCAGTGGTGCAGTAAGAAAGGAGACAGACAGTTAATCATCCGGCCAAACACCTGCTGGACCAGGAGGGACGTCTGACTTGATCTTCAATCATCCGAATTCAGGGAAGTCAAAATTCCAATCACAACCTATTAATTTTTTGAGCTCAAAATACAATTTATTAAAATGTACCGTTAAAATAATTGGTGTGGGAACCTGTGTGTGTGAGTGTGCATGTACCGGTACATATATAAAAAGTCACGAGGCATTGGTTGACGTTACGTGACCCAGATAACGCAACAATTTAAAATAATAAACTGTAGTATGTTCTAACTTCATTTTATAATAAATCAGGGAAATTGAAGATAAAATATATGTATGTAATTGTGATGCACGTAGGGCTGATGCAGCGAAATTACTTCGCCGCCATTTTGTTTTGTATTTAATCACAGGAGGATGACTCCATCTTGTTTTGTTTGTTCAAATATTTAAAATATTCAGGTCATTAAAACACAAGTTTGTAACCAAATACTATCTGAGTTGATTATTTTCAATAACCATTCCATTTCTGTGCTCACTTACAAGAACCTGGACCCAAATGCAAAAATGTTATGTTGGCAACAACGCCACATGGTAAATCCACATGTAAACCAAATATAAGTGTTAACGAGATTTTAAAAAGGTAAGTTAAATAAAAAATAAAAGTAAAAGTAGTAAGTGAGTTAACAAATGGCTGCCCGAACAGTGACCTTATATAAATAAGTCTGCTATAGAGACAATGGTTATTGGAAAAAGGGACTTCTGTACTTAGTATATAAGTAAGAAGGTTATGTTATGATAGGAGTGTATGTTAGATATACAGTAAAATTTTGAAAAGAAAAACATTACAATTTTTTTTTTTAAATGGCAAACAATAACGAGAATGTCAGCGTAACTGACCAAATGTTTACGAGGGAGATGGGAGTTTGTTCAACGCCAATAAGTCAGATCGAGTCTAGTGCTACCGAATCTGTAGAGTTAGACAGAGTACAAGAAACACCCATCTCAACTCGATATGAAAATAAAACCGATGAGATTAGTGCAATGATGCAATTACTGTTAAAGATAGATAGAAAATGTGACAATTTAGATAGTAAATATGAAAAACAAACTGCAAAATTGGATGAACAAAAAAGCGATTCCAAAGTTAAATATGATAAAATCAATGCCAGATTTGATATTAGTGACACCAAAATAAATGATACATTTGAGATGCAAAACAATGAGGTAAAGTTGATGAGAGGGGAGATAAAACAGCAAAATTTTAATTTTAATCAACAAATGAATGAAATTCATACACGTTGTAATGAGATGCAAGAACAGATCATAGAATCAGATAGTGAGAAATTTGATACACAAATAAACAGTTAGATGACAAAATAAGTAAAGTAGATGAAACAATAGTTGAGAAAGTTCAGAATCAATTTGTAATGCATAGTAAAGAAATAGAGAGTAAATGTTTAGATGCAGTAGATAAGCAAATAGAAACTGTAATGGGACATTTTGGCCTACCTGGGGTAAAATAAAGAAATTGTATTCTTATAAAGCAATCAACACTTTTTACAATGTAAAAATAATAATAATTGGGAAAAACGTAAACATAAAGGGACAAAAGGTAAAATTTATTGGTAACGACAGTGGTAGCACTGCTTGTGAAATTATTGTAAAACAAGAACGGTTATAACGACGCAATAGACAAACGTGCAAAACTGTGCCAAGGTCAGCTCCGGTGACTAAAAGAATTATGTAACACAACATCGGACGATCTTACGTCAGAGACAATCCCCGCTGTGGAATTCGGGTGTGTAAACCAAAACATTGTACTTGCGTAGTGATACGAACTGAGGACAATGCAAGTTGGTAAAACAGTCGAGGCAACTACACAAAATAGTGCCGTTCGTCTAGTCAGTCGGCAAGGAACATCTAAGAACTAAGGACGCAAGTAATCAGTGCGTCCGCCGGCTAGGCGTGGTTTTCGTCACGCCCGCAAAACAACAAAATGTAACTAACAGTGTTAAAATGTGACGTAAAACTTAAAGTATACCTAAATCACATAAAATGAACAGTTTTCTTGAAATAATGACAGTTGTGGAGATGTAAAACGGATTATTAATTAAAACAAACGTGTGTGCGTGGAGCAATATGACTTCTTCTGGACTAAAAAATCAGCTAAGTAATCTACAATAATATAAAGAAAAACAAAATTTTCAACTATGGTTTAAATATTCAAAAATTTAACATTTTCACAATTATGAGCTCTTAAAATCTGGGGATAGATATGTGTGTGTGTGTGTGTGTGTGTGTGTGTGTGTGTGTGTGTGTGTGTGTGTGTGTGTGTGTGTGTGTGTGTGTGTGTGTGTGTGTGTGTGTGTGTGAAAGCGCTGGTTTTCGTTATGTTATAGTTGTAGAGAATAATTTGTATTTATGTTATATCTTAATTTGAAGACTACTTAAACAAATGATCTATTTTATGAATACTTATTCTTGAATATTACGGAAGTTAAAATGTATGAGGGAGAAAGGAAATCTTGTATTTTTACCTAAAAAATTATAACTTAATGGTGTTTTCTTTTTTAGAATCTAATAAAACAATATTGATTTGAATACTTAAATGTGAATTAGTAGTCATTTCAAACAACCATATTGTTTTTCAACACGTCTAATTAGAGATCCTGGACAAT
Organism: Magicicada septendecula; assembly: GCA_034769895.1. Lineage (NCBI taxonomy): Eukaryota > Metazoa > Arthropoda > Insecta > Hemiptera > Cicadidae > Magicicada > Magicicada septendecula. Next base: position 1,435,449,323 of record CM068367.1, on the reverse strand, counting down.
GGTAAGTAAAAAGTTTGAGTTGGTACTACACAACATGGCGGCTGCACTAGCCGAAAGTATGTAGTTGTAAACAAAGTTTATTAGTGAATGAATAAGAAAGGTAAATTAATAGTTAACAATGGCGCCCGACCAGCTGGACCGTTTGCATAAATCTAATTATGCAAATGTGGACCTGTTGCAGGAATGATATGGTTGTTTGAGGTAAAAAATAAATTTTTTTGTATACGTAAAAGAGACGTAGATATGGGTTATGTTTTGATAAAGGTAAAATATTGATGTTGATGTTTTGTAGCGGATAAGATGGTTGCATTTAAGTAAAATAAAAAGGGTAGTATATAAATAATTGTTGAAATGAATGAAGTATAAATAAGGTACATAGGAGGTTATGAGAAGTAACGTAAAGTTTTATGTAAATAAAATACATTGTTGTGTGAAAAGTAGATGTTATATATGTTAGTATTTTGATTTAAAGTAATAATTTTACCATTACAAAATGGAGAATCAAGAATTAAATTTAGAAAGCACTCTTACAGAGTCAATGTTAACTGACCATGTAGCGGCACAATCTACTCCAACGACAACACGAGTCAAAGAGTTGTCGGGGACGATATATTTAATTTAATGAAAGCAATGTCTGAAAATATAAGTAGTAATCTAAATGAATTAAAAGAACAAAATAAAGAACAAAAGAGTGATTCTGATGTTAAATATGACAAAATAAATGCCAAATTTGATAAAATGAATACGCAAAATGTTAAATTTGAAATTAGCATGAATAAACGTCTGAATGAGATTGATGAACGTTTTAGTACATCTAAAGACCAAATAGTAGACTCAATAAATAGTAGTTGTGAGAAAAAGTTTGATGAGATGAATAAAAATTTAGAAGTTAAATTAAATCAAATACTGAATAAGAAGGTAGATGACAATGTTATAGGTATAACAAATATTAATAATGATGAAATAGTGGAAGAGGTAGTGTTAAATAGTGAAGATAATGATGTTAATTACAATTCTGAGAGTATAGTGGGGGTAAAGAATAATGGAGAAACATATAATGAGGTGAGTAGGGGTAGAGAGTATTTTATATAAGGGTGATAAGGGTAGAATGATTCGAAATGAGTTAGAGTAGTTAGTTAGAGAGAGAGAAGGTTTGATAGATGTTTTTGATAGAGGGGTGTCATACTAGTTAAAGATTTTGTAAGGGAGCGTTAGAGTCATAAAAGGGGTAAGATTATGGGTAAATGCCAAATTGATGAAGTGAATTATAATAAATAACGGAGAATCACCCAAATTAATGAAATGTTATATAAAATGAAGGTTGGAAAAAAAATTTTTGGAAAATGAATTAATAAAAGTTCAATTGAGATTAAAAGGTAAATTTTATAAGTTTATATTCAAAGTTAATGATGTAAAGTGTGTAGTTTGTGGTCAAATTTAAATGTGAATTGTTTATTTTTAATGTAATAATAACAATATGAATTATGAATGTACTATGTTTTCTTATGTTATATTGTGTTTGTTAGTATTTAAGAGAATTTAATGAATTTAAAAATTTTTTGCGATGCAAATTGGGGATAAGAGAAATGTGTAAGATGTTAATGGGAAATGTTTATTTAATTTCTGATAGGAATCAGGGCAGTAATTTTGAATTTTAAATTTAACAAGAAAAGGTAGACAGAATGAGATTATGGAATTTTAAATATGTTATGATATGTCTTCATATATATGTTAGAAGTAAGTGAAAAAACAAAACCAGTGCTTCTTAACGCAAACCAGCACTGCTAGGGGGAAACAGATCAGTTGGGGATATGGTGTTGTACAAGGCCACTAGTTGATATTTTAATTTGTTGTTTCAGAGTTTGGTAATGCCGTGGCGGCGGACCTGAGCTGGCCAGCGCGTCAGAGCAGGGGCGTTAAGTATCTGTCTGACTTTATGGTGTTGGGATCTCGAGAGAGAAGTCCAGTAATGTCATTCAGGTGCGGTCACAGTCACTGGACCAAGGGTGAGTTAATTATATTTTTTTGGTAAACCATCAAGGGGGTTGTGGCGACATATCCTGGCTGATCCCTTTAGCATGTATGAGTGTGTCAATGAGAGTTTTTATGCTTCGGCATAAAACCTCTCCTTGAGGGGGTATTGTAACGGGACATTTTGGCCTACCTGGGGTAAAATAAAGAAATTGTATTTTTATAACGCAATCAACATTTTTTACAATGTAAAAATAATAATAATTGGGAAAAACGTAAACATAAAGGGACAAAAGGTAAAATTTATTGGTAACGACAGTGGTAGCACTGCTTGTGAAATTATTATAAAACAAGAACGGTTATAACGACGCAATAGACAAACGTGCAAAACTGTGCCAAGGTCAGCTCCGGTGACTAACAGAATTATGTAACACAACATCGGACGATCTTACGTCAGAGACAATCCCCGCTGTGGAATTCGGGTGTGTAAACCAAAACATTGTACTGGCGTAGTGATACGAACTGAGGACAATGCAAGTTGGTAAAACAGTCGAGGCAACTACACAAAATAGTGCCGTTCGTCTAGTCAGTCGGCAAGGAACATCTAACAACTAAGGACGCAAGTAATCAGTGCATCCGCCGGCTAGGCGTGGTTTTTGTCGCGCCCGCAAAACAACAAAATGTAACTAACAGTGTTAAAATGTGACGTAAAACTTAAAGTATACCTAAATCACATAAAATGAACAGTTTTCTTGAAATAATGACAGTTGTGGAGATGTAAAACGGATTATTAATTAAAACAAACGTGTGTGCGTGGAGCAATATGACTTCTTCTGGACTAAAAAATCAGCTAAGTAATCTACAATAATATAAAGAAAAACAAAATTTTCAACTATGGTTTAAATATTCAAAAATTTAACATTTTCACAATTATGAGCTCTTAAAATCTGGGGATAGATATGTGTGTGTGTGTGTGTATGAGGGAGAAAGGAAATCTTGTATTTTTACCTAAAAAATTATAACTTAATGGTGTTTTCTTTTTTAGAATCTAATAAAACAATATTGATTTGAATACTTAAATGTGAATTAGTAGTCATTTCAAACAACCATATTGTTTTCAACACGTCTAATTAGAGATCCTGGACAATGGTAAGTAAAAAGTTTGAGTTGGTACTACACAACATGGCGGCTGCACTAGCCGAAAGTATGTAGTTGTAAACAAAGTTTATTAGTGAATGAATAAGAAAGGTAAATTAATAGTTAACAAAACAAAAACAAAATATGAAATTAACAAACAAATAGACATTAAGACAGATATTTTACAAAATCAATTAGAGAAATGTGAGTATAATGTAACAAATATAACAAAGAATATTGAAACCATTGGTAAAGCCATTTCAGAACACGAAATTAATAATAACCATAAAATAAGTATCATACAAAATAAAATTAGAGAAATAGATAATTTCAATGTGCAAACTAATACAGGTATATATAAGTGTACTTCAACTGAAGGTAGTTTAAGATGTGTGAAAGATGAATTACGGGGGGAGATTGATAAAAAATTGACCAGGGTAACCGAAAGAGTAATAATCACCCGAGACTTACACAATGAGATCGAATTAGAGACATTTAGTTACGAGAACAAGGCGATACACCCGATGCGATTTATTAATCAAACCAGAGAATACCACCGCTTTAGCAACAGTAGTTGGGAAGTACAGTTAATGAAAATAGTTAAATGTTTTAAAGGAAGTTCCATTATATGGGCAGAAGCACATCGTTTAGAATGGGATTGTTATGAGGAATTTGAGAGAGCGTTTAAGGGGAAATATTGGGCGGAAGACGACCAAGAGATTCTAAGGAGCCGTATAATGGTGTTATACTCCTTTTTATTGCTGATAATAAAATACAATATAATATCTTTACACTTAGTCAATAATTTCAAAGGTCGGGCGCCATCTTGATCAAGAAACGTAAATCTAAACCTGAAGTTTACTTACCTTTAAAAGTTACTACAGGGCAGGAATTCGTTTAAGCGAACTTCTTGAGTAGCGGAAAGTGTTATGTGAAATAATAATACTTTGTTAAAATTTTTACCAAATGATATTACCCAGTTTATTTATGACATTTACTTACATATATTCTCCACCAGGTGGCGACAAAATTACTTTAAATTTTGTCTTTTACAAACCCTCCAAAATACCTACACAGTAAACATTAAACATTCGATATGTGGTTTATAGATATATATATTACATTTAATATTTATACATAAATTTACCTCAAGATGTTATTTTTCTATTTGGAACGTTTCGGGTACTGTCTTGTACCCATCCTCAGCCTTCCGGTTTTTTTGTCTGGTGAAGTACATATTGTGGCTTCCTGTTGGCTTCTGGTATTTCAAGTTGGTTTTATTGTGTGTGATTGTGGTGTATGTGTTAGTTTTTTGTGTATTTTCAATGTTGAGTGCTTTGAATATTGTGTCATGTTTTGTATTGATTTGTATTTGTTCAGGTATTTGTTTGTTTTCTGTTTTATGTTTGAATATTTGTAAATTTTCCCATATGTTCATTATGGTGCCTTTGTGTGGTATATGTTCCAAATAGAAAAATAACATCTTGACGTAAATTTATGTATAAATATTAAATGTATTATATACATCAAGAAACGGACTGTAGCAGAAAGTGATTGAGATATATATATATTTTTTTTTATATTTGCACAACCCAGCACTTTTTAAATAGTATTTTGTTCACGCTCTCTCTCTCTCTCTCTCTCTCTCTCTCTCTCTCTCTCTCTCTCTCTCTCTCTCATTCTCTGGTACAATTTTTAATTTTTTATGAGCTCTTTTTTTTTTTGAATAAATTTTTTATTGAAATGAATTTTACTGAATTGGTCATTTTCTATTTTCTTTGATATGTAAGTGTGTAAAATTATTGGAAAGCTGATACTTAGCTTCCAGTTTTTTGAACGTCGCACACCGCGAGTTCGCCGATTGCACTGACGATCACATCGTGAATTATTACACTTTGCCGAATTGTATTGTACTTTGAACTGTACCGGACCACTGTTATTTAATCCACTTTTGGTGGTGTAAAATTTACACAAACACTCTTAGTGAATACGCCGGCCGGCTCGGTTCACTGTCTGGACGAAAATGACCCAGAGTCTTTGTTAAATATTGCGTAGGTGGGGCAAAACTACGTCCCGAGTTCTTTGTTTAGAAACCCAACCCAGTCACATACAGTGAGTCTTACATTCCTGGCGTCTGACGTAATTGTGGGCTTGGTTGTTTACTGTTTATCTGTGGCAAATAGTTTTTTGCGACATTTGTAGCTTTTCAGCGAATTCGACCGAAATCCTGTTAATTCCAAAGTGCGTTGTTTAAAATATTCTATAGTTTATTCACCAGAACTTTATAGGGATTATGAAATAAAATTATTATTATTACAAAATAAATGGTTAGGGAATAAAAATACAATAATTATGGTTTTTAGGACCATAGATTTACAAAAGTATTATTGTACCAGAATTGTACCGTCACAACGGGAACCGGTAATTTTATAGGACACCAAAACAATAATATCACGATATATGTCACCAAATTATATAACGAGGCCAAGTATTTAGAGCCATCCATACCTTTTAAATCATTTGTAAGGCACGTAAGCAAACATCTGCCGCGTGAAGTTCAAATAACTTTAATGACCAAAGAAACAAATGATATGAATGAGTTGGAGAGAATTTTAGACGGTAATTTGTGTGGAAGTCTGAGTACTTATGATTATACAGCATTAAATGCTGAGCGTAACTGGATCTAGTTTTCGAGATATCACTTTTGGGCAGGTGTTCTTTAAAACGTTCGGCTGACGGCCTGCCCGTTTGTCCTATATAGAATTTGTCACAGTTATCGCATTCAAGCTTGTACACTCCAGTTTTCTCTTCAGCCAGGATATGAGTCCTTTGTGACAAACGTTTGGGACTTCCACACAAACTTTAAACTGCTTCATAATTGTAAAAAGGGTGCATACATGAACGCTGTGGAGGAATATGAGATATACAGAGCTTTTAAGTTACAAACAGACCAGCTACTTAATGACAAAGTTTCGTTCCGATCGAATCTGCTGTACAACACGGCCATCGATATCGATGGGTCAGCGGGCAATGATAACGGTCGTATAAGACAAAGTGCAACAGTTGGTCGTTGGCAACGAGACGATGCGCATCGGACTGTGCCGTGACTGTGTCAGTGTTAAATTATGTGTGGTGTTTTTGTGTTTGTGTATTTTAACTAGTTGACGACCCCTTTTGGGTAAATTTGATGTTTTTATAGTATTTTTAAACCTGATGATGAGAATTTATTCTCGAAACGCGTCGTTTTAAGAAAAAACCAAATAAGTCACAAGACGGAAGTTAATACAGGTAATTGCCTAATATTAATTCTAAATATTAAGGTTATCAATATGTAACATTCAGATATGATATCTGGCAGTTTTAAAAAAAGTGTAAGGCCGAAGCAAGGACAGGAGATGCCAGAATTCCTCCATAAATTTAGTCCTTGTGGAAGCAACTGGACGCCACAGTCCAGGGGGGGTCATAGTGTGTGTGTGTGGAAGGAGGTTACTATAGGGGGTAGTAACATTATATGAATATTAAAGCTTAAGTATATAATGTTGATAATGATGATCAAAAGAATTATGATTTTGTATTACCAGGGTAGGATCATGAAAGATGATCAATGAATTTTAAATAGCTAGATTGTTTGAAATAGTGAACTTGTGTGTTGGTTCTATATAGTAAATGTATAGATAAATTGTTTTGTTGATTTTGGTGAATTTGATTAATTGTTTAAATATTATTGCCTTACAATAGAGATTTCAATTTCTTCTTGTGTGTTGGAAAAGAGTTAAAATATTATCGACTGGAGTTGAACCTTTGATAAATCTGTTGGAATGCAAAAGAGAAGGAGACATCTATCATAAATCTTGTTACATCTCTGTGTTAGAGAAATTAGGAATTAAGAAAAAACCAATGCCTATTAACGTAAACCAATGCAGCTAAGGGGAAACAGATCAGTTAAGGATATGGTATTATACAAGGCCACTCTTTTTGATTTTTATTTGGATGTTTCAGAGTTTGGTGATGCTGTGGCGGTGGTCCTGAGCTGGCCAGCGCGTCAGAGCAGGAACGTCAAGTGCCTGACTGGCCTTGCGGTGTTGGGATCTCATAAGAGAAGTCCAGTAAGGTCATGCAGGTGCTGTCACGATCACTGGACCAAGGGTAAGTTATCTATATCTTTTTATATAAACAATACAGGGGGTTGTGGCGACATATCCTTGCTGATCCCTTTAGGAAGAATGAATGTGTCAATGAGAGTTTTTATGCCTTGTCATAAAACCTCTCATTGAGGGGGTTTTGTAACGGTCACGAGGCATTGGTTGACGTTACGTGACCCAGATAATGCAACAATTTAAAATAATAAATTGTAGTATGTTCTAACTTCATTTTATAATAAATCAGGGAAATTGAAGATAAAATATATGTATGCTGTAATTGTGATGCACATAGGGCTGATGCAGCGAAATTACTTCGCCGCCATTTTGTTTTGTATTTAATCACAGGAGGATGACTCCATCTTGTTTTGTTTGTTCAAATATTTAAAATATTCAGGTCATTAAAACACAAGTTTGTAACCAAATACTATCTGAGTTGATTTTTCTATAACCATTCCATTTCTGTGCTCGCTTACAAAAACCTGGACCCAAATGCAAAAATGTTATGTTGGCAACAACGCCACATGGTAAATCCACATGTAAACCAAATATAAGTGTTAATGAGATTTTAAAAAGGTAAGTTAAATAAAAAATAAAGTAAAAGTAATAAGTGAGTTAACACCATACAAAGCAGATTATTGCAAATAGACTGATTTTATTATATTCTACGCCTTAATATTGTAAGAAAAGTTATTTTTTGTACAGTAGTTACAAATAAAAAAACCTTTATTATGTGAAAATACCTTGTAAAACTTTTTTTATTTTTAATAAACATGCTTCTGATCTAGATACTAAAAATTAATTCCACCTACAGAAGAAATAAATAGTGTATCATTTTATGAAAACAGAAGGTCCAATTTTTAATTTGACATGTAATTTATAATTAGTAAAATAGTTTACCTTTTTCTTGTCCGTCTGGTGGCCTTTTCTCTATATTTCATTCAACGCGTTTCAGGACATATGCCCCATCATCAGGATATCCCTTGTTGAAGTTCGTCGATCGTTAAAATATTAAAAACACTGTACACACAATTCTACACATAACAATAAATATAATATAAACATAAAAACACATAAAATACCCAGATTTTAGACACACACGATATCGGTGGTGTGCACGATATCTGGGTATTTTATGTGTTTTTATGTTCATATTATATTTATTGTTATGTGTAGAATTGTGTGTACAGTGTTTTTAATATTTTAACGATCGACGAACTTCAACAAGGGATATCCTGATGATGGGGCATATGTCCTGAAACGCGTTGAATGAAATATAGAGAAAAGGCCACCAGATGGACAAGAAAAAGTAAACTATTTTACTAATTATATACTATAAGTGGCTTGGATACCGAAAAACATGGATGTAATTTATGTTGTTTTAACAAATCTTACTATTAAAAAAAATATAGGAAAAAATGTTGAAAACAGCCAGGCTGCTGGGACTTGCCTGTGCTGAAATGGCCAGGGTTGAAAGTATTAAATGAACAGAGTGGCTGACCATGGTAACAAAAAGCACTACTACAGCTAAATGTTTTTTTTTAACAAAAATAAAAGTCATGAACTTGATTTTACAAATGAAAGAAATCAGTACAAGATTCTGATGGTAATGCTGAAACATTTAGTTCAGAAATTTGTGTTAGTGGTTATAATCACAAACAAAATGTATCACTGTTGCACACCACTATAGGAAAATTATCTAGATTTCCGATCTGATGATAAGCTGTGAAGCTTGAAAGTGATAATCGGAATAATTTTTCTATAGTGGTGTGCAACAGGGATAATTCTGTTTCTGAAATATTTAGTAGGAAAGAAAATAGTTTTATGGGACACAATGTAAAATTATCTGACAATGATTATACACAAAAGTTTCCATTATATAAAAAAAATGGAGAACCATACATCTAAGATTTATATTTAAAATCATTTACTTTAATTCAGTTCGATAATTTCTAAAAAAATATCCCCCCCCTCAAACTACTTTCACTATTTATAGATATTTTTATTATGGAGTAGTCATTTAATATAATGTTATTTTCGAGTCACTTTACCTATAGAAAATGTACTTTATTCTTATAAAGAAACTGAACTATGCAGATAATCACGCATTAATCACATATTTATATAATTATGTGGCCACAAATTATTTTGTGGCCTGCTGGGCCGTGGTTGCGGATCTTCAGGCATAGATGATTTAAATTAAAATAAAAAAATTATAATTTTTTGTCTGGCAACAAAATTAATTTCTTTTTAACAATTACCATTGTTTGAAAAAGATTAAATGCATTTTTATTTAATTTCATCAAACTCATTAAATCAATACTAAACGTGAAAAAATTACCCCTTCCCTTTTAACTACCCTTTTCATTTATAGATATTTCATCTACCTTTCTATAGTGGATTATTACGACCTTCTTTTCAGGATACTTTATTTATCAAAATTAACTACTTTACTCTTGTTAAAACTTAAAATGTTGCAGGTAAACTACCCCTCTTCCTTCACCAAAATTAATAGGCTTTGAGTCCTCTACAACTCACACATGCAAAAAATTATTTGATTCTGTTTAATTTTGCGGCAGTTATAGTTCACCATAGAAAAAATTCTACACACAGACACTTTATGGAAAATGACTTTTCTTCACGTTTTGAGGGTAGTACAATCAGAATCAGCCCTTACATCGAACTCGATTTTTTTGCGATCACCATACTTGCATTTCCTTATGCAACATGGAAGTAAAAACCAAGCATAAAGTGAATAGAAATGGAGAGAATACAGGTAAGCATAGAAAGCACAGAGTAACATATTTTCATGGTACAATTTTTGTAATTATGAATGACAATCATTGATAACGGTGATTATTATTATTGTTTCTTAAAATATTCAGACTATTTTTGGACCAGCACATTACTGATTATATAGGAGCTGAATAAATAAATATACACACATACAGGTACAAACCTCATAGCCTCTGTAATCAACTTCGACATCGTCTCCGTATACGTTAATGTGTTGATTGGCATTGTTGAAGACAGTGGCTGGTCGTGGATTGCGAGGATTACAAGCCATGTCATCAGCAACCATCAGAATTATCTGACTGACATAACAAATAAACAATTGTAGCAATTATTCTACTCACACATTACGGAATTTCTTATTAAAGTTCAATTTATATTATTTTTGAAAGAGCAAACGTTTTTTGGAAACAACAATGAAACCATAACACTACGATGCATGGATGAGCAGAAGCATGGATGATGGACGATAAGCAGTATGAAAAGGTGTTATCAACAAAAATAGACTATTGAAAAAGAAGAGAATAAATCCATGATGGAAAGAATAAGGAATATTTGGAAACACACTGCAAGTAGGTTTATTTTCACTTGACGCACGTTACACAGAAATTATTATGTATCTTCAGAGGTTTGTTTGAATTGAAATTGAATGTTTCACTTACAATATCATTGTCAGGTAAAAATAAACCTACATGCAGTATATTTATTTGAAGATATTATATGGGAGACCTGCAGAAAACTCAACGAGTTACTTAATCGGATCGAATAATAATTGGAAACATAGCCTAATGAAAGTAGAGGACGTGGTTACAGAAGTAAAACTGCCAAAGCAATAGCAGAATGGGAACCACATGGATGAAGACTGAAGAGTAACCCTGAAAAAACTGGATTAACTGTGTATAAAATGATAAGAATAAACATGGTCTTCAAACAGAAGATGTTGAAGATATGTATAAGAGGCAAAATACTTTGCCGCTTTGGTATGGGAGAGCCCTCAGCATTAACAAAAATTAATTTAAAATATTTTTGGAAAAATCAAAACTTATGTTAGTTAATAAAAATCCACACAGTCAGATTAAAACACAGAAATGTAATATTGAAGTACAGTTATATTTTGTTTTCAACCATGACACACATATAAAGTAAGCAGAATCTGTGTTCATCTTGTACATGATATGTAAATAAAAAGATCGTTTTTGTGTTGATGATCCTCATTAAGTAAAAGCATGCTGATTCTGAAATTTATCTAACTAAAAATAAAAATCCACCAGTTTTTTGTGTTTAATAACATCACAAAATCACTTATGAAAACTTACAAAATTCATGATAATTAATTAGACAAGAACGTTTAAATTCTGTACACACAAACTATAACAACACACTAGCCGCTCTACCTGTCTGGAATACCAAGCCTCTTGACACTGCGATAAATTGATAACACATTTGCAACATGACGATAGTTGAACCAAAATCGTGACGTGTCTACTAACACTGCCCAGTTGTTTGTATGTCGAGCCTAAAAAAGTTAAAACAAAGTTTCACAGATGAACAAATCGTCACTACATCATTACACAAATTATTGAAAAATTACAAATGAAACATAGAAATCCTACATCAGTCATAGGCAACCTTTGAATTTATGACGGCGCATATGTAACTGAGGACCAGTTCGATAGGTGCACCCCTCCCCAACCCATCAATGGAAAATAGAAAGGTGCAGAATTCAATAGCTGGATGTTACAAACATTAACTGTCACTTTATAACCTTGTGCTTAGTGACATGGAGTAGCGAATCAAAAAAAGCTTTGCAGTATTTTTGATATACATTTGTGAAAATTTTTCACATTATGAGAATGTTATCAACAATCTGTCATCATGCACACGCACGTTAAAACTAACAAAACTTTAAACGAAAAAATGGTTAAACAGGAAAACATTTGAATAAAAATAAATTAAAGAACTTAACCACAATAACACTATTTATTTTCATAAAGTGCACAGAAATATAAAACTTGAAAAAATCAAGTTTCTCCTTTGGAGAGAAAGGTGTTTACAGGCTCTTGGTGACAAGCTCGACAATCTTATTGGGGAGAAGACGTAGCACGGTTCGGTAAATGGCTTGTACTATTTTATAATATAGTACTTCGATGTAGGTACAATGCGGGTGCGTTCCTTAGTTCAAAAGAAAAGAAAATTACAAAGTGGTTTGCGGGTGCATCACACCTTATCAAACCTTGTAATGTAGGTTGCTGACTGCTGTCCTACATTATAAGTTTCATGAGCTCCTACATTACACGTTACATGGAAATCCTACACATACACACAAAAGGCCGAAAACTAGATATTCTTGAACAACTAGAAATATATAAACACACAAAAACAACATCCTAACTGAACAGACATAATTTAAATCACACGTACTATTTGAACATATTATACAACACGCAATGAATTTTCGAATGACGATGCTGGCACCAAAAGCAAGACAGACAGTGCTCCTAGCGGCAGCCTCTGACGAAGCTCTAAGAAGCGAAAGCTAGTTTAGGCCATAAGGCAAAAATGTAATCACTTTTATCAATAATAATTTCTGTTCCATGTCAACAATATTATATATAATTAGTTAATAACATCAGACACATCATGTACAACAAAATTCAGGAATTTAAGTGAAACTATTGAGCATTTGACATGTTGATGGTGAGAACCTCATCCTTAGGGCTTTACTGTAACCTGACTTCTGCCACGTTTCATACCATGAGACATGTTTGGGTATAGGTACACATGGTACAGGTATACAACAGACGAAAGAGAAGCCTCAGCCTGTGCAGGTTCCCCAACAAACCCCTCCTCTACTGTAACATTATACAACAATATAAGGAACAATTTAAAAGTAGAAGTGACTTTGGCTGGTTCAAAAACTGCAGTAAGAGTTAACCACTACTTTTGGTATTGATACTGGGGTGCGACAACGTGATGCATTCTCCACTACATTATTTAACCTAGTTCTGGAGGCAGCCCATTCGAAAAGTAGATGTTTCTGGACACATCAGAATGAAAACCACATAAGTGTGTGCTTATGCTAATGAAATAAAAGAGGGCTAGAGGAAAATCTACTAACACTAGATAGTAAAGTGCATAGTCAATGAAATAGTCCTGCATCATATGTGGAAACAGGTGTTATTACTCCTATGAAAAGCTTTTCAAATCTAGTATTTTAAGCTAACAACTTAATATTCATGTTTAATATGGTAACCAAATCACTTGTACGAATTAATAAATTATTTACCTTAAATTATCCGCCGTGTGATTTCTTGTGCTTCGTTTATAGACGAAGCACAAGAAATCACACGGCGGATAATTTAAGGTAAATAATTTATTAACAACTTAAGCTGACTACATACAAAAATTTTATATGACTGGTAGTAACATATGGATGTGAAGTCTAGACATTAACCAGCACAGACGAGCAATATCTAAGAATACTTGAACAGAAAGTCTTGCAAAAAAACTTTGAACCTCTATAAACTGAAGATGGTTATTGGAGCGTTGAATGACCCATGAACTGGATCAACTGATTCAGGGTGCTGACTTAGTCTGGTTTATTAAGAGTAGAAGGGTTGACTGGCTGGGCCACATAAGACGAATGGATGACAGAAGAATGGCTATGAGAAGTGCAAATTGGAGACCGGTAGGAAGAAGAATTAGAGGCATACCCAGAAAGAGATGGTTGGATGATGTGGAGGATTATTTGAGATGTGTGAACATGAGAGGATGGAGACGGATGTGTAATGAGAGGGTGGAATGGAAAAAAGTCATTGAGCAGGCTAAACCCCACACTGGGTTGTAATGGCAGGAAAAAGAAAGGATGGATCAAGCTTTTAAAATAAGAATTATAATATTCATATAGGTTAACAAAAAAAATTTTTTTGCTTGGTGCCTCAGATTTTATAGCTGATTTTAACTATATTTGTCATGCTGATTATAAATATAAAAACCGTTTTTCTGTATCAGCTATACTTTTTGAGATACGGCTTCTTCTGTGTATATCCCTTATTCTTCTGTGTACAACATTCAGCTGACTGCAGGCTTTATTAAGACGCCATATTTGTTTATATAACCTTGTGTTTGCATCCAACATAACCTCTAAGTTCTGTTTTTGTAGTTATATTGAAAAGAAAGAAATGTATTCCAGTCGAAGGAGCTGTGTTAATCATCCTGATATATTTTGCTACGTATGTGGTGAGTACACACTGAAAGAAAATAGAAAAACTATTTCTGATTTTGTGAAAAGAGCGTATCATGGATACTTTGGCGTTAGGCTTGGTGACCAAGATAAACTGTGGGCTCCACACACTGTTTGTAAAACTTGTACCGAACACCTACTCCAGTGGACTAACGGAAAAAGAAGGAGTCTGAAATTTGGTGTGCCGATGGTTTGGAGAGAACCCAAAAATCACATTGATGACTGCTATTTTTGTATTGTAAATATTAATGGCATCAATCGAAATAACCGCAGCAAGTGGATATATCCTGATTTAGCCTCTGCAAGACGGCCTGTTCCTCATTCAGATGAAGTACCAATTCCAACGTTTCATCAGCTACCGGAGCTCTCGGCGGATGAGTTTAATCTTTCTTATGCTTGTTGTGATATAGATCAAGGTAACGATAGTGATTATGAGGGAAAATCATCAATTCCTCAACGTTTTAACCAAAGCGAGTTAAGTGACCTTATCAGAGATCTCAACCTCTCAAAACAAGCTACTGAAGTACTTGCGTCCAGGTTGAGTGACAAGAATCTACTTGATCATGGAACAAAAATTACATTCTACCGTATAAGAGAAAAAGATTTGTTACCCTTTTTTTTCCTCAAGAAAACGATCTTGTATTTTGTCAAGATGTCAAAGGGCTCCTAATGAAAATGGGCCTTCCCAAATATTGTCCAGATGATTGGTGTCTCTTTATTGATAGCTCTAAGCGGAGTTTGAAGTGTGTACTTTTGCACAATGGCAACAAAATTGGATCAATACCAATTGCTCACTCAACCAAAATGAAAGAAGAATACGATACCATAGTTTTGGTCTTGGATAAGGTTAGGTATCATGAACACGAATGGGTAATTTGTGTGGACTTAAAAATGGTAAACTTTCTCCTTGGTCAGCAAGGTGGCTACACAAAATATCCTTGCTTCTTGTGCCTTTGGGATAGCAGAGCAAAACAATATCACTGGGTAAGAAGAGAGTGGCCTACGAGGGAGAACATGGTTGTTGGGGAAAGAAATGTTATTCATGAACCCTTAGTTGGACGGAACAAAATCATCGTGCCTCCACTGCATATACAGCTTGGTCTTATGAAACAATCTGTGAAGGCTCTTGATCAGGATAGTCCATGCTTTGCATACATTTGCCAAACGATGCCTGGGCTAAGTACAGAAAAACTTAAAGCTGGAATTTTCGATGGCCCTCAAATCAGACAGTTCATAAATGATCCTCATTTCGTAGATTCTATGAATGAGGCAGAGCGAAAAGCATGGACGTCATTTGTCTTGGTTGTCAGAAACTTTCTGGGCAACCACAAAGCTGAAAACTATGAAGAACTAGTTAACAGTATGCTCAACAATTTCAGAGACCTTGGATGTAACATGAGCATAAAGGTTCAATTCTTACACAGCCACTTGGACCGTTTCCCTGAAAATCTAGGCGATACCAGTGAAGAACAAGGTGAGAGATTTCACCAAGATATTAAAACAATGGAGGACCGCTACAAAGGAAGATGGGATACTCATATGATAGCAGATTACTGCTGGAACTTGCAAAGAGACTGTCCAAACAAAGTTCATTCAAGAATGTCCCAAAAAAGAAGCTTCCGGAGTGTAAATTAACTTTTCCTTGTCTTTTTATCTTATTATTTTGAATATTAATTGTTATTTTAGCTACTGTAGGGATAATGATATGTTACTATGGGGTTTTTCGAGTAAATAAATTAAATTAGAAATTAAAATAGGGCTGGTCATTTTAAATTTATCACCTATACCTTAGGCCTAATTTAAATGGGATAACGTAAATCACGCTATTGTGATTTTTTACAAACAAGAGCTCATAGGCTAAAACTAATGTCAAATTCAAATTCAGCATATCAAATACACGCAAAATCAGCTGAAAAAGCCCCGGCACCAAAACATGTGTTGGGCTGTGAATAATTGTTTTCTTATTTTGATTATTTCTTATATACGAGTATAATTAAACAATTCGTTTAATTTTCCACTTTCAATTTAAATATACACAGCGAATAAAATATCTGTAATTAAATTTAAACCCAATTTAGAGTGTGTAATAGCTTGTTTTGGTAAGACTGGGTTTCAATAAATATGCTTTGTCTCGACGCATAGGCTACACTGCTTGAGACAGTTGGAAAATGATATCAGCACCACTTCACAGTACGGCAAGATATGTGTGGATTTGGTGCATACAAACTTGGTTTGTGAACAAGCTCTTCTGAAAGTTGTTCCTTTACAAAACGTCGTGTCACAAATAAAAATTTAACTTAATCTTTTCATTGATGTAGAAGGAACTTACTATATATAAAAAAATTAAATAACCCTATTTATAAGTATACTAAACTTAAAATTTTCTCAAATTTGCTTTCAACAGTTTTGAAAAATGCTGCACACTTGTAAACAACATGTTACAATGTGCCACATACCGAATATACACATGATACTGAAATATTAATATCTGTCTGAACACTGTTGTTATTTGCAACATCAGTCTAGAGGTCCCTGGTCACCAAGCCAGCCATGCGGTCAGTCATTCACACGTCCAACCAGTCACCCAAGTTTTGCTCTTGCATGTGAGACTTCCTGATAAGTTAGAAGAAATTAAAAAAAAAAAATATATATATATATATATACTATAATACTTATAACTATTTTACCTCAAGATATATTTTTTCCTTTAGGAACATATTTCGGGAGATCCTGTTCTCCCATCTTCAGCCTTCGCCATCTTCGAAGGCTGAAGATGGGAGAACAGGATCTCCCGAAATATGTTCCTAAAGGAAAAAATATATCTTGAGGTAAAATAGTTATAAGTATTATAGTATTATATACATCAAGAAACGGACTGTAGCAGAAAGTGATTGAAATATATATATTACTATAATACTTATAACTATTTTACCTCAAGATGTATTTTTTCTTGAGGAAAAGCAAGATGGCGAAGCAAGATGAGAAGCAAAAGAGAAGCAAGATGGCGAAGGTTGAAGATGGGAGAACAGGATCTCCCGAAACATGTCCCTAAAGAAAAAATACATCTTGAGGTAAAATAGTTATAAGTATTATAGTATTATATACATCAAGAAACGGACTGTAGCAGAAAGTGATTGAAATATATATATATAATTATCTTGGTTATGAAATAAAGATCAGTAGTTATTGTAATCAGACTTGTGTCATTCAAAGATTATGACTTTGGCTTAGCAGTGTACAGAATGCTAGCAGAGCATTCAAGAGCAAAATCACCATAATTTTAAAAGAATGATTTCTACATAAACATATCTAGGATTTTGTTGTCCATGACATGTCCATTGATTAACTAATTATAAATATATCACTACTGACTCGGAACACTAATTTTTACCAAATCAGTAGTGATATATTTATAATTAGTTAAACATATCTAATATTAAATATAACTACGAGAATGTCATCTGCACTTCAAGTGATGCAGAAGGTGAATTGAAGTATCTATGTTTGGTGCCACTTTAAGACACAGAACTGGGACGTAAGACGTAAGGACGTGATATAACAAGATATAACTAACTTTAAATAGAATTGGGCCACAACACGACCCCAGAATACAAGATACATGTTAACTGAGCATGTTAGCTGGAATGCATGATGAGAACTGACAACCTTAGTGCAGGAAGGCCATCAATGCACTGGTTAGACGATATTAAAGGAATCACCATACTCTATTCCCAAACGGAACAAAATCGACATACACAGTAACTCTTAATGATGCCTATGTCCAGTTGTGTATGAAGACGGGTTGCTGGACGATTACTCGGACCATGAGCCGGGTTATCTCTTACTGCAAATGAAAGTCAATTTATGTGCTACTTAAATATATACTGACAGACTGTAAGATTTTACTAATCTGTACAAACAATAATTCTAAAAAAAAAAAAAAAAAAAAATTGGAACTGGAAAAATAGTACTGGAAACTCCATTTCAGTAGGTGTATTTAGGTTAAGTATTAGAAATGTCATCATCACTACGATGTAAACTAACCTGAGTTATTTTTACGATATCGAAATACGATAGAGTTAGTACTAGAAGCACTAAAATAAATGAACTGTGCATTATCAATCAACGTTTAAAATAATGAAGAGAGCACCAATCGTGTATTGGCGGTTGCTTTCGTTTACTATGACAGTACCAGCTGATTTGTTTATCACCTTTCGAAAAAAAAGATCATATTTTGTTAGATTAACAAACATTTATTTACTCGTAAATGACATGCCAGCATTTATTAAACAGTGTTATGAAAATTAAAATGTTAGAATTTTCTTGTCAAAAGTAGGTACATACACTGGTATAAGGAGGAGTATATAATTTTAATGGGGTCCCCATGAGAGCATCATTGTATAATAGATTGTTATATAACAAAGTATAAAGTAAGAATGTTCCCATATTCTTATTACTTTTAAAATTATAATCGTTCATTTCATAATTTAATTTAAAAAGTACTTGGTTAAAACTATGTATCAACAATTTTCATATTATATTACTATTCACAGTTCGTTAAACTGCACGGCAACAATTATTATTTAGTCACCATTGCTGTGAAAATTTTCCGTGCTGATTTCCTTCGGTTCTTTCGCTAAGGGCGTTTGAGGTTGAGTGATTTAGTGAAGTGTTCAAGATGTTGAGGATAGTAGCAAAAACCTTAGGATCAGTAGCTCGAGGAGCCATCACGCAAAATGCGGTTAAATCGCAAGCCTTAGTTTCAAGCCGACTTATGTCCAAACATTCTACAGAAACAGATGATCAATTTGATGCGAGATATGAAGCCTATTTTAACCGACCAGATATTGATGGATGGGAAATCCGTAAAGCCATGAACGATTTAGCTGGAATGGATCTGGTACCAGAGCCAAAAATTATTTGCTCTGCCCTTAGAGCATGCCGAAGAGTGAATGACTACGCATTAACTGTGAGATTCCTGGAAACTGTGCAGTTCAAAACCGCAGGCAGGAAGGAAATCTGGCAGTACCTTCTTCAGGAAATTAAGCCGACTCTCGATGAGCTTGGAATTGATACTCCTGACAAGCTGGGCTACGACAAACCAGAACTGGCCCTACAGAGCGTATATGATATACACTAAGTAGGAGACAGTTATACATCCCAGGTAGTTAAAATGTTTAATTATGTGATTACAGAAATACATTAAAATGTATGTAAAGTTTATTACAAAAAAAAATAAAATTTTCAGCTAGTTGTTAAATGCTTTTATTTTGATCATTTTGCATTGAATTTGTGCAAATATACAGCTAGCAGAGTATTAAAAGTAAGTGAACATTTTGAATGCAATAATTATCGAAATACTAAAGGTACCGGGGTAATTGAAACAGTATTTTTGTGAATCTAGGAATATTTTTCTTTCATTTTCATAATGTCTGTGACTAAATACGAATTCTTAAAGAAATTCGAATCTAAAATTGTCTTAAACAGTTAACTTTCCGTTTGGAAAATTGTTTACATTGTAATCATGTTAATGACAAGATATGTACAGTTTTTATAAAATAAATTAATACTACTAAGTTTTTTTTTATATATTTGGATCAGTCAGAATTATTTAACAGACATCCTCAGGTCACTTAATTATTCAAAGTGCTTTCCTCATAATAAATCTGATAATGCTTTTATTGAAATACTTTGAAACTCAATAATTTAAAAGATAGTTTAGTAAGTTAAGGTCTGTCAATTAATACCAACATGAACACATTTTATAATTAGGTAATGTGGTACAATTATAATGATGTAGAAAAGTATTTTTTTACATGTGCACATATTGTTTGAAACACATCTGACATTCAAAAGAATAGGAACCATGAAATTCACAAGCATACCAATTTTCTTGTTTGTCTGTGTACTTTTGGTCTAAAAAAAGTATACCAGCCAAAATTCTTTTTTTAATTTGCAAAACAGATTTTATAATTTTACGTTTTTTGTGCTCTGAAAATTACCAACATGTATAACTTGATTATTCTTAAAAAAGTGAACTTGCATTTTTAACTGAAAACCAGAAGAAATAACCTTGCACAATGACATACATATAAAAAGTTTTTCAGCAAATGACGTTAATCTTTGTTTATTTCTGGGAAGTCTTTTCTGTTGTAAATTATAGGAACAATTTTAAAAATTATGTGGGATTCAGTTGTGAGACGCTTTGGCTTACTTTGGTATCCATACAAGACACATCAGTAGTTAAGTAAAGTGTGATATACTTCGGAGACTACTTTTATTACTCTATGTGATAGAGCTTAAATTTAATCACTGTTACATTTTATATGTACTTACTGCAAGGAGTAAGCAGCATTCGCATTTGTTGACTGGAAATTGTGCCCTGGTGGTTGTAACTACAAGTGTGATATGATAACAGACTAAGTGCCAACAGGTTTAATTCAAAATACATTTATCTACGTTACACTCTAATAATAACTTATACCACATAGTTTCCAATAACATAACACCTAATATTGCATGTTAGCAACAAAACTAGTTATTGGTGAAAGGTTAGTTTTTCAGTGGGAAAGACAAATATATACAGTATTTTCAAAAAAGTGTGTTGAATTTTAAGCTCTTGTTAAATAATAGCATCAGATTTATGAATAATACCCCACAAAATTTTAATCTGCGCTAAATTTATTGCAAAACAATATTTTGACAGTTCTGAATGACTGGACCTGTTTTTTTTTGCAATACCATCAGGAGTAGATTTTTAAACTTTATGAACATTTTCGTGAACTAACGCTAAAAATATTCCTCCAACTTAACGCTGTTGTACATTGTAAAAACAAGTGCTTTTTCTCTCAAGCCAAATGACAGTTCACTTTTCCTTCACAGAAAATTTGGAATGGTTTTTTTTTTGTAACCATAACTATGACACTTTGTTTCCATTTCTATTTACAACACAGTGTTTAGTCTTAAAGTATCAGTTTATGAACAGTAACAAAGTTTACTCTTAAAAAGGAAAGCAAATATGTTTAACTTGGTATCATAATAAATAGTCAAGTGCAGTTTCTGCAGTAATCAGTAAATTCTTGAATTACGTGCAGCAACACTTGTACTTTCTTTTGTTTTCATTTTTGGATTTTATCCGCCGTGGTCCTCTGTTTTGCAGTGTATTTCAGGAACTCGTGTAGATGCACATAAATGCTGATAAAAGTGACATTATTATTAGTGGTACATTTAAATAAAGTGATAAAGAATTTTCGTATGTTTCTATAGGAGGAAGTGTAGATGAAAACAGCACTCTTACACATACAAATAGCATATAATTTTGTTACGATATCGTGAAAACTAGCAAAAATTTTTAGGTTTAAGTTTGTTAAACGTTATTTACATAATGTAAGCATAATTTGTGCACATTTCTCCTGTCGTAGCAGGATTGATACCGTCGTTTTGTTTCTTGTACAGACCATCAAACATTTTTTACTACTACTGAATGACAAGCATCATTTTGTCATTATTATTACTCAGTTTGGCAGCATCGTGTCCACTAAAAGACTAAAAGCATGTAAAAATTGTAGGTTTTAGTTACTTCTGTATCCCCATTGCAGAACTATATTTCCCTTTACAAGTGATACTCTCAAGTGTGCAGAATGTTTGGATACTGCTGCACTCACATGTGTGTAAGGAGCAGTGGTGCAACCAAGGGGGGGTTGGGGGTTAGAACCCCCCGAAAGTCTGGAAAAAATTGTGTACTCAACGTATGTACAAACAGTAAGAACATAATAAATAAAGTATCTTATTTATATTGTACTGCTGTTTTTAGAAGAAACCAATGTATAAAATTAATAGTATTATGAACATATGTTAGGATTGTAAACAAAAAAACTGAGTGTTAGTCACTACCAACATAGAGGTAGACTCCAATATTATATAGAACAGCATTAAGAAATACGTGTTGACAATTATTATATTAAATTGGAAATAAACATTCAAATAAAATGAAAGATTAATAGAATAGTAATCTAAAATATACTAATTATATGGATAATTCAAAAAAGCAAATAAATGTAATTAATAATAATTAATAAAATTGTATATGTTGTTAAGAGTCATATGAGGGAAAGATGTGACGAATGTAGTTAGGTATCTAAATGGCAAATTGTAAATTGTTAGATTTGAATTGTATTCAAATGAAAGAAAATTGGTTTAGTCTAATTTTATATTTAAAAAGAGCCACATCAAAAAGTCTAATTTTATATGTAATAAGATACACATTAAAAGAGTAATTTTTATAAAAGAGTTTAATTTTGTATTTAATAAAGGAAACCTTTAAAGGAAGGGAGTTAACATTGATATTGAATTTAATAAACATACGAGAGTATAAATCTATAACATTGAAAGAATCATAATTTGTATACAACTTAATAAACAACAATATTTCAAGAAGTCTGAGTATATCATTTAGAGAACGCCGAACTAAAAGAAGAAGCCTGTACTGGAAGATAGTTTGAGTGTCAATACAATAAAATTCGATATTCCGAAGAAGTATCAATTTAGTAATCATAGAAGAAAATATAATTCAACATTTAATCTAATAAGAAATCCCATAGAAGGAACAGATCACGAAGCCTAGCATTACCTTTAAGATGATAAATATCAACTACAATTGAACCCGTTGCAGTTGTGAAGAGTTCAGATTGAAGCTATTTATATTTATATGGTAGATATTCTTACCTTGTTATTTATTAAAAAATTTATACACTAACGTTATTTGGTACAGATTAAAGAAAAGAATAAATCATACACAGTATTAAATAATATAAATCAACTTAATAATTGTTAACCCTGAGATAGTTTTCTTTTCATGTGCAGATAGAAAAAAGTAATATCTGTAATTAAATATCTTAAATACAATATCTGCAAATAAATTACAGCACAATATGTTAATTACTATATTCTTACAAAGTAACATTTTTACTATTACTAAATGATAAACTAAAATGCAGCATAGGTAAGTTTACCAGAAGTGAATAAATTGTTCTTTTGCCAACGGCGCATGATATGTAATTGTGTTCGTACTTTTCAAAAAACACCAATTTTCATCAAAAGCGTAACGTTTAGTTTATTGCTATATTTTCCGGTTTTTGAGAGTGAACTAGATTAATCTGGGTGGCCTGTCAATTTCAGTGCAAAGGAAAGTCATGCATAGTTAAGAGTCAGAAAATAATGTATAACGTGTACAAGTTTATTAAATCGGAAGATAAGGGAATATCAGAAAGAAAGTTGCCGGAAAGGGTAGCTGAGGCGTGCGGTGTGTCTCTAAGTAGTGTTTTTAGAATTATTAAAGAAGCATCCACATATATGGGTGACATAAAATCTTTCAGTACTTCCTATAAAAAATGCTCAACAAAAGAAATACAAACTGATTTAGACGATTTTGACAAGTGTACTATTCGATTAATTATTTACGAATATCAGTTCATAGAAGGGGAAACACCAATATTCAAAGTAATTTAAACAATTTTTAAAAGATAAATTAATTATAATGGTAGTGCATCTAGTCTGAGCCACATTATTCGTCAAATGAGATTTTGTTGAAAACGTGCCAAAAGCAATAGGAAATTTTTAACAGAA
Organism: Magicicada septendecula; assembly: GCA_034769895.1. Classification (NCBI taxonomy): domain Eukaryota; kingdom Metazoa; phylum Arthropoda; class Insecta; order Hemiptera; family Cicadidae; genus Magicicada; species Magicicada septendecula. The sequence continues at coordinate 1,435,425,416 of CM068367.1, read as the reverse complement.
TAACTCATTAGAAAGTTAAGAGAAACTATGTAAGAAAATTACGGCAATTCAGAGAGGAACAGCGGCCTATAGTTTACATAGACGAAACTGAATTCAACGTCAGTTAAAATAAACGTGGATAGACGCCGTTCTTCTCTGAATTCCCATAACTTTCTTATATATTTTAGCTTAACTTTCTATTGTGTTATTCTACTAAAAGTTTCCTATTGCTTTTGGCATGTTTTCATCGACAAATGTGGCTGAAAATTTAAATGAATAAATAAATCCACCTGCAACATCATTAACGACAAACACGATTAACTGGTTAGTGAATAATAGGATTTCTTTAGTCCATTTATCTTAACCTGAGTTCTATTCACTAATTAAACAAAGTAAACCAACATACAGAACTCTTATAATATCCACTGTTTTGGCAAACCATGGACATTACATTTTACCACTTCCACTCTATCATCCTGACTTCCTGATCTTAATCCTGGAACTGATTTAGGCAATCGTGAAGAAGCGTGCTAAAAAAAACTTGCATTTTCCAAAAAACTTGCATTTTCCATACACAGTATTAGAAACTTAGCAAAAAAGGAATTTGAGTGTATTTCTTTCATAGATTGCACATCAAGATGTGACCATATCATGAAAATTGAAAAGATTACGTGAAATCAGACCAAAGAGTGTATAATGTGACAGTTCGTTTCAAAATTAATAAATAACGAGATAGGAGCAGTGAAGACAATTTGAGTTATAATAACAGCGAATGAAACATTAGTGGGATGGAAGAATTGAGCTAAATATTTGTAATTGGTTGTAAGTAATTAAATGCTATATTACTTAAACAATTTTGGTATAATTTTTTCATTAATATTGTCTCTCCTGTTCTTTATGGACAATTTACATCTGTTGTTTTTTTAAAACACAGTTATTTCACATTCGAGCCTGTTATTGATGTTACTTATTCAAACAAATTAAGTTGCCAGGGTAATGTTTACTATATTCCTGGATTTTGTTGGCCATGACGTGTCCATGGATTAACTAATTATAAACGTATAACCATTGACTCGGAACACTAATTTTTTATTGGTAACTTTCACCTTATAGCTTGAACTAGTTTTCGTCAGAGGCTCATTTTTACCAATATTACTACGTTTTTTCCTGAATCGTAACATGTACACAAATTATTATGTTCTTCAAAATATACAGTGTTTGTTAATGTCTAGGCTCGACTAGAAGATCTGGAGAAAGACTGGAATAGACACAACATGCCAAATCACTCTACAAAATAATTGCAGTAGGCCTACTAAATGTTAAACATTTAAACAACTCGTGAAATCTTTGTATGGTACCTCTGTTGTGTCTATTGCTTGTTTCGTCTTACAAAACGTCCATATGTACTGTTTAGTAGTGCCGAATTAGAAATTGAAAACAAAACCTCCGTACGTAGACTTGTGATTCAGGGAGAAGGCTGATATTTTCAAAAGGCCTTTTTATACTGACGTGTATAACATACTTCCCGCCTTGGCCCCACTACAAAGTGCGCAACTGCTTTATGTCTGATTATTTTAATTATATTATTGTATTATTATTTCAATAAAGTCGGCGTCTACTGATTAAGTAATTTAAATTATTCAATAAGCATATGCAAATTAGTAAGCCTGTGCGTAAAAATGATTTTAACTCATAATTTTTACAAACATTGTGTGTATGATTCTTACACGTGCAGTATGCCTTTCCAGCATTATAGGTGGAACGTACATGAGTGAACGTCTATGAAGTAAAGTTAATTTTTACCTGTTCTTGCGACATTGGTTTCTTATAAGTTGTGTATTGTTGTTTCTCCAGGAAAAAGCCCTCCTTGTAAAGAAAAGAATGAGGAAAACTAAAATTGTGCACCTTGTTTCTAAATTTTTAAACCCCCCCCCCCCCAAAAATCCTGGGTGCACCACTGGTAAGGAGGCTTCTGGTACACAGGATGTGTGTGTTTTATGATGTCTGTATAGTGACTTTGTATACCAGAAACAGATACATAAATTTTATCTCAGCTTGTGTGCAAGTTTTACATTATCCTGGAAAGGTCATATTGAAGGTTAGGTAGTGGTTACAAGAAAATTAAAAGTTGAAATAGAGTAAACCTTCTCAGTGGCATAACTAAAGATGACTGCGCCCCTTCCTCCCTCCAGAAAAAATAACCAACTTTATCCTTCATCATCATCATCATCATCATCATTATTCCTGCATCTCCTAAGTGGAGCATAGGACATCAATGAACTTCCGCCACCGGACTCTGTTCCGCGCCATCGTCTTGATCTCAGGCCAGGTCTTCCCTCCTTTCTCCATCCCTTCCGCTATTACACTCCTCCTCCATGTGTTCCTTGGTCTGCCTCTTCCCCTGCTACCTTGTGGGTTCCATTCCAGGGCTTGTCTTGCTATGTTGTCTGTCTCGTCATAATGTATGCCCAATCCACTTCCATTTCCTACGACGCATCTCAATGTCAGTGGGTGTTTGATGGGTTCTTCTCCACAGCTCTTCATTGGAGATAACTTGTGGCCGCCATATCCTCAGGATATTCCGCAAACGTCTGTTCACGAATGTTTGGAGTCTGCTAATCAGTTGTTTGTTAGTCTTCCAAGTTTCACACCCATAGAGCAGTACCGACTTGACATTTGTATTGAAGATGCGTAGTTTGGTATTGGTGTTAAGTTCCCTTGATTTCCAGATTGATCTCAGCATTGCAAATGCTCCTTTAGCCTTATTTATTCTATTTCCTATATCCTCTATGGTTCCTCCCTCCGTGGTGACCATACTTCCCAGGTAACAAAACTGTTTGACTTGTTCGATCTCTTGGTTTCCTAAAAATAATAGTGCCGTATTGCGGTTATTATAACGCATCTCCTTGGTTTTCTTTCCATTAATCTTCAATCCCACCTCTGATGCTTCGGTTTTTAAATCGTTCAGCTTTGCTTCCATATCCTTAAAACTGTTGGTTAGCAAGCACAGGTCATCCGCGAAGTCCAAGTCCTCCAACCTATCTGTCAGTCCCCACTGAATTCCTCTTCGGCGATTCATTGCCTTCTTCATCATGAGATCCAGCACCATAATAAATAATGTTGGTGACAGCAAACATCCTTGCTTCACTCCATTATTTAATGGGATGGGCTCGGACAACATCCCCTGATGTAAAACTTGACATGTGTAGTTCTCATACATTTCTTGAGTTAACGTAATAATTTTCTTTGGAATCCCAAACTCTCATGGCTTTCCATATCTTCTTCCTCATTACACTATCAAACGCTTTTTCAAAGTCTACAAATAGTATATACAGTGACGACTGTAGCTCCGTGGTTTGTTCTATAATTATACGCAGTATTGATCTGGTCCATACAGGAATAACCTCTAAATCCTGCTTGTACTTTCCTCAACCTTGAGTTAACTCGCTGTTTTATCCTTTCAAGAATTACTCGTGAGAGTACCTTACTTGGTATCGAAAGGAGGGTAATCCCTCTCCAGTTATCACATTCTAATAAATCTCCTTTCTTCGGAAGCTTAATCAACAGTCCTTTCTTCCAATCTGAGGGGATCTTCTCTTCTTCCCAAATCTTCTTAAAAAGTGGGAATAGAATCTCAACTGAAGTACCCATATCCACTTTCAAGGCCTCCGGTGCGATATTATACTTTATCCTCCTCTTTTGATGTATGTGCCTAATACTTGCAATCTTCAGTCCGAGTGTGGCTACTACCAAATGATGGTCACTTCCCACATCTGCCCCCCTCTTGTTCCTCACATCCAACAGGGAGGTTCGCCGTATCTTGCTAATAGTGAAATGATCGATCTGGTTCTCCGTTCTATGGTCTGGGGAAACCCTTGTCACTTTATGGCAGTTCTTATGAGGGAAGATGGTGCCTCCTATCACCAGCCTGTGGTCACTACAAAGTCCAATAAGTCTTTCACCATTCTCATTTCTAGTTCCTATGCCATGTCTCCCCATTATACTTTCTACTCCTTGATTATCATTGCCAACTTTCGCATTCAGGTCTCCCATCACGACCAGAATATCCCTTTTCTTTGCCTTTAACAGGGTTCGATGTAACTGACCATAAAATTGCTGTTTGTCTTCTTCATGTAATAGGTCTAACCCTTGATGCAAATCGAGCTACTACAATCCTTTCCGAGACTGGGTACCATTCTATCAAACTCTTCCTTGTCTTCTGGGTAATCAGTAATCCAACACCCTCTCTATGTTCTTGCTCTCTTCGTGAGTACAACAGCGTATCCCCTTCCTGGGTCCTTATCTCACCAAACCCATTCCATCTCGTCTCGCTCAAACCCAGTATGTCCAACCTGTATCGCTTCATTTCCCTGGACACTTCAGCCAATTTTCCTACCTGCCACATTGTCTGTACATTCCACAGTCCAATTCTCGTGTCCGATTTCATGCCAAAGGTCAAATCCATTTTATCCATCTGGCTTCTATTCATTGATGTTCTGTAATGAGTTAATCTCGGGTGTGTAGGTTATTGGCCTTCAGTACCCAAAGCCTGGTAACTTTATCCTTACCCCCTAGGTACTACTTTACCTCGCAACATTTTTCAAACTCCCTCCTAAACATACTAAACAGAGCATAATTATTCAGAGAAATTGTTTTTAAGAAGTATTTTTAAATTGTATATCAAACATTTGTTTGAAAGAGAATTTACATAATATTTTTATACACCATTAGAAAATAACTGAAATGAGAATCACATTACTTATATTTACTGCACATTTGTTACAGGATGATAAAAATATACTCGTTGCTACATTTTTATAAAGTTTGAAACATGGTATTTATTGATATGTACATAATATTACAAAACACATTTGTTATATGCCTTACATTATAAAACTTGAAACATGATATTTATATATGTACATAATGTTACATAATATTACAAAACACATTTGTTATATGCCTTACATTTTTGATTATTGAATAATAAAATAACCTATTTAAAATGATGTCTACTGCTCGGGTTCACATTTTAAGGCTACTCCCTAACAAAACCCCGACGGCTTTTTAACTGTAAAAACTGTCTAGCTGACTTTTCTAAATATAAACATCGAGATCTCTTGTGTTCAGTACTAATTATACTAAGATCACATAGTCTAGTACCAGACATCGAGTTCCTTAAATATCTTTTTATGATTTTTAGTTTTGTAAACGACCTTTCGCTACTTGCGACTGTGACTGGCAAGGTTATAAATGCTGTGTGAAGTTAATTACATTAATAACACATTTAAATAATAAAATATTGCTCTCCCACTTGAACCTTAAAATTTTCCTCTCAGCCCAGGGTCCGTCACACGAACGTTGAAATGCAAGGATCATTGCAAGGCTATAATAATACCGTACACAAACTCGCATTTATGCAGAGAAACAATTAAAATTTTTATTCCATTCTTTCAACCTTTTAACATTTTATTTACTTACTTTTAAATTTTACTCAAAGTTACTCAAATTTTATGCCGACTTAAACTTCTCTTCCTTCACATCATTTACCATTACTTTTATTATTTAAAACATAAACAAGACCTTGAATCATTTTACACAAACAAATATATATTTATTAATACATGACCCTATCTTATTTTATTATAGACGACCCAGATTGCTGCACACGCTACTCTCATTCCATCAATTTACCCCACCCCCATTTATTTATTTTAGAGATCTCATTAAAAAAAATAATTTTGATTTTATATGGTTACGTGTTTTGGTGGGCTCTTCCCCGACCGCGTGGCGCGTCCCACACCAAGTCCTCTTTGCGGTGTCCCAAAAAGTTTATTATTTCATGTTTCCTTCTTCTTTGTCCACAACTACACTCACTATTTATTTTACGACCTCATTCTACTACTGATAGCTTTTCTAATTAATATTTAAAATTTTATTGAGGCTCCACATTTGGTAGTTTGCCTGGCCAGATGAAGCGTTGGTTGAGGACTACCATGAGAGTTAACAGAAAACCCCACTTCTAAACTTTTTGAACAAGACGGATATCAATGCCTTCTGGTGCTAAAGTCCCCGTCACTGCACATTCAACACGTGCTACTCCCGTGTGTTGGACGTCGACGAAATCTCACTGCCACTCTGCACGTCACACAAATGGGCATGGTCTCTAATTATGGTTCCGCCCACTTCTGAACACGTGGCACACAAAATTTACAATCAAGCCATGTTGTTTTTAGCTTCTCGGCGTCGTTTGCGCTCCGCAGGTGTTTGTGCGCGTTACACAGTACTGTGGTTCTGAGAATTAAACCATTGTTGACAACCCGCCACATTCCATTGTAACGACTTCACCTCACTGTTCCTTTGTTTGAACGACAATTTCAACTACCATGGGACTGATCACGCAGAGGAAAACGAATTTATATTAATAAAATTGAAATAAAACCCTCTCCCCTTTTTAGCCTCGTTACAATACCCCCCCAATGAGAGATCTTCTGCCGAAGCAGAAGAAATCTCATTGCTAAACCCCTATGAGGATCGGTGAGGATATGGTGCCAACAACCCCCATTAGTTCTTACACATCATGGGTAAACTACCCCCCCTGGCTCGGCGACTATGGCTACACCTGAACGAGATTACTGGACTTCTCTATCCGAGATCCCAACACCATAAAATCGAACAGACACGCACCACAGCACACCTAACCTTCTAACATGCCACCCCCCAAAATCCAAACCCCGGGTCTTATACCATGCCAGATCCTCAACCGATATGTTCCCCCTTGTCATGCATACTGGGTCGCCTTCAGCAATACTGGGTGCATACATATACTTATTAATACATCCTAAAAAAAAATCTTATTTTTAAATTCAAAAAGTTCATTTAAATTGAAATCAAATTGATATATCTATTACTTTCTCAAAGAATAAAAATAAAAATCTTTTGCATGAATCCATCAACTCTATTAATTCTCTTCAGTATTAATAACAATCCTAAAGAAAAACAAATTGAACACCTTATTAAAACATGAATTCACTTACTCTACCATTTGTTTACACATATATTCTAAACAATATAATTCAATTAAACACTAATAGTACACATAAACAATAATATACTTGAAATTCAAACATCTATATGGCAGGCATAAAAAACAAAATTTTTTTTCCAAAAAAAATTTTAATTTATCAAAATATACTTTTCTCCGTATTCAGAAACATTTAAAATCATTTAATTCAATTAAGTGACAAAATTGCATCAATCAATTGCTAGAAAATGGTCTTGTCTATAACATCAGCTGATCTCTCTGGGTCAAGTCAACGACCTTGACATACCTATGTTATACAAAGCTACATCATAAAGTACATAAAGCATCTTTAAAATTCTTTACTTTAGTACAACATAATAAAATAAGACATTTAAAATTAACATGGTTATTCGTACAATCAACAATAAAATTGACATTTAAATTGACCTAAATTACACATTTTATAGCTTTACATTATTCTCGAATTCTCTTAAAACCTGTCACTTGTTTCAATTAATTTTATATTTTGACTATGACTTTCTTTCTTTAATATTCGCAATCTCAATTAGTTTGGGTGACTTAATTATTCATAATAATTTGATTTACAACTTGGCATGTATACATTTATAATCTTCCCCCTTTCTGACTCTAATACTCACTTAACAGCTTTAACTAATATGACACCCCTCTATCAAAACATCTACCCCATTCTCTAACCCCAACTTACTACTCAACTCATATCGCATCATTCTACCCTTATATAAAAAAAATACTCTCTACCCCTTTGTACTCACGATGTGTGTTCCCTTCCCACTGCTCACTCCCTTATGTTGGTTCCTGGACTCCCCCTAGGTAACCCTTTCCGGCGCTAATCGGTCCCTTCCCGCCACAACGCTTTTCGTTGAGGACTCCTTATCACACCACCCCCCCCTTACAAAATTCCCCATCAACTAATTACTCTCCCCATACATCACTTTCACTTACAAAATATCTCCATTACTTATTTATTATCTCAAAATATCAACCATTACTCTACATATTTTCCCCATAGCTACTGTGTCACTATCAATACTCAAATTCTACATTACTTTTATTCATAACAATCTTACTTTATTCAACTCCCCTTCTAAACTTAACTTGGACCGATCTAAATGTCCTCACGAAATAATAATCACCCAAAATCTAACCTTTACCGTCTTTTACAAACCATTTGAAATTCTTAACTCCCAAATTATTTCCATCATTTAAATTAAAATCTTTTAACCACATTGAAATCACTATATTCAAACATTAATTATATTCAATTTTCATTATATTCAAACACTCAACTACCTTGAAAAATTTGCAAATCACTATAAGTGATATACTACAGCTGATTTTCTTGGCAAGGTGAATGACCTTACTACAGATATATTTCAAAATTATATAAAGTACACATGTTCATAATTATTACCACTAACATATTAACAATAATGACACAATAAAACATACTAAACAGAATCGGATAAACATTTTATATACTTGAAAGTCTTTTGAGTGTTAGCAAAGTCTTTTCTGAAATCATTACACAAAGCACATCACATTTAAATCACTTACTCCTACACAGCCTATCGATTACAATAGTATTTTTGAATCAAGTAAAACATTATAATTGACTCTATCACTTAAAATTGGTTACTCTCATAGGGACATACATCGCTACTCATTGAGCCATAGTCATAGCAACAGTTACTGAACAGCTCTATGTATTGTCAACCCCCAACTCTCTCTATAGAGTCGTGTTATAAGTTGACCGCCCGCTGTTTACAGAGGTCGTCACCCTCTCACTGCATTTACAGCTACACTCCCACTACATCGTTACTTAAGGTCCCCCCTTTTTCCCAGTTACAATTAGGTAACCACCCCCCGGATGAACCGGATCGAGCGTTTGCCTTATGCACAGATGCTATATCTGTGCCCCTGGCTTGTAACGGCCAGCTCCTTTTCCACACACACTATTGTTTTCTGATGTTGGACTGTGGCGTCCATTTGCATTCCCAAGAACGGAAGTTGCATGTATGAGGTATAATCGCTGACTATACCGTTCTTGGTTCAGCGTTACATAAAAATTCGGTATTACTGATGTCCGAGGACACCAGTAATTCTACTAAAATGATTCACAAACCCTTAATCACGGCACTATCACCACCTTCGACGATAGCCGCTGTTCCATAGTTATGTAGTTTCCCCTGTTTACCCCCTGGTTCAATTTCAACATTCACCAATTTTGTAACTACTTACATAATTCCACGGCCAGGGCCTGATGAAACCGTGACCGCCCGAAATGTGGGGAAACTACCAAAAGACATATAAGGTCAACGCTGACACTGCTACTACAGTTCACAGAAGGTCAACTCTTATATGTTTGGGTATATTAATTACTTTTTCATTCTTAACATAATACATACAATATACTCATAATTAACATTGCGATTATTCCATTAAAACAAACAATTCACATTTAAGGTTAATCAGAAATTACACACTTTACATCCTTACATTTGCATATAAAATTATAAACATATTTTAATTTTAATTGAACTTCTATTAATTAATTATCAATGATTTATTATTTACCATACCATTAACTTTTCCAAAATTTTTCTTTGTTATCAACCTTCCGTTTACATAATATTTCATTTAAAAGTAGCTATTTAGACATTGAACATTTTGATTTATATAAATTGCATTATAAAATTTCATACTTACAGTACATCACTCACATACTGTCATAAACAAACAAATACAACCATCAAACACCAATAACTCCATGTACCTTCTGAAACATTTTAACAACCATGTTATTCTACAACCTAAACACAATTTAACATTTATTTATTTATTAATTATTATCAAAATTAAATCTCAAAAATGATTAAATTCATTAGAAAAATTTCTTTATACAACATTTAAATCAATCAAAAAAAAATATTTAAACATCTCAAATTACTTTAATTCCCTCAATTATTCAAGAACACAACATATTTCGATTATTATCAAAACAATTACAATCCATTAATTACTTTCATAATTATTCTTGTTATTTATTTAGTCTGCTCAAAATATTATTATTATTAGTATTAAAACAATTTCTACTACATATACACACTGTTTACATTACATACTTGTTACAATACACACAACCAATTTCACCAAAATTTATTTACAAATCTTCATCATTAATTGTTCAATTTTACCACACTTCATTTCCAAATTCAGCAAGGTCATAACCATACATTAAAATATTTAATATATTTAAAATGTCCATTTATTGATTTCTTATCTAACCGCCATCGTTGTATAATAGTCTTACTTTTTTATAACACTTCTCATTCTTACATTCAATTTATTATTATTATTATTATTATTATAATAATCCATTACCTCTATGTCATTCATTATACCATTATAATTTATAGGATTATTTCCTTTTGTTATTTCATAAACCTTGTCAATATTAGTTATTTTTGTCCAGTCTCCATCAGTATTATTGGTTAACCTCAGGTAAGTAATTTTATCATTATATTCATTTACTACATTCATTAAAACATCAGGTAAGTTATTATCATTTACAAAGGCATTATCAAAATATTTATCTATCTTTCACAATGTAATTCACTTTTTTCATCTCTCTCAATATCTAACACCTGCACTAACCTGTCATAACCTCTATTTATTTCAAAAATCTCTATCCCTCTCTTTCTCTCATCACAACACCTTATCACATTTTCTCTCTCACTCCATGCAGAGGGTACTAACTCATAAAAATTCGGGGAACAACTCAAAGACCTCATGTCTTCCAATAATACGGGACTTTTGCCCTTCAATAACAACATCTGTAAACACCTTAGTTTACAATAAACCTGGGGAAAATTTACCCTCTGCTTCATACCCACAATATAACTCTCTTCACCCACTCTCTTTAACCCATCAGCACACTCTAACATTCCATTATTACATCCTACTTCCACTAAAACTTCATCAGCACTATTTTTGATTATATTCTCATAATTCTTACCCCTACTTACCTCCTTATTTGCCATCTGATCGTTTTTATTTTCGTCTAATTTATCTGTTTCTCCACTATTCTTTACCCCCACTATACTCTCAGAATTGTACTTAACGTCATTATCATCACTACTCAATACTTTATTATCTAACGCTAAGTCTTCCACTATTTTGTCATTATTAATATTCGTAACATTGTCATCTAACTTCTTATTCAATATCTGATCTAATTTATGTTCTAAATTTTGTATTCATTTCATCAATCTTTTTCTCGTAACTGCTACTTACTGATTCTAATATTTGTTCTGTAATTGTATTCTAACATTCATCCATCTCATTTAAACATTTATTCATATTAACCTCAAACTTAGCATTTTGTGTATTTATTTCGTCAAAACGACTGTTTATAATATCAAATTTACTATTCTGTATGTCAAATTTAATATTTTGTTCATTGAATTTATTATTCATTGTCTCAAATTTGTTATTTACTTCATTGAATCTATTGTTCTGAACATCAAATTTAATATTAATATCCCCTCTTAGTTCACTGAAATTACTATACATCATATTATACAATCGTGTTAACATATTGTCCTCATCGGACTTCTTATTTTGGTTGACTGAAATAGGTGTCGATTGATGTTCGACATCTTTCATTATTTTTGATTCGGTTAATTGGCTTTCTACATTACTGTCAGTGAAGCTGACTTCATCATTACTTTCACTCGTTTGAATTCCTGAGTTGCCTTTGTTGGCCGACTCAGGTGACATATTTTCATACATTAACTTATTTTCGGCTTCATCGCCTACAATTATATTACAGTAATCCCTTAACATTCGTGAGGGTTACGTTCGCAGAAACCTCCGCGAATGTCAAAATCGCGAATCTTGAGACTATCTTCCCGTGTATAAAAGGGGGTTAGGTTCTGTAAAACTTTAATTGAAATGAAAAAAATATGTACGTACTATGTTTATTAAGCAGTAATATTAACATACATAGATATTGATTATACTGTACTTTATACATATTGAAAGTTAAAGTTTATTTGCTAGTTGATGGTTGAAAATATTTTGTGATCTGTGATTGTTTGGCAGAACAATTATACATTTCAGTGTAAGGAAGGCTCGCTGCATCGATTTCTCTTTTTAAATTTAAGGCTTCTCACCAGTGAAGGGTCGTTTTCTATGGCTTTCTCAACAAGCTGTTGTTGGAGCTTTAAAATTTCTCCAATAACTTTTGAAGAAAATATTTTACCTGCAATAAAAAATGTTAAGTTGTAGAAAACTTAAAACAATTATAAAACCTTTACAGAAAAAAAAAGAAAAACTTTTACCTTCAGTTTCTGGATTCTCGGTCTCGTCTTCAGTGTCGTTGTCGGTCTCTTCAATGATCTCTATTAGTTCTTCTTCAGTAAGACCATTCTCTTGAGATTTTATTAATTCTTCAACATCATCTCGCGTCATATCGTCGAAACCATCACCTCCGACCTGATGAGCCAGTTCCACAATCTCTTCAACTTGTTTGGAAATTAAAGGCATCTTGTTTTCCTTTTGTACCACTTGAGGCCAAAGATTTCGCCAACAAGCATTAATTGAACTTTCTTTCAATTCCATCAATGATGCATCGATTTCGGCAATACAGTTTGCTATGTTGAATGTTTTCCAACTATATGTTACTGTAGCTTCTGAATTTTCTTCGATGGAGTTCAAAATTCGTTTTAAACATCTTCTTGTGTAGTAGGCTTTGAACGTAGCTATGATTCCTTGATCTAGCGGTTGGATTAGCGACGTCGTATTCGGGGGTAGAAAAACCACTTCAACATTGGGATGGGCCTCTTTTAAACTAGATGGATGACAAGATGCATTCTCAACTATGAGGAGAACTTTGAAACCAAGGTTTCTATATGAGAGGTATTTTTCCACCTCATGAATGAAGCAGTCATTAAACCATTCCAGAAACAATGCACTAGTTACCCATGCTTTCTTATTTGATTTCCAGAAAACACGCAACTCGTTTTTATTTTTGTCTTTGAGAGGACGAGGATTTTGCGATCTATAAATCAGCATCGGCTTTACCTTAAAATCGCCTGATGCGTTGGCACATAACAGAAGAGAAACTCGGTCTTTTGCGGCCTTGAAACCTGGAGCTGAACGTTCTGTTTTGGACAGAAAAGTTCTACTTGGCATTTTCTTCCAGAACAACCCTGTCTCGTCAGCGTTGAACACTTGTTCTGGACGATATCCTCCAGTTTCAATAATTTTAGCAAGTTCTTCCGGAAATTTCTTAGCACTTACATGATCTGCGGAAGCCGATTCGCCAACGTCTTAATGTTGTGCAAACTATGCATATGTTTGAAATTGTCAAACCAACCTTTACTCGCCTGGAAGTTAAACGATGATTCAGAAGGATCCAGGTTGATAAGGTCATATATTTATTTAGCTTTGGCCCGTATCAAAGCTGAACTTAGCGGAAGTTTCTTCTGGTTCATATCTTCTATCCAGACACTTAATGCTTTTTCAGTTTCTTCCAAACACTTGTTCCGCACTTGAGATACGGTTTTTGCACTGATTGGAGCACTTGCTGCAACTGTCTCTTATAGCCTTTTCATTTTTTTAATAGATCTAACAGTAGACTCGTTAATATCAAAAAAGCGACCTACAGCAGATGCACATTCTCCCGCTCGTAGCCTATCTAATATTTTAATTTTTTCGGAAAGGTGCAAAACCTTTTTCACTCTTTGCACTGGAGGCGGCATCACGAACCTTTTGTCACTCATGCTTACTAACAACTGAGAGAAATGTAAACAGAGGGGTACATAAACCGTAGCCTAGTCTATTTTCTCAGAATTGTTTACACAATGTGTGTGGCACGGAGTCAGCCGGAATTCTCGGAATTGGCTACACAAAGAAAGTCTACTCATACCCCTTAAACAATTTTATTTACGTATTTTGCAGGTGGTCTTAATGTTTTTTCTAAGCTTGATTAGTACAGTATTATAATATTCTAATGAAAAAAAAATCAATTTAATACAATATTTTTTTAATCCGCGAATAACCAAGTTGCGTATACACGAATGTTAAATTTGTTTCTCATTAGTAGGTTCGCGAATAGTTACGTTTCACGAATGTTAAGGGATTACTATACTTTCATTTTCGTTAGTAGCCATTATTTATTCTTTATAACATTTGTTAATTTAATCTAATCAATTTAACTAATCATAACACCATTTCAATCTTGTATAATTAAGTATACTACATATCGTTCAAGCTGTACGCACTTTTACGTATTTTTGCGTACTGTTACTCAACCTTGAATCAAACTTGCATTTTAATTGTAGGTGTGGTCTTTATATTTTAATTTCAATTTATAAAAACTGTCCCTGTTCGGGCGCCAATTGTGAAGTTAATTACATTAATAACACATTTAAATAATAAAATATTGCTCTTCCACTTGAACCTTAAAATTTTCCTCTCAGCCCAGGGTCCGTCACACGAACGTTGAAATGCAAGGATGATTGCAAGGCTATAGTAATAACGTACGCAAACTCGCATTTATGCAGAGAAACAATTAAAATTTTTATTCCATTCTTTCAACCTTTCAACATTTTATTTACTTACTTTTAAATTTTACTCAAAGTTACTCAAATTTTATGCTGACTTAAACTTCTCTGCCTTCACATCATTTACCATTACTTTTATTATTTAAAACATAAACAAGACCTTGAATCATTTTACACAAACAAATATATATTTATTAATACATGACCCTATCTTATTTTATTATAGACGACCCAGATTGCTGCACATTCTACTCTCATTCCATCAATTTACCCCACCCCCATTTATATATTTAGAGATCTCATTAAAAAAAATAATTTTGATTTTATACGGTTACGTGTTTTGGTGGCCTCTTCCCCGACCGCGTGGCGCGTCCCACACCAAATCCTCTTTTGCGGTGTCCCAAAAAGTTTATTATTTCATGTTTCCTTCTTCTTCGTCCACAGCTACACTCACTATTTATTTTACGACGTCATTCTACTACTGATAGCTTTTCTAATTAATATTTAAAATTTTATTGAGGCTCCACGTTTGGTAGTTCGCCTGGCCAGATGAAGCGTTGGTTGAGGACTACCACGAGAGTTAACAGAAAACCCCACTTCTAAACTTTTTGAACAAGACGGATATCAATGCCTTCTGGTGCTAAAGTCCCCATCACTGCACATTCAACACGTGCTACTCCCGTGTGTTGGACGTCGACGAAATCTCACTGCCACTCTGCACGTCACACAAATGGGCATGGTCTCTAATTATGGTTCCGCCCGCTTCTGAACATGTGGCACACAAAATTCACAATCAAGCCATGTTGTTTTTAGCTTCTCGGCGTCGTTTGCGCTCCGCAGGTGTTTGTGCGCGTTACACAGTACTGAGGTTCTGAGAATTAAACCGTTGTTGACAACCCGCCACATTCCATTGTAACGACTTCACCTCACTGTTCCTTTGTTTGAACGACAATTTCAACTACCATGGGACTGATCACGCAGATGAAAACGAATTTATATTAATAAAATTGAAATAAAACCCTCTCTCCTTTTTAGCCCCGTTACAGCTGTACAAATGTTTGGCACACTAGACGCAATAAACTTATTTTTAATCAATAGATAGTCAGCCAACTGGCTGAGTTTGCTTATTTTATTACTTTTGATATCATCTTTGACAAAATTTCTAAAGCAAATAACTTCATTGACCAAAGCAGCAGTCACATCGGATTCATACTTTTTGCAAAACCCAGAGGCTGAGTATTAGTTGTTCGTCTGAAACTCTAATAGATTTTCTGGTTTCAAAAAACTGAAAGTATCAACTAGGCATAGTGTACTTTTAAACCTATTATTTAATTGTGAAATTAAAATATCAATAGCTTTCAAAAATGCCTTTATTTTAAAGCTGTATAAAGGGTCACTAAATTCATAGTCCTTTGCAAGTTCGTCAAAAAAAGTTTTAACTCTTCTGTTGCGTTTGGTGTTCATTGAAGGATTGATGTTCTACTTAGCAGCTAATTTTCTGGCTTGATCCACAACATCGTCGAATTGTCCCCGCAGATCCCTTACGGTATTGATACTCTTCTGAAGGAGATTTTTCGCATCGTCCAGATTAATGTCAGGTCTCTGAAGGAATTTCGATGTGATCTGAATCCTCTCTAAAACTCTGCTTTGAAAAACAAGCATCAAAACAAAATCAAATGAAGCCATTTGTTTCCTAAGACCAGTTGCTTCTACTACTTCACTGGTCACGTTTGAAGCCAAAATTATTTTGGTTAAGCACTTCATCACTGGGATGAAATTAACATTGATTGCTAGTAAAGCGTCGTATCTCGAAGACCACCTTGTAGGACAGAGTTTTTTTAAGGTCAAGTTTATAATGCATGTATCGGTTGATTCTGCTAAAGATTGCCATCTTGGTAGGCTTTGACTGAAAAACACATATATACTGTTTATTATATCATAGAACACTGAAATCTCTAAAATAGATTTCACACTGTCATTTAAAACTAAATTTAAATTGTGATTAGCACAATGCACATATTCAGCGGTAGGTGACTTCGATTTTATTCTAGCCTGCAACCCTGTGTAAATTCCACTCATGACAGACGCCCCATCGTAACCCTGGCCTCGGCACTTATCCAAAGATATTTTCTTTACTTCCAAAAATTTAACTACATGCTCCTCTAGGCCTTCAGCCGACTGTTTTGAAACTTGCACAAATCCTAAAAATGATTCAATTATTTTAAGTTGATTAATATCCAGTTTGTAAGAAACGTACCTCAAGATTATTGATAGTTGATCAATTTTTTGAAATGTCTTGTGTGGTATCCAAAATGAGTGAAAAAAAGGATGATTGTTGGACCTCAGACAATATTTCACTCAAAATCTGATGAGATGCTAAATGGATCAATTTGTTTTGAATTGTAGGGCTTAGATATTTTATTCTGCTACCTTAGTTTTCCAGATGGCTCTTTAAAATAGGATCATATCGAGAGAGGAGATCAATAATATTCAGAAAATTCCCTGACTCACTGGATATACTTTTGATGCTTTCAGAGCATTCAGAGCGATGACCCCTGAAAGCTAAATTGCAAGTTGACATCGTTATGATAACATCAAGGATTCTCTTTATTACTTCAAGCATTTTTTCTTCTTTTTCATAAAAAAGTACTTTAATGTCTCTGTACTTTTTCTGATTCCATAAGCCTTACACGCATTAGTATGGCATTTACTCCATTCGTGGTCTTTTATTTTTGATGAGAGATTTCCCCAATCATTGATTTTTCCCGTGGACTATGCTTTGTTAAAGTTTTTATCAAGTCTGTTAGCGAACAGTCAACAGGGTTCGCAATACACCCCATTTAATACCGGAGAGTAACAAAGCCAAAAACGCTCAATTTTCTGTCCAGTCTTTGTTTCACAAAAATAATAATCTTTTGAAAAAGACCTATTTGTTTTGGGATCTTTAGGAAAAGGCCCTTGAGGTCTGCATGGTTCAGAGTTTAAAATTAGGGATTTAAACTCATCTTTTTTTACCTCATCTTCTGAGAAAAGGGCGATATCTGTATTAAATTTTCCTGTTGCATCATCATTGCTGTTATCGATATTTTCTACATTTTCTTGTACTATACTATTTACAACGGTTGATGATGTTGAAGGGGCGTTAAAATTAGTATTTAAGTCTGTACTCACATTTTGGTCGACTTCTGATTTTGAATCATCTCCCAGAAAATTTAAAGTGTTGTTTTCTTCTAAACTTTTATCGCCTTCACACACTCTCTCTCACCAACTCCATCGGACTGACTCGCAGAACCTCCCGAAAAATCACATTTTTTAACAAAAAAGTGTCAATTTTTGGTAGTTTTTTATTTTTTCTTCTTTGTGTTTTCTCCTTTTCCGAAATTCAGCTCCTCTCGGTCGTTTGTTTCCGTCCATGGTAAATGTAACAAATTACTATTAATTAATTTAAAGAAAAAAAAAATATTTAAACTGAACACAAGTAACCGTAACCAAAAATTATTAAAACATGCAGCACTACCGAACCGCACAATCGTGTTATTGACAGCGTATGGCATATTCTTGCCGAGATTGATAAAGGTACCATTAAGAGTCAATGCAAATAAATCTGCTCCAACCAGAAGGTCAACTGGACCCGGAACATCAAAAGTGGGATCCGCTAGCATATAACCTTTGAGTCGCTCTTTTATTTCTGGTGGGAGCTGAACATGAGGCAGATTGCATGATATTTTATTAAGAATCATGACTGGGTGAGATTTTGCTAAAATATTCCCACTGAGCGAAGACAATGTCACAAAGGTAAGTTCCTTTGTTTTCACTGGGGCGGTAGAGATGCCACTAAGTTCTGGAACATCTGTTTGAGAGCGGTACAAACACAAAGTCTTAGCACAACTTTCTGAAATAATTGTTGTTTGGGAAGCACAGCTCGTATAACTGCTGCATTTCCATTGGCAGATGTGATATGCACCAAAGCGGTTGCGAGTAACACAGTGTTATTCTGATTGCAAGAAACACCTATCAAGGTAGTATCCTGGTGATACTCTGCAGAGTGGTTTTGCTTATGCATCGTCGTTTCAACAGAAGGGCACAAGGTAGTTCTATTTGACTGAGTCAATTTTTGTTGCGGTTGTGCGGAGCGTTACGCCCTATGGTGACGCCTACGACATACATTGCATGTGTGGACGGACTTACAGGTGACTAACTTATGTGATCCAAAACAATTTTGACACAAGTTCTTATTTTTAACAAAAGCTTGTCTGTCTTGTACAGTAAGTGCGGAAAATCTGCACATCTATATATGTTGTGTGAATTTGATGAACAGAAGATACAATGCTGAGTGTGAGTAGTGACCATCGCTATTTTGTGCAGTTTAAACTGGTTTGTATTCATTTTAAAACCACTGATTTTTTGAGAGGTTTGAAGAGAAGGTTCATTTTTTGAGATGATATTAGTTAAACCCGCTGCCTCTTTGCAAAAACATTCATTTTCTAAGAATGTAATTACTTCTGTAATGGTAGGAACATTTTGTAAATTATCTCGAGAACGTTCAAGTTTGGTCCTGAATTCCGTGTCAAATCTACGCAAAATATATGAGGTCAACAACAAACTTTCGCTAGCAATATCATGTCCTAGTGCTTTGAGCGCTTGATAATTTTCATTGTAGGTCGACAGGAAATTCCTCATTTGTTTAACTGAAGGATTGTGCAATTGTTGTAAATCAAATATATTGTTTACGTGAAGTGTTATCAACAATCTAGAATTCTGATATCTTTTTAGCAAAGTTTGCCAGGCTATGGCATAGTTTGTATTAGTGACAGGCAACGATTTAATTAAATTTAGTGGCTCATCAGTCACACAAGAAAGCAAGTATGTAAATTTCTCCACATTAGAAATGGTTTCATTTTGTGCACTGCATTTTCAAACAGACTGTGAAAGGCTACCCATTTCTCAGGTTGTCCAGAAAATGTTCCCAAGTTTAAGCTAGGTAAATTTACGATGGGAGTAGGCGCAACTAGTTGTGATGCACCAGTGTGAGACTGATCCAAGGTTGCCTGCGGTAGCGATGGTAGAAAAAGAGCACACGAACTTTGTATAGCTATATTTAAGTCTGATATAGAATCTTGTAATCTTGAAATCTGTTCATTATCCAGATCTTCTGGTAAAGGTGTTGTACTAAATAGTTTATTTATAAGCCTTTCAAATTCAGCATATTTATTTTCTGCGGTGGAACTAAGCAAACTAACTTTTCGTGTTAGCTGTTCAGTTAAATTACCTATACCAATATCCTCCAGAGCGACAATTTGCTTGTTAATATTATGAAGCCTACTCTCAATCAGTTCACTTTGCTTCACAAAAGAAGAAAATCTCATTTTGGTAATTTATTAATACACTCGCTTTAAAAACAGATTCAGATGTAAATAACAAAAGAGTTCTAAGTAAAAGTTGTAATTCACAATGTTCTTCCAGTATTCAGTAATTTCCAGTCCAAATAATTTTAATTTATTTTTTTTTTCTAAAATACCAATAGCGTAGATGACAGTAATAATGGTAATATGGTAATAAAGGAATATGGCTACTGTATTTTATAGAAACTAATACAGAGGTCGGTTTTGAAGAAACACACTACACTTCAGAACTATGCTTGCTAGATAAAACATGAAATAACACACGCTGCACAATGAATCAATAAACTATGCTTGCGTGAGAAAACATGAAAAAATCATAACAAAATGAAAAGAGCACTGAGTATTGGCAATTCTTGCCAGTAGTAAATAATTGTTTTTTTTTTAATATTTAAGCATTACAATAATTCAATAAACGTAATAATAAAGAGCGTAATAATTAATAAAAATCTTGCTTTCCAACGTGCTGGATTCTGAATGAAAGATGCTATCCGGGCTGGACAGACCAAAAATGTGGGGTTCTTTTTTATTAGCAGTGGACTGTATATTGTAAAACTAAATAGTTAAAAGGATTTACTCTCATGTAATCAACAATGCATAAATATTAAGCGTTCATTGACCTTGTCCTTGTGCGCTGTAAATGTCCCGTTGTAAGCAACACTTCGCTGATTTTTTAGGCAGTCCTAAACTTCACAATAATATTCTAATAAACGTTAAACACATGAAATAAGCACAAAGTAAAATACCAGCGGTGAATAGACTTTCTATTCTTGCGGTATGCGTGTATAAACCAAAAAGAACTGAACTGCACGATATGCCTTACACTACAGGAAAGAAAACGCTCTAATCATGCCTGCTGATTACTATGTGAATTGTACTTTGAAACAGTTAATGGGAGTGCACTCTATTAGAGAACTAATGAAGTAGAGATAGGGGGAGTTTTATTATTGTTATGAAAACAAAATATCTGACAGATAGAATTTAATACACCAGGGAGAAAGTCGAAGGGCATACCTTAATGAGTTAGCTGTATGAGACAAGTCATTTAAGTTAGGGCTGATGACGCGTGAACGTCATTCAAGCTAGCTTAATCAATGAAAACATGTAAACTAACGTCAATTATAACTTAAGAACCTATGTAGTTCATAGAACACTGATGATATGTTAGATGATAAGTACAAGTGAATACTTTAGTTGACATTCTTTATGAAGTATCGTAACGAATGCAAAGAACATTCTAGTTACAATAACTTGAGTTGTATGAATAGCAATAAATTATCAAAGACAAAGTGAACAAAAAGGACACTTAAAAGTGAATAAGTGATATAAAATTAATAATTATATTACAAATAAGCCATGTTAAGATGAATGTTGTTACAACACAAACAAGCCACCCCAATACCAGGGAAAAAACGATGAATCAACTATATCAAATGTTTAAACTAAAGAAAATAAAATGACGATGACACGACAGACGACTACATGACCCAACCCAAGTGATTGAATCAACAGATAAACCAAATAAAATAAAACCAAAGGAGAAGGGAAAAACCAAAATAAAATGAAATCGAAGAAGAAGGTAAATGAAAATGAAACAAACCAAGTATAAATGAAATAAAACGAGAAGAAATGAAAAGACACAAACAAATAATATAGAACAGAAAAAGGAGAAATGTAGACTCAAATATAATAATCAAAAAAGAAACCAATAAATAACAAATGTAAAAGATAATTATTAGTATCGACTAAATAATCAATGTAAATGAAAATTGATAAAGTAAAGACAAACAAAGTACACTAACCAAAGAAATAGAGTTTAAATGTAATAAAGGACTCTATAATGACATGAACTTGTTAACAGTATAACTAACCTTTGTAAAGTGAGAGATAGAAAGATAGTGAACATAAGTAAGTGACCAAGAGAATATAATGTTAGGTAATACCCACTAATAACAATTAAATAAAATGTAAGAAGTGCAAAGTGACAGTGTAAAACCCCAAAATAAATAGAAACCCTATTGATAGGTATAAACACCTAATAATCAGTGATGAACACTAAAGGTTTAATGGTGAATAGTATTATTAAATAAGAATTTTGTTATTTATAGTATTAAGATTAATTGTAAATGAGGGATACAATAGTATTCAGGGAAGGAATCCCATAGAGTGTCAAAAGTTAGTGTTACCATGGCTAGAGAGTAAAGTTTATATAAGAAAAAAATATAGTAAAGAAAATAAAGGCAAAATCAATAAACACCCTATATTCTAAGGGATAGTCAGTTAAATAAATTTAAATGGTGTAATGATGTTTATCGCCAAAAAATAAGTAAGAATAAAACAAATTGTAAACAAACATTGCATAATAGCTGTTAAAGAATTGTTCGATTAAATCTATGAATAGGAATATGGCTGAAGGGATTATACAGACCATAAGCCTAAATGTTATATTATATTTAATAGAGAATAGTAGATAATAGCCAAATTGTAAACAATGGCAAAATAAATAAGAAAAAAGATAAAGTAATATAAATCTAATAAGACTGGAGAGGCAGTCAGACAATAATAGACAAACCATAATGTAGAAACTAATGAAAACATACAATTATTATAAAACAGATCCAAAACAAGTAAACAAATCATTTATAATACCAAAACAAAACATGTATGAGGGTAAATTAATTTGTAATTTATATAAAATAAGTAAATGTAGCCAATTACTACTTAGGCCTATGAAAAGCCTAACTGTATAAAACCAATAACTACAAATTGTAAAAAATTAACAAGAATATTAACAAATCCAAGGCAAGTAACTAGTCAAGGATAATTAGTGAATCATATTAAAAGATAATGTTAAATTAAGGACATAAAATAAGAAAGAAATGTAATTAGATAATATCAAAATTGTAATGGGGCAAAAAGGGGGTTTTTGTTTTTTTTTATTAAATTTATTTAAATCTATTCTGTCAGCATTGCAAGTCCCCTGCAAATTAATGTCGTATTCGAACAAAGAACAGTAACATAAACTTTTTGAAAGGAGTGTAGTTGAAAAAATGCCAGACTCGCTTGTGGATTCAATATTGTCACGTACAGAGACGCACACGCACTCGACGGCGCACCGCTATTAGGCCTAAACATAAAAACTGACGCTAAGAAAATGGCTAAGCTGTAAGAACTTCGTACCATGTGCTTTGAAGCTGAAGGAAGCCGATTAGAGGCTCCACCTACCTGAGCCTACATCGTCGCCATGTAATATCGTCAACAACTTGGGCACATTGAAAATCCATGCTACCTGTACGGTGACGAACAATTCATAATATGAAGGCTGTGCATTTCCGTTTGTTTAACAAAAATTTATTGGGAAGCTTGGTGCACAGTTGCCGCGTAGTCGACTTACAGCTTCTGACCGCGCAGTCAATAATAACATCGTTCGAGTTAATTAGGGTCAGCCGACCAACCCAGTGTATATCAAAAAGGTATGTAAAGCAGTGTAAACAAATCTAAATTCATATGGAACAGTGAAAACCAGTAACATTTTATCAAAAGTGAAACAACAAACTTCTGGACACTGAATAAGAGAACTCTGTGGGACGCGCCATGTGGTCGGGAAAGACGACGCTACATCATGTAACAGTATTCCACCAAAATTATTATCATTATTTTATATAAAATGGGGTTTTAAAAGTATGAAAGTGAGAATGAGCAAACTGGGTCGCCTTTGTAGATTAAGTTAGTCATTCTATTTTATTCAGTAGTAAGTGAACTTTGATAGTATGTATAAGTGACTTGAATAATATTTGAAGTAGTTGTCATTATGTATTAAGTAGTACGATAAAAAGAATGGGGTTATAACAGTAGATTCAAACAAGAAAGGAAAAAGAAAATGTCATGCTAAAGAGAATAAAGTAATATTTTATTTGAATTTATAAAAATATGTGTTGTCAGTTGCATTCACCTGTTGTTTTTCTCTGCCAAAGTACACCAGACGACACCTGGTAAATTACCGGTAAAGGTAAGTAATACGAAATTTCAATAATTTAATAACTTATTAACCTGTACTACTTCAGTTGACGCCCTAAACAGGGATGAATTTACAGATTTTAATAACCTATTAACTCGTAATACTTCAAAATAAATGTTCAAACAATAATACATAAGAAAACCCAGCTTTGTGGGATGTCAAAATATTTGAAAGAAAATACGAACAGTAGTGATAATATTTCATACATAGAGAGGAAGACGGAAGAATAATAGCAATCAGAAGATATACAGTCATTTTGAATAAAAATTCAAATATGATAACAATGGTCTTAAGTCAAGTACAGCCAATCAGGATCAATCAGTTACCATGACAACTGAAACGTTATTTATGAATTTTCCGTTAGAACCTATTATTCCATTTTTGACGCTCAACAGGAATAGACGCCAAGCCGTGAATGACCAACATTTTAATATGAAACGTTTAAAAGTAATCCAAATTTGAAAAAATGAAGTAAGAAGATGAGGACATTCAACTGATGCCTATATACCGGATTAATAATTTCTAAAATAATAAATTTAAACCAATTAATACGAAAAAGAAGCCAGACGTACTTAAATCCCAAGATGATTGAAAATTGATGATTATCGAAGACAACAACCCATTTCAACTGAATGACATTACACCTCAAGTCGACTGATTTGATAAGTATTGCTGAGTTACCCGAATTTATGAAATAAATCCTCTTTAATTTTTTCTGATAACACTTTGAACTCTCACTATAAACTGATGATCTTATTTCTTTCAAAGATTAATAAGAAATAAAACACTAAACTTATGTTAACTAAGAAAAATAACCTGCATAAAAATTACGAACTTTTGAAACACACCTTATAACACTTCAGGAACAAATTATAATTACACATTATATTATATAAGTACAATTAATGTAAGGTAGTGTACTTTATTGTAATCAAATTGATATTTTTTTGTAATCACAAGAATCCAGAATCTGAACGGAATTAATAGTAAACAACCAAGCAGTCGCCATGTCCGACTAAATAATTGGTTCAGATCGCTTCGCCGAACCTTGAGATTTTTGTCTTATAATAATTGCCGGTGCAAATTTGTTGAATAACAAAATATAATTTTATATCTTACTGAATAAATCCTAATCGCAATTTAATAAACTAGTACAGAGTTGTAACCACTGTTCTTTATTTCATAGGAAAGTGTAATATATTATTTGTGTATTTTAGCGAACAGTAAAGGTGACGGTAAGCGCTCACGTCGGAAACTCGGCGAACTAACAACTAGATTAAGAAATTCGCACAGGTGGTGGGAGTAAATTTGAATACACCATATCGTCATAGCTAAGAACGCTTAATCGTCCTATTTTTTATTTAATTGTTTTCAGTTAAACAATTTGGCGCCACCCGGGATTTATGAACACATACTGAAGAACAGGTAAGGTTTCCACTCGCGTGTACTGGTAATTCAAAGGATCTCTACGGACATCGTCAGCACAACATAAAGTAACGACCACGACGTGTGAGGCGAACGCACGATACATACAATTTTAAGAGACGTAAGAATCTACTCGTTACAATGTGTATAATGAATAGAGTAGGGATCTGAATTGATGCTAGAACGAAATAAAATACTCATTACTCAGAGATTATGTATATGTATATAGTTGATGAAACAATATGGGTATAGATGAGATAAAGTAAAGTAACAAATATGTTAGTTATCAATCGAATTATAAATAAAATTTACACGAAAAATTATTAGTAGGATTACTTATACTATATGAGATTTATTTTGTAGATTTTCTTTATTACTATACGTTAGGCATTACATTAGGTCAATTGAGTTTAATATTGATTTGTTTAATATTATATTGTATAGATATTATTTCAGAAGATAATTGAATCATTTAGTAAAATGGGTGAAAACCGTGCATTGAATTTATAGCTTGTTTTATAATAAGATTTAAGACACTTATATGTAATTAATATGTAGATGCGTTGATGTTAAATACGTTCAACCATTCCAGATGGTTAGCAATAAATTCATAAATGCAATTAAAACAAAAAGGGGGTACACCAATTGTAAAACAAATTATGAAAGTAGGTCAACATGCTATATTCCTCCCGGATGAAGATGGACATGGTGTGGCGACGTACAGGGCGCAGAATTTGGATTTTATTGTTCCCAGAGGTCACATCATCAAATCCAAATTGAGGACGCTATAGCGAGCGAAAATTTAAAAATTTCAAATTTTCTTCTCGACTGATTTGGTTCACACGCAGTTGAGTCAACGACTTCTAGTCAAAGCAATAAACAAGGCTTAATGTGAAGATGTCAAACCGGCGTCGCTAGCAGACAATAGAAAGATGTTAGGTTCTACTCAACAATAGATATGAAAGTTCGAGATGACAGGAGAAGCTTGGCTAAAAATTATTACCCCACAACATACAACACAAAGCAGACGAGGGCACTCACACGTGTACGGAGAAATAAGGCAAACATCCGCTCGGGTTACGTCAGAATACGATGGTACTGCAAAAAAAGGGACAGGATGTTACACAGGAGTTGGACATAATGCACTTTACAGAGACAATGAAAGAAGTAAATAGTTGAAAAGACTCGAGTACAGCTGCACAGCTGGAGGTGACGTTACGTGACAGACACAATTTACGGTTAGAAAGTCGGGGTGGCTTCACCAGCCAACGTATGTCAGAAGTTGTTAATAGTTACAAAAAAGGGGTGTAGGATAGAACAATACTTCAAGATGACCAGAGAAACAGATGGAAAAGTTAGGACAACACTGCGTATGTCCCACACAAAAGAGTGATCGACAGGTGCACAATTGCCAGAAATTCTGCGAATAGGGTCAATGTTCAAATGGAAAAAGTCTGGGGATGTCTGACAACCTATCAGAGTACAAAGTCTTGCGAAGAACACCGGTGGAGAGGAGAGTTTCTATGGTAACCAAAAGCCAAAGCAAATCATTGAACAGAAACCAAAAACCTTGGAGAAGTGGGACAAAATATTCTGAGAAAATATTGAGTTGACCTATCATAAGTAAGAAAAGGCGGGGACAGGCCCCAAGACAAAAATTTGAGTAGGGACGAGTTGATAAAACTAACTGTCTAACACGGGGGAAGTCAGTCTACGCTCAGAGTCTTAGTATCAGTCTTACTCTCAATCTTAACAGTTTTTACGGTCTCGGTCTTAATCGAGGCAGTCTTATTACATTTTTGAACATATATTCTGACTCGGTATTACTGTGCTCAGTTTCGTATAAGTTATCAGTCATAGTGAAAACACCATGTTATAATATTCGGACTTAGTATTTTCAAACTGTAAAATTCAAAGTGCGACTTAACGGACTTATGTAAACATTAACATTATTAAGAATCTAAGTGAACAATTCAATCTCGGTACATACACAAAACATTACTAGTGTACTGTACAAATTAGACAAACTTACAGTTAGCCAGTGTTACTGAATTACATAAAACGTAACCGAACATTAATATTTGAACGAAATAAACAACCAAGTAATATATTCGTATATACATCAATACAAAGTCGAGTGAATTTCAGTGACGAATGGACAACAACATTAACTTTACGAAAATGAACATACAACACTCATTTTAGAACGATCTACACAAACTGACACTGAAAGCAATAGCATATCTACACTAATCTATAAATGACGCGAGTTCTCGTGGGTGTGTACAAGTGATAGTGCATTCAACGTCATTCAACAAGATGTGTCCTTCAGCCTACAGGACAACACAGAGATCAATCACCGCTGGACCATGAACGGATATTCTAAATTCCAAGTAACAATTTATTAATCTATTAATTAATAAC
Organism: Magicicada septendecula; assembly: GCA_034769895.1. Classification (NCBI taxonomy): domain Eukaryota; kingdom Metazoa; phylum Arthropoda; class Insecta; order Hemiptera; family Cicadidae; genus Magicicada; species Magicicada septendecula. The sequence continues at coordinate 1,435,397,537 of CM068367.1, read as the reverse complement.
TACTACTGTCCTGATTCTTTCAAAGAATCCCTACCCTGGGAGTATTTATATAAATTTGATAAAAGAATAAAGTTAAAGTATAAATAATGAACGAGTAAGCAAAACTATCTGGAATTAATGAACGCATTGATTAATTATTATTTGAATTATTGTATATCAAGATTTATGTATGTATGTCTTTTTCAGCCATCATATAAACTAGAACTTGTTTTTTAAGATATATGTGTTATGTGATGTATTTACAGGTACAGCAGATTTTGTTATGTGTATGAATATAAACTGACGTTATGAATAAATAAATTAGTCATTTAAGTACATTTAGACAAATGCGTCCATTATTACAAAAACCTACATGTTACAGTTTTAAGAACATGACCAATTTACTTAAGAGTCTCTTGTCCATTATACTAATTGGTAAATCAATTTGCTAAGCGATTTAACTAATTAATCACATAGTGTTTAGCATAATAACACCATAAGGTGAGTCTTTAATATAATATGCAGCATTATGGTATAAACTGTAATCTTGCAAATATGAGGGCAATTTGAAAAGTTCATGGCCTGATAATGAAAGACTTAATTTTCTTTTTAGGAATTGTTTTTATTTTCAACGTAGTCTCCATGTTATTCAATACACTTGTGTGAAGCTACTTACCTTTTTGTATCACATAAAATTAACTAACAAACATTGTATATTTCTCGGGCGCCATCTTACCAACTGTAAGAAAATAATTTACCAAGGTTCGAATCAGCGAACTAGGAGAACAGAATGTGGTTGCTGAAATAATAACAATCATTTATGTTCATCAATAATTAAACGTTATTAATACTTTATTATTATTCATATTTCATATTAATAAAATCATACAGACAAAATTTGAATTAATAATTGACAAAAACGTGAATAATAGTTGTTAATTACCTTGAATCTCTTTTAATTTACTTACTCGCAATACAATAACAGATTCTTGAAATACATTTATTAAGAATTATAATGGGAACGCAAACCAGCCTTCTTATTACGATAAACTATAATAATACCATATTCTCACATACACACACAAAGCTACTTTAGAGATCTCATTTTTTAAATATTTTACTTCAAAATTTATTCCCCATTTTATTTAAATTTAAAAAAAATAAAATAAAAAACCCAGCATTTTTAATTATTATTTTGAATGTCTACTTTCCTGTTTACGGGTAGAAGTCTCCTCATGGCGTGTACTGTTTTATAGTTCGCACTATCACATTTTTCTGCCGAACTGTTAATTTTGGATGAATATTGTCCGAAAAACTGTTTGTATTCTATATATATATAAAAAGATTCACATTTTTGGTTGTATGCGGGCCCGCACTTACTGCCGAAACTTTTTATAGATACCACTCGCGAGTGGTGATGGCATTATACTGGGGAGATTTACAGGCGCTATTTTGTGAAGCGGCTGTTGTTCGCCCAACTCTCATTGGTTTACAGTTTGTATCCGTTCGCCAGTGGACTGTTTTTGGCTTGTTGACAAAACTGGTGACACACATCGTTATATAAATTGCTGACGCAACACATCGCCTGATGTCTGGTTGCATAATTGGTTTACAGATTTAGTTACATAACGTGTTTACGTTTTTCGTGTTCGTCATTGTCCTTGAACTGACTTTGGTACATTTGCAGTTATTAAAACGGTCCACACAATTATTAAACAATTCATACAGTCAACAGCAGTGCAGCCACGTTGCGATCGCTTCCACATAACAAATTTACCTCTCGGTCATAAAATTTTCTATCACTCAACAAGTTAATTATTATTTATGAAAAAATACAAATTATGTCATTACCCCAGGTATGCCCAAAAATGCCCCGCTACAATACCCCCTCAATGAGATATTTTATGTCGAAGCATAAAAAATCTCATTGACACATTCATACTTGCTAGAGGGATCAGCCAGGATATGTCGCCACAACCCCCTGTATGGTTTACAAAAAAGAATAATCAACTCACCCTTGGTCCGGTGACTGTGACCGCATCTGCATGACAATACTGGACTTCTCTCTCGAGATCCCAACACCGTAGAGTCAGACAGATACTCCACGCCCCTGCTCTGACGCGCAGGCCAGCTCAGGTCCGCCGCCACAGCATCACCAAACGCTGAAACAACAAATCAAAATATTAAATAGTGGCCTTCTACAACACCATATCCCCAACTGATCTGTTCCCCCCTAGCGGTGCTGGTTTGCGCTAAGAAGCACTGGTTTTGTTTTTCATTTATCGCTAACATGTATATATCAGAATACCTAACATAACCTAACATAAGAAAACACAGCACATTAGTAATTCATTTTAAAATAAACAACTTACAATTAAAATGTTACACACTTTATATCATTAAATTGGCATATAAAATCAAAAAATTACTTTTAAACTTGATTTACTCTTATTCATTCGTTTCTCAAAATTACAAAAAAATTTTTTTTTTTTTTTTTCAATTATGGCCATCATTATTCCATTTCATTACTTTGGGTGATTCTACGTTATTCATTATAATTTACTTTATCCACTTGGCATTTACTCATAATCTTACCCCTTTTATTACTCTAACGTTCCCTTACAAAATCTCTAACTAGTATGACACCCCTCTATCAAAATTTTACTAACCCTTCTCTACCTCTAACTACTTACTATTTTAACTCCAATCGCCACCTTCTACTCTTATATAAAAAAAAATACTCTCTAACCCTTTGTACATAGGATACGTGTTTCCCCCCCCCAAAAAAGCTCAATTCCCGTTCTCTGGCCCCTGGATTTTTACCTAAGGCGGCCCCTTCCCACTAAAACTATACCAAATCCCGTCCCAACCCTTATGTTGCGGACTCCCACATTACACTACCACTACTACAAAATTGCCATCCCCAAACAATCTCAATCTCATAACCTCACTACAATTACAACAAATTAACATCAACAAATAAACAACAACATATCACTCAAAACTCTACATAAATTCTCCATTTCCACTGTGTCTCCACTTATACTTCTCAAAATTCTATAGCATACGTTAACTCAAAACAACATTGCATTATTTTCATTTCCACTATTACTTTAACTCTTACTTCGATTTGGACAGATCTATGTCCCACAAAATTCAACTTGAACTGATTCAAACATTTTATTCAAACAATTACTATCACCCACTTCTATCTTTTACAACCCATTGAAAATTTTACCTATTACAACTATTTTTCATTTTATTTTAAAATCTATAAACACATTGAAAACATATTATTATATTTTTATAATACTTATTCCTAACATACTAATGCAATCAACACAATAAGACATAATAACACAATATAAGAAGTATTTAGTGCATCTATTTTTTAAATTCAAACAAAATTATTGAGTAGCAAATCATCATTATTAATTAAAATATAACAAATTATTAATACGTTATCCCCTTGGATAACCTCCCAGCCACACACACTTGTATAATACATTACATAACATAATACACAAATATACATTGAACAAACAATTCTCTTTTAAATAGTTTATATAACATTTATAAACATTATTATTTAAAATTTTTCATTAACTCTTTTTATTTATCATCATTATTTCATTATTTATCCTTGGTTGTAATTAGCTTTTCAAAATTTCCTTAGAATTTATTATTAACACATATTTTTAATCATTATGTTCCACAAAATAAACCATTTAACATTTATTTATTTATTCATGATTATTAAATTAAAATCTCATCACACAATTTAAATTCCTTATAAAATTCAAACACATAATATTCAATCACAATATCTAAACATCTCAACTTATTTAATTCAATTGATTACTAAAATTAAACATTCTTTTGATTATTAAAATAACATATTTCAATTATTATCAACATTCTACAAATCATTAACTATTGTCTTCATAATTATTTTGTTATTTAATTAGAGTGCTAAAATATTAATAATATTATTATTATTAACACAACATTTTCTAAAACATATACACCTTACTTTTCTAACATTTCACAATACACACAAATGAATTCAATATTATTTACAAAATATGCGTCAAACTGTTCAAGTGTATCTCACTTCAGATGTCCAAATCAGCAAGGTCATTACCAAAAATTTACAATATTTAAAAATGTCCCAACACTGATCTTTTAGCTCACCCACCATCGTCATATATATATCTAGTGTATTTGTAACATTCATCATTTTTATCAACATACAATTTGTTATCATTACTATCATAATAATCCATCCATTCTATTTCATCCATTATACCACTAGAAATCTTGTCACCATAGGTTAGGATTGTCCCGTCTATATCAGGGTTATTTGTTAATGTCAGGTAAATTTTCTCATCTTTGTATTCCTCAACTACTACGTCAGGTAAGTCATTATAGTCAGGTAAGATATTATCAAAATTATCCTCTATCTCTCTTTCAACAGATACGTATTTCACATGATTCATCATCACCCCTTCTAGTATTTTTCTCAATTCCTTATAATCTCTTTCTAACTTATATAGTTCTATTTCATTCTCAATATATAACTCTCTTTCTTCATAGCACCACATCACACTCTCACAATTATTTCGGACAGAGGGTACAACATTATACAACATTACTTCATTTAACAATAAGGGTCTCTTGCCCTGAAAAACAATATTAAATCATCATCATCATTATAAACAATAAGGGGAAAATTTGCCCTCTGTCCCCATTCAATTACTACATTATTCTTCCACTCTCTCTCTACTTCATAAACACTCATTAACATTTCATTATCGCATTCTAAAACTTCATCAGTACTCTTTGTTATTATATTTTCATCATTTGCTTCTACATTATTCTTCACCCCCACTATACTCTCAAAATTGTCTACTATTTCGTCATTTTTACATTTTGTCTTACTTAAAACATTGTCACCTAATTTCTCGAACTTCTGTTCTAACTTATTTAAACTGTTTCTTATTGTTTCGTTAGTGCTTTCTAAATGTTTATTCATTTCTTGTATCTCACGTTTCAACTCTTTATTCTGATTTTTTAATAACTCTTGCATATCGTTTTTCTGTTCATTAAAAAGCAATTTCATCATCTTGATTAAATCATTATCTTCAGCCGTTTTGTTCATGACTGGTGTTGAGTGAACACCTTCATGCATGATTTGGGATTCAGTTATGCTTATCTGGCTTTCATCTACACTGTCAGTGACGCTGACAGTTTCATGATTGTCTGCCATTTTTCTTAAAAATTTTTTATATATATTTCTTTATATAATCTTATTATCCGTAACATATAATTATTGAAAAATATTCTACTCACCCATATTAAACATAACCTCTTACGTCTAATTTACGTACGAGGGAAAAAAAAATTTTATTTTTTACCTCAACAACCATTCTGTTCTCCCCGTAGGCCTATATTTATATAATATAATTATATAAATCGTCCCTACGTTCGGAAGCCAAATGTGAAGCTACTTACCTTTTTGTATCACATAAAATTAACTAACAAACATTGTATATTTCTCGGGCGCCATCTTACCAACTGTAAGAAAATAATTTACCAAGGTTCGAATCAGCGAACTAGGAGAACAGAATGTGGTTGCTGAAATAATAACAATCATTTATGTTCATCAATAATTAAACGTTATTAATACTTTATTATTATTCATATTTCATATTAATAAAATCATACAGACAAAATTTGAATTAATAATTGACAAAAACGTGAATAATAGTTGTTAATTACCTTGAATCTCTTTTAATTTACTTACTCGCAATACAATAACAGATTCTTGAAATACATTTATTAAGAATTATAATGGGAACGCAAACCAGCCTTCTTATTACGATAAACTATAATAATACCATATTCTCACATACACACACAAAGCTACTTTAGAGATCTCATTTTTTAAATATTTTACTTCAAAATTTATTCCCCATTTTATTTAAATTTAAAAAAAATAAAATAAAAAACCCAGCATTTTTAATTATTATTTTGAATGTCTACTTTCCTGTTTACGGGTAGAAGTCTCCTCATGGCGTGTACTGTTTTATAGTTCGCACTATCACATTTTTCTGCCGAACTGTTAATTTTGGATGAATATTGTCCGAAAAACTGTTTGTATTCTATATATATATAAAAAGATTCACATTTTTGGTTGTATGCGGGCCCGCACTTACTGCCGAAACTTTTTATAGATACCACTCGCGAGTGGTGATGGCATTATACTGGGGAGATTTACAGGCGCTATTTTGTGAAGCGGCTGTTGTTCGCCCAACTCTCATTGGTTTACAGTTTGTATCTGTTCGCCAGTGGACTGTTTTTGGCTTGTTGACAAAACTGGTGACACACATCGTTATATAAATTGCTGACGCAACACATCGCCTGATGTCTGGTTGCATAATTGGTTTACAGATTTAGTTACATAACGTGTTTACGTTTTTCGTGTTCGTCATTGTCCTTGAACTGACTTTGGTACATTTGCAGTTATTAAAACGGTCCACACAATTATTAAACAATTCATACAGTCAACAGCAGTGCAGCCACGTTGCGATCGCTTCCACATAACAAATTTACCTCTCGGTCATAAAATTTTCTATCACTCAACAAGTTAATTATTATTTATGAAAAAATACAAATTATGTCATTACCCCAGGTATGCCCAAAAATGCCCCGCTACACTTGGTCCAGTACTGCAGAAGTCTAATTCTTCTAGGTTCTCAAAATTACCATTTACTGCCGCTTTCAGCCCATCATCTGAGAAAATACCTTACCTCTGTGAAATTTTTTGAAGTTTGGTGATGGATGAAAATCAGATGATGTTAAATCGGCGAATAAGCTGGGACGGTGCAACAGATCGTACTTCAACTCAGTGATTTTTACCATAGAAATAATACTTGTGAGAGGTCGTGTGTTATCTTGATGGGAAATTATGTTCTTTGCTAAACCTAGTCTTTTTTCTCAAATTCTTTCATTTAATTGGCTCCCATTTTTTGTTTGACCCTTTCCAAGCTAATCTACTAACAATATTCCCTTAGCATCCAAGAAAATTGAAGCCATACACTTTTCAGCAGGTGGAGCCATACCTAAAATTTATTAGGTGAAGAATCACTATTCATCCATTGTTTTGTTTCTGGAGTGAAGTAATAGTCCCAAGTTCCATCAGTTGTTACAGATCTATGATTAAAATCTTTCAGATTTTTCTTAAAACGGTCCAAAAATTCTTGAGAAGCTTGCATTTGGATGTATTTTTGGCCAGTTGTCAAACAAACCCATCTTGCAGACAGCTCTTTCATACCTAATTCCTCATTAAGAACTTGATATACCCTTTCAACTGAGATGCCCAGTTTCTGACACCTTCAAGCGGCGATCTTCCAAACCAATATCGTGCACATTGTAACGGTACAGAATTGGGTGAGAAAGAATTTTAAGAAATCTTAATTAAAACAGTGTACAACCTCTTGGGAACCCCTGCTTTAACAAAGCTGCATACAATGTTATGAGAGACCAGTCTGTTTATGTCTAGACGAATTATGTAATCACTTGCAACCCAGGCTATCTGTGAATTACGGAAACATACGTAATTACCACAAGCCAGGAGGCAACAGTCAAGTCATCGTTGGACCACGAAAGTAGAGACAGCAGAGCAGCACGGGCCAGTAAAGGGTTCCAGTAACCAATGTGCGAATAATTAAAGGTCAATAACAACAAGTACTCGCGAGTAAGTTATGTCGGCCGACACAATTATTAAAAGTGAAATGTGAAAAAACGCGGTTCTAGTAACCAGTGAACAATTAACGTCAGTCAAAAGACAAAATAACTTTAAGTAGCTTCAATTGACTTTCGGAGTGCGGGGTAAAATAAGTGCCTCAACAGTTGGATCAGATCTACAACCAGGCTGAGTACCCTATAATCAACTTTATTCACAATTTTTAACTACATTCCAATTTATATTTGCAGATGTTTCACAAAATAATTATATCTCAAAGTGGGGTTTAGTAGAATGCCAATGCAGGAGAACGAATGTGTGAGAGTGTGGGGACAAATTACGTACTGGTTCGTTCAATAGAAACCTAAGAAACAAATTAGTTAAGGAAAGTAGTTTTAACCGACTATGGTCTGTTCTTTTAAAAGTAGGAAGATAGAGTATAAGATTGCATAACCAAACCATATGACTTATGTAGATGATGTAATAGAGGCAGTATAACATATTAATACTTTCTAAAAATGAACTTTTTCTTGTGAAAACTTACTTTTTTCGTCGGACCTGTTTCGGCGTACGTATCCGCCTTCTTTAGCTTTTAGTCAGACTGCCATCATTTCGTAATGGTTTTATGACTTATGTAGATGATGTAATAGAGGCAGTATAACATATTAATACTTTCTAAAAATGAACTTTTTCTTGTGAAAACTTACTTTTTTCGTCGTCGGACGCGTTTCGGCGTACGTATCCGCCTTCTTCAGCTTTTAGTCAGACTGCCATCATTTCATAAAACCATTACGAAACCATTACATGTTAGTGCTGTGAAAGAAGAGATGAACAATCAAGACAACTAACATATTAATATTGAATAACAACATAAAGTAAAATTTATATTGATCAATAAAAGAGAAATAATTAGAACTAAAAAACTGTGTTAGCGTAATTATTTTGCACTTAAACCTAAATAATCGCTCTGCAACAGTTTCGTCTATAGGACTCTGGAGGTGAACCCGAAGGTAAGAAAAGACGTAAATTTTTTATAAATTCGTAAAGCTTTATTAACAAAAGAAACTGTACAGTAACAACATTATTGATGATTTATGGTGTAGTGGTACTTTTTGGACGCCCCCTAATGTGAGTCATCTTCCAAACTTTCACGACCACATTTAAATTCAGCAGCCCATTTTTTATTTGCAGTTCCATAAGGAAATGGAAGTATGGTGATGGCGAAAAAAATCGTGTTTGAGATAAGGGGTGATTCTGACTGTACTACCCTCAAAACATCAAGAAAAGTAATTTTCTGAAAAGTGTCTGTAGAATTTTTTCTATGGCGAATGATAACTGCTGCAAACTGAAACAGAATCAAATAATTGTTTGCATATGTGCCAGAGTTGTAGAGGACTCAAGGTGTATTGATTCTGGTGAAGATAGGTTAAGGGGAAGGGGTAGTTTACCTGCAATATTTTATGTTTTGACAAGAGTAAAGTACTTAATTTTGATAAATAAAGTATCCTGAAAAGAAGGTCATAATAATCCACTACAGAAAAGTAGATGAAATATCTATAAACGAAAAGGTTAGTTGAAGGGGGAGGCGTTAATTTTCTATAATGAAAATGATAGTTAAGGTATATGTGTACTACGTTATCAGCAACAAAGAAGTAGTTTGTTATTAAAATTCCTTCCCGGGCTGTTTGGCCGTGGTCCAATGTTTTCTGCAAAACCGGATGTTACCATCATCAGTGAAAATCGAGTGCTCTAACGTCAGGTGGTATACGTTGGTAAGTTACGTTAGTGAGGCTGAAGAAAGAGGTAGTTTCTATGGAAATATTTCATTTCGAAAATGATTTTAAATATAAATCTTAGAACATGGAAGTCATGTATTGTTCACTATACCAGTATTTCACTGTAGTATATGAAGGTGGAGCACCACCAATGGATTCATCTCATTAAAATTTTCTGTTGGTGTTAAACCTTCATCAACAAAAAAATGATCACTGCACGATATTGAATTTTCAACATTGCACTTAAGATAACCTTATTTACACAGCTGGTCATGGGGTGAATGTGGCTCCAGAGTGCAGTAAAAAACAAACACTACACATACATTTGTATGGTAGGCCATGCAATTTTCAAATGTTCAATGCTGACCAAGCGGCAGCTTGTCAGGTGAAACTCTGCTTATTAAATTCATTTTTTTGATCAAAAATATTATGAACGTTCTTTTTTTAATTTAATTAAATCAATATTCAGGGTTCCCACAAAATTTTAAAAATTAATTTCCGACATGCAGAAAGTTCAGAAAGATTACATGCATTTTAAAAATAATTTTTTATAAACTAGGTCTATAATACATTTATATTAAATGTAAGGTATAAAACACAATTAGAGTATTATTAAAGACGGAATCATATTCTTAACATTTAAATACCAAAGAATAAACACCGTTTTGATTATACAAAACAAACAAAATGTCTATTTAACATAGACAGGAAAGGTTCACTTCACTTTCAATATCCAGAGAAACAAATTAATATGTAATTACTATTTACAGAAACACTAGTTATTTTTTATTTAAAGAATCTTCGGTAGTGTTATACTTATAATTAGAAAATATAGCATAACTAGTTGATCAGTAAAACAGATAGTATGCATGAATAGTTTTGCTTGCCAAATGAAGTCTTGTCATTTGTAGTATTTCAGAATATTAAACAATACTGTATCAAAAGGGTCAGACTCTTGAAAAGGCAATGCTACATACATTTGGCAAGATAACTCAAAACACGGTGACCTGCAGGTCCCTGTTGAATGTTTATTTTGTCACTGTAATAATCCCCACAAACTTTGAACTATCTGAATATGTACATGAATCAGAATATTATAGTGTACTACCTACCTTCAAGTTTTTTATATTGATAAAGGAAGTGCCAGGCAAACATACAGCACTTTAACAAAAAAAACAGCCTGAAGAACACCACCAAATATTTATTGTTGCATGCAATGCGGCCTTAGTTTTTCTGTTTTGAAAACTGAGTCAATACGTTTTATAACACTGTTATTAATTATAAAAATTAGAATAGTGCATAATGTGTGTAACCCAATGTGCAGTATGGAAATGTTTCACGTTATCACAATGTGTACTCAGTACATAATGGCCTGTTTTTAAATGCTTAAATGTTTTTTTTAGTGAAAAATATTATGAAGGTTCTTTTTTTTAATTAAAGTAAATCAATATTCAGGTTCCCAAAAAAATTTTCAAAATTTATTTCCCTGACATGTGGAAAGTTCAATGTTCAATGAATGAGGATGATCAGGGATTAAATTTTAGTCAAGTTGTTTAAAGATATGCAATATGTTTCTCGCAGAAGTTAAAACAGTTTGTTCATGGGATGGAGCAATGTAAGAATCAAATGAACTTTCTAGAAAGTTCGCTACCCAGTTCTGTAGAAACGTAATACTTGCTGCATTGAAATGGTACAAAAATTGAAGGGTTCCATTCTGCTGAATTTGAAATTTACTGCAATAAAACAGTCGAGCATCTAGAGATGAAGAATAAGAAACGCCTTAGTTTATTTTAAATAATTTTTGCAACCACATCCTTGTTTTATTGGCTGTGAATTTTTAAATGTAAATAAATTTTTCAAATGTTATGGTACTGTTGGCTTTACATTCCATGAAAAACTTGTAGCCGTTCTTTGGAAAGTTCTCCATGATTTTTATGTAAGGCATCAGCCCACTTCCATCACTGTTTATGCTCTTATAGAGTGACTTTTTTAGTCTGTGTTATTTCTCTCTATTTTTTTTTGGTCTTGACATTTTTCTCACCAACCTTGTAATCCAATCCATCCTTGGTTGATACATTTTATGTTTGGTTTACTCATCCTTTGCATTTCTTGTAATTTGCAATTCACAATTTATTTATGTATTATATGCAGGATCATTTCTTCCATAAATAACGCTGATATCAAAAGTTGATAGTCTATTGTGTTTCATTCAGGAAGTAGGTTTAGATTGTATAGCAATTGGATCAGTCATATAAAAATAATGACTGTAAAAGGTTGTATATGAACGAGAGAGAAAAAACACATTCCCCAATGGAAATATAGTTTTTAATACAAGAATCTGACATATATATAATAATAACTCACATCTAGGAATATTACAACAGCCATGTTTTTTTGTTTCAATAAATCAATTAATACTATTAATTAATGATTAAAAGTACAATCATTACACACATCAGACAGATCTTCTTCGATCATGCACACAAAAGAGATATAGAGAAAGACGAATACAGAGCGAGTGAAAAACATAACAAAAACAATTTTTTTGTAATTTCTATTTTTATTTTGATTGCACTGGTTTTCAATTTCAATAATAATAATAATAATCATAATAATAATATGAACAACAGTTGTGTGTTGCAACACGTATGTATAACAAAGAATTAACATGTTTTGTTTCATTTACCCCTTCTTAGTAGTAGTAATTACAGTATTACTACGATTAACATAAAAAATGTAACGTTGACAAAAAACATCAATTAACTGGCAGTTACATATTTAAATATACTACAGTTTGCTTTTATCAGTCGTTCAATTATATTATCAATCGGTATATATTACATGTATTGTTATTTATTTAAATATGACAAAAATAAACATTTTGTTATCATTACTATTTACAATTTACAAAATACATTCAAATGTGTTTTTTCTGTAACGCTTGCATGGCTGGTATTGGGTTTTGCCTATCAAAGTATTCTTATTCATCTACTGTTGATTTTCTTTTGGCTTGTAAAGTTTTGAGACAAAAAAATGTTTTTAAATAGAACAATTTAAATGTTCTTCATGTCAGAAATTGTTGACTTACAGCACTGTTCTTTTCTGTACCGCCACGTATTTTGACGAAAAAAGTACACCTATCTATCTTTTCCTAGAACATTCTCACATTTAGTAGTTTTTACTCAGTAAATTTTTTGTTTATGTATTAAATTACATAAATGTTATTAGTTTACACTTCATCTTTACTTGTATATTAAACTACACAATACAATCATGTTACTTTACGGTGGCCGGCAACTTTGGCGACAGCAGGATGCACAGTGCCATGTTTTGTGTCAGTGAAGTTAGACATCTCATAGAGTCTCCACTACGGCAGCTTTTTGCGCATTACTGAACCGGCCACAATAAAGTAACAAGACTGTAGACGTTCATAATGTAGTAGATGATAATAGGCTATGTGTTACTTTCAAAAGTTACTACAATTTTTATCTATTCACAATTCTGTTATTGAACATTTATCAGTCGTAATGTACAATATTTAACCTACTGTTAGCTCTCCAACTTTTATATACGAATAATTAGCTGTACATAAGGCTATATTATCTGTATTATTATGTACGAGGCAACTTTGGGATACTTTATTCAGTTAGCGGACATTTATCAGTGGTAATGCCCAGTATTTAACCTACTGTTAGCTCTAGAACTTTTATGTGGGAATAATTATATATATATATATATAAAAGGCTACATAATCTGTATTACCATGTATGAGACAACTGTGGGATGCTTTACAAATGTACCCTGTGACAAATACAGTCAAGATTATGGATATGTTTACTAACAATGTGAACAGCCTCTCCGATTCATTGTAACTGAATAAATTGTATGATTTCACTTAATCCTGTTGATCGTGTTTGTAGTAAGGGTTAATTATCACATGGAAAGGTACAAAATGAGGATTCTGTGTAATAATTATATTTGGCTCATTTGCGGGCGAGTCAGAAATTATCTGTAATGTAGTCATACGTGTTTTTGGTTGGCAACCCTGTTGTTTTTATGTACGAAGGTCATCTCAAAAGTAAGTTTCCCTATTTTATCTTTCAAAGGGAAATGGCGCAAGCAGGCTGGCGAAGGAGAACTTTTATTTGTGTGTAGTGGCAGTAGTGCCAAAACCTCAACCATTCAATATAACAACACCAAATTTAAAATCACGGACATTCCATTTACCAGCATGTCCATGTGCTAAGCGCATAGGGTGGTTCGGTTTTCTGCTAAAAAAAATTAACAACAGCTGAAATTCATCGTCATTTAGTTTCTGTGTACGGACCTGAGTACATGACCATTCAAATAGTCTGTTGGTGGCATACATCGTTCATGAAAGGGAAAGTTTTGTTGAACAACAAAGTTCTACTCCATGACAACGCACGTTCTTATTCGTCATGAGTCGCACAGAATTTGTTGGAATCTTTCTGAAGGGAGATTTTCGAGCATCCCTCATATCCACCCGATTTGCATATTTTCTCCCACCTCAAAAACACCTGGGTGGACGTTTTGAAACTGATATGAAAATGAAACAGGCAGTTGATGCCAGGCTCCAAAATCTGGGCACGCAGTGGTTCAAAGAAGAAATTGAAAAACTGTTTTTAAGTGACAGAAAGTGAATTGACAAGGCTGGAGATTATATTGAAAATTAAGTACATGTTTTTAAATAAAAGTATAGTTTTCATTTTAATTTTTACATGTGTTTTATAATGTTTTCTAAATCAGGGAAACTTACTTTTGAGATGACCCTCGTAAATTACTAGTATGAACAGCTGTAAAGGTGATATAACTTGGCCACTGTGGTTGCTCTGCTTGCTATTTGGACTAACAACAACATTCAGTGGTCTGTTTTGTATAGTCAAAGGTTCACTAGAGACTAAAATCCATCAAGGGCTCAGGGGATCAGTGTTCTACCATAACAGAGTGTTACACATAAAGGAGCCAAACTCATGACCAGTTACAACTGATGACAGTGTTGACAATGGCGTGGTTGTTGTATGAAATTATCCTAAACAGATTTGGCTTTCATAAATCTGTTTAACAAGGGATTGAAAACAATCTCAGGCCAAAATCTTTTTTTCTAAGAGCATACACTGTTTTGAATATTGATAGAAAAAGTGAATTAAAAAAAAAATCCAACAAGATGGCTATTCTTGGATTTCGTTGTCCATGACGTGTCCGTTACTTAACTAAATATCACTATTGTTTGACGACTCGGAACACTAAGTTTTTTATAAGTTGCTGATGAAGCCTTCTAAAGGTGAAAGCCGGTTTAGGTTGTAAGGTAAATCTTTACGATTTTACTTATAAAAAACTTAGTGTTTCGAGTCGTCAAACAATAGTGATATTAAGATGGCTATGGTAAAAAGTTACATTTAGTTTTCTGAATTTTAACTGAATTAAAAGTTTTATTATCTGCATGCAGATAATTACAAACTCCCCTACCCTCATATTTGTGGTGATGGAGTTTGTAATTGCAATAATTGGTCTCTGTACTATTTCATAAACACTACATACATTCATCTACATTGTTATATGAGCATGTTCCTAATAAGGAAAAAAAATATCTTGAGGTAAATTCATTATAAATTTTATATATATATATATTTAATATTTATATATAAATTTACCTCAAGATGTTATTTTTCTATTTGTGGAACATGTTTCGAAATAGGCTGAAGATGAGAGAACAGGAACTCTCGAAACATGTTCCACAAATAGAAAAATAACATCTTGAGGTAAATTTATATATAAATATTAAATGTATTATATACATCAAGAAACGGCCTGTAGCAGAAAGTGATTGAAATATATATATATATATATATATAGTATTTAAAATTTATAATTATATTACCTCAAGATGTTCTTTTCCTTATTTGGAACATGTTTCGAGAGTTCCTGTTCTCTCATCTTCAGCCTTCGCCATCTTGTTTCTGGTGAAGTATTTGTGTGTTGGCTGCTGGATGTTATTAAGGTGGTTTGTTGGTCTTTGGTCTTTTAAAGTTGTATTATTGTGTGTGGTTGTGGTATATGTTTTTGTATTTTCGATGTTGAGTGCTTTGAATATTGTGTCATGTTTTGTATTTGTTCTGGTATTAGTTTGTTTTGTGTTTTATGTTTGTATATTTGTAAATTTTCCCAAATGTTCATTATGGTGCCTTTGTGTGGTATATGTTTTATTAGTGATACATTGGTTATGTTTGGGAATTCGTGTCCTGTGTTTATTGCATGTGTGGCTAAATCGGATTTATATATTTCTGGTTTTTTGTATGCTTTTAGGTGTTCAAAATAACGTTTTTTCAGCTGTTTTTTTGTTTGTCCTATGTAACATTTATTGCAATCTTGGCATTCAATTTTGTATATAACGTTAGTTGTATTATCTTTGTTGTGTGAGCTATTTAGAATTTGTAATTTATTGTTATTAGTTTTGTATGGTATTTTTATATCTGTGTTTTTAAATAGTTTTGTCATTTTATTATTTATGTATGTGAAGTGGCCCATTTGTTGTTGTTGTTATTATTTATGTGTTGTTCATTTTGATTGATTCTTAATTGTTCAGATTTAATTTAAATTTGATTTTATTTTCTATTTTGTTCACAGTATTTTTATTGTATCCATTTTCATAACCTATTTGGTATATTATATTTCTTTCTTTGTCAATTTCTTGTTTGTTTAGGGGAATTTTGTACATTCTGTTAAATAGTGAATAGAATGCTGCCATTTTATGTTGTGGTGGGTGGTCAGAATGGTTAGGTATAATGATGTTAGTGGAAGTTGGTTTTCTATATATTGCATATTGTATGTAGTTATTGTATCTTGTGATGGTTATGTCTAAATAGTTTATTTTGTTATGTTTTTCTTTTTCTTCTGTGAATTGTATTTTAGGATGTATGCTATTGATTTGTTTCAGTATGTTCTCTGCATTTGTGTTTTTGTTATTTGATACATATAGTCCATCGTCTACATATCTTATCCATATGCCATTTGGGTCCTGTGATTTTATAATATTTTGTATTTTTGTGTCTATGTGTTGTAGGAATATTTCTGCTATTATGCTTGATAATGGTGATCCCATTGCTAAACCTTCTTGCTGTTGATAAATTTTGCTATTAAATTCAAAGTAATTTTGTTTTAGTATTAAGTGGAGGCTATTTTTTATTTTGGTTATATATTGTTTGTTTTCATTTTGTTCTTTAAGTTTATTGGGATGTTGGTGTACATGTTTGTGATGTCATATGATGTGAAAAATGTATTTTCATTTATATTTATTGTTTTTAGTTTGTCTATTAATTCGTATGTGTTTTTTATGTTATGATGGTTATTTTTTAGTTTCTGTGCTATTATTTTTGCTATTTTGTATGTAGGAGCTTTTGAATGCCAAGATTGCAATAAATGTTACATAGGAAAAACAAAAAAAAAACAGCTGAAAAAACGTTATTTTGAACACCTAAAAGCATACAAAAAAACCAGAAATATATAAATCCAATTTAGCCACACATGCAATAAACACAGGACATGAATTCCCAAACATAACCAATGTATCACTAATAAAACATATACCACACAAAGGCACCATAATGAACATTTGGGAAAATTTACAAATATACAAACATAAAACAAACTAATACCAGAACAAATATAAATCAATACAAAACATGACACAATATTCAAAGCACTCAACATCGAAAATACACAAAATACAAAAACATATACCACAACCACACACAATAATACAACTTTAAAAGACCAAAGACCAACAAACTACCTTAATAACATCTAGCAGCCAACACACAAATACTTCACCAGAAACAAGATGGCGAAGGCTGAAGATGAGAGAACAGGAACTCTCGAAACATGTTCCAAATAAGGAAAAGAACATCTTGAGCTAATATAATTATAAATTTTAAATACTTTATATATATCAAGAAACGAACTGTAGCAGAAAGTGATTGAATAAATATATATAGAAATGCCAAACATTTCTGAACTTCTATTTCAAGGAGCATATTTGTTTATAACAGTCATGTTTTGAAGATAAAATTAATACACAATAATACATTGTTTAGGTACAACTGGTGCTATGATTATTGTAATGCCCTAGATAATAAAAAAATATGGCACACCATACATATTTTATCAAAAACAAAACTTCATTAGCAGTCTCCGTATTTCCAACTTCGTCGTGCTTACTTGCAGTGCTACCTGTTCATGCTCCGGACGAAGCCTTTCAATGTCTCTACCATTATCAAACCCTAAACCACGACCTGCTTGTCTTTATAATGGTAGGACACGGAAAGGCCTTGTCCAGAGCATGACAGATAGCAGTTTAGCAAGTAAGCGTGACGGAGTTGGAAGAACAAAACTATCAATTACTTTAATTTTTTGTTTTAAATGAATTTTTATAAAATTACAAATTGACTTATGTCCGTAAATCTTACACGATGAAAGAAAAACCAGATTTGCTCTTAATAAAATTTTCTCTTTCCGTTTGTAGGTTTACATTTAACACAAAAACTGATACGTTTTCTGGCTGATCTTTTTAAATTAACTGTAACATAATCTTCTTACTTGATACCAAAACTTTCCAAATAACATGAAATATCTACAAAAAAAAAAAATTGTAAAGTAGTAACTTTTTAATGAACTGAATATTACTGATTTTATAAAGGACACAATATTATCAGTTCTAATACTTCATAATTATTGTCACAACTGGGAAAATATTGTCTAGAGAACTGGGACTGCAAAATGCAAAACAGCTTTGATGAAAAAGGCTACTAATATTAAGAAATACGGTCTCAGAACAGGGTAAATCTTGTTTTTTTTTTCTGCACAACATGGACCGTTGGACATGTGATCTGAATGTTGAATCAGTAGGGAGAGATTAAACCTTTGAGGAGCATGGACATTTGAGAACATGCAGTAGCCGGCCGCCGTCAGGAAGTATGCATATTTCAGAACGGGCATACAGTGTTCCAGTTAGTATGCGACATTTTAACCCATTCACTGACTATTTTTTTAAGAAATTTATTTTCAAAAAATGACTATTTTTTTATTGCAGATTAATACTTACAAATATGTTATAATGCACAAAAAATTATTTAAAAAATTTTACTTTTTTTTTCAAATTTTGTAATTTTCATTCGTTCGTACCGAAGCAGTTACAGGAGCGTTCAAGAGACCCTTTTGAATATAAACTTTACAAACCATATATTAGAATACACAGTTACTTACAATTAAGAAAATATTTAAATAATAAGCAGTTCCACTACAGGCTTACTAGTCCAAAAAATTTAATTTTGAATGATAATCACGAAAGCATTTTGGTACATGTAGTGGGATCTCGCACTTTTCTACTTCTAATTTCTTTTTTTGAAACACAAATAACATCTCTTAGTAGGATTTGCTTTTGAAGAAGTTGGTGGTATCTTTACTACAAAATGTCCCCACTGTTTGCCCTGAAGTCGCAGAGGAGTAGGTCCAACTGATGGTCTTCCACGGGTTGGATACTGAGGTAATGTAACATTTTCCAAGACCTGGTCCACAAAATTCAATCGAAAATCTGTGAATGACTTTCTTTCCCGTCATAATTTTCCATATCACAAAGGAATTATATAGAACATGTCAAACATATAAAAAAGTTTTTTATAACTTTTAGAATACCTTCTCATAACTGATCTTGGCGGTCTACGCCACCCATAGCATTGTTATAATCTATAACAACATTAAGTTTTGTTACAGTTATTTCTTGTATATGTGTGTGGCCCCTAATCTTTTGCTTCACCTTTCTAGTTTTTCCAGTGTCAGTCATGACGGGTGATTCATGAAGTGATGATAACATCAAAACGTCTTCTTGTCTTGCCATTTGAGACATAGGATGTTATTGGAACTTTGGTATGTTACTTCTCCTTTAGACAATTTTTTCCTATGTCCACGAACAGTTCCTATGGCATATGTTTTATATTGCAACAGTGACCTGAATAATGAAGAACTGTACCAGTTGTCTAAATAGATAACATGACCCTGGTTCAAAAGTGGCTCACTCATGTTCATAACAACAGCTTCACTGACCAACATATTATTATGAATATCCTGGCCACAATAAACTGAAAACTTCCAACAATATCCTGATTTGGATGCATTCAATTTGTAAAACTTTACTCCAAACCGAGAACGCTTTGACGGATTGAATTGAATGTAAGATAGTCGCCCTTTACACTTTACCAAACTTTCAACAACTACATTTCTGTCAGGAGTATATGCATGTTAAAATTTTATATTCATATGTTCAATCATAGGCCTAATTTTTTTCAGCCTATCATCATCACCTTCAAAGTCATTTGCAAAATGCATATACTTACATAAAAGTAAAAAACGTTTATAAGGCATTACCTCAGAAAAAATAGGTGTACGAAGAATTTTCCTCTTTGTCCAGTACATTTCCAGCCGTTGTTTGAGGTTCTGTGACATCAGTACTATAATTGCAAAAAGCGTTTTTAGTTCGTCAACCGTAGTCAGAAACCATTTCTGCCGATTCTGAACATCAAGAGTGTCCAACTTTACTTGAGCATACCGATTGGTTTCAAGAACAATCATTTGGTAAAAATCGTCACTCAATATTTCAATGAAAATATCGATTTCTTTCGTCACAGAATTCTAAGATTTTGTATTATATCACTGTTTACCCCAGAATCATCAGTAAAATTAATTGGAATAACAATATTATTTATATTTTGCCAGTCCCAGTCATAAACATAACCTCTCTGTTCTTCACTTCCACTGTCACTACTGCTTTCTGAACTGTCATTTAGCTCCAAATTTGTAGGAAGTACAAAATCTTCTTCATCTGTAATTTCACTGTCACTTTCACATAATAATGTTTCAATTTCTTCCGGTGTTAAACATTTATCACGCATATAACTCATCGTGCAGGAAAAAACAGTAAAAAAAAAAACATGTGGAAAGCATTAACATCTGCCCGACATCTGTTGGAGATTCATAAAACTACTACAAAAGAGTCTTACATTGAAACAACACTGGCGAGTGTTTGCCGTCAAAGTCGGTGAACTGAACAAGTGGCGCGAGCTACACTCGTCAAAGTCGCCACGGTACTGGTAAAATGATGTGAGCTACACTCGTCAAAGTCAGCGAATGGGTTAAAACATTCTCACATTTCCTGATTTCTACAGTGTGCTGCAATCTGTTGGCAATAACCTGAACTACTTGAAAAATACTTCACAGCTGGTTTTATCAATTGCATTAGACATTACTGGACTATACATTTACAGTTGTATTAAAAGTTCGTAACATTTTTTTTAAGTATTATAACTGTTATTTTGGTATAGTAAAGTTATGTTTAGTGATAAATGAAGTGTTAAAAAGAAGCTGATATTTATCTAAAGAATACACAGGATTACATACTTGCCTTCGGGAAATAATTGCTGGGGAGGACGCTTTGATATTGTAGATAGTGAAGGAAATTTTAGTAGTGTGGAAAGTCGAACCGATTGTTAATTTAAATTAACTGTCAATTATTTAAATTAAATTATTTGTTTTGGGATCCTTTGTCCAGTTATTTCTTTAAATAGAATAATGGTTTCTTGAATTAATTACCAGCGACGGCCGCTAGTTACTTTAAAATCTGAGTTACCCTTGAACTTCCTGTTAATTTTAAGAAGTTATCGCATATCAAAAGATTACTCATTAGTTGGCCTTACTCTATACTTTTATAAATATTCAGCCTACTTGTCACGAGAACAAGCAAACTTTGTGATTCTTTGTTGACAAATATTGTCGAAGTTCTGATAATACATTGATGAGTAATATGGATCCTCTCGGTCCCTTTTGATCTGTCCCAAAATCAAAACCATTTTTGATTTTGGAAATCCATTAATTCTTAAAGCAAATTCACTTATGCTTACATAAAAGTACTTTATTATAAAATTGAATAAACTTGAGACACACAATGAACAGCTATAAACATTGACACAATTAATGGGAAATTGACAACACGTTGGAAAGCGAGAACAGCAGTTGGACTGAGCACTACACATACAATGAGTTTGCGCTGCAAACATTGGGTTTGATTACAGTCAGGATAAGTGACGACACTACTGGAATTCCAGGAAATGGATAACTGTCAGTCTTCAAAATAGGAAAATATTAAAAAAAGTTATATATACAGGGCTGTTGATTTTTAGATAGGAGGACTTAAAGCTTTAAAATGTGGCACTATCGAAGATGTTAAAAGTAAAATGAATGGGTTAAAATATGTTATGGGCAGAACAGGGAAGTGTTTGTCCAGGAATGTAACTGTGAGAAGAGTAGAGGTTACTAGAAATACACTTTGTCATGAAGAACGGTGGGGAGTGGGAGGTTTATGATAGAGGGAAGCATTAGGGTGGATGATACAGAGGAAGATGTGGGTTATAAAATTACACTGGATATGATTTTAAATGCAAAACAATAAAGACGAAAGTATAAGTGTGATGAGCATGGTTCGCTGCTGCACTGCCAAGAAGACTGGAATTCCAAGTACAGTACACGTTTTTCACTGAAACGTGTGTTTCATAATGTAAATGTGGAAAACAAAGAGTTTTTGTTATTTCTTTGTAGAATACAGGTATGTACAATACAAACGCGTCACAACATCGAAACTGTAAATGCCACCATTATTCACAAGCAGAACATTTTTTTTTGTTTATTTCAACATTAATGCGTATGAATACATCTTATTACAGTATTTTGCTGAACAATACATAGATTGCACTTTAATATTATTCTTTTTTTACAAAAAAGTAAACAGTATTCAAACATTTTAATCAGAGTTAAAGGTCAGTTTGAAAGAAAATTCGGTTTAACCCCCCCCCCCCCCCCCCGGATCAAGAGCTGACCAGTTAAGAGGGTGTCCACTGTAGTTATCTGTGATGAAACACAAGACCAGTATGTGACAAGTTCATACCATTCTTTATAGTAAAGAATGGTGTATTATTAGTTAATATAGTATATTCCACGTTGCTGAACACATGCTGACATCTAACTTTAAACACATGCTTTGAACTAACGGTGTAGTCAAAACACAAGAGGAAAAAAGTACATCTGATGGTTTATGCATTAAATGAAAATGTATTATAAAAACAAAATACTGCAAAAAAATGAAACACATGTATTGTCAACAACATCCCTTTCAATGGAAAATGAGGAAGGGGATGAAATATTAATGAAACAAACACTGGCCCAGGGATTACCTAAAAAAAAAAAAAAAAAAAAACTTGTACAATGATCTTTTATGTACGTCCAGACATTTAAATACTCTTGCTCCTTTGTCCCTGTATCAAACTATTGTTTTACATTTCACAACATGCACATAATCTCTTCACTTGAAGGTAAGAAAAAAATATCACAATACAAACATTATAAACAATAAGGAAAAAGAAGAAGAACTGGATATGACACTGTTTAAGAAGAGATTCTATTATAAAAGACAGTCTAGAAGGCATGGTTGGCGGAAAAAGAAGAAGAGGAAGAAAGAGACGACTCAAGGTAGAAAACTACATACCACGAAAAGGCGGGCAGGAGACAGAGAACAGTGGAGGAGTTCATAAAGAAGACCTGCTATACAGCAGATGAACCTATGATGATGATACAAACATTCCAGAAAATGGAAGGCATTTTATTAACACTGTAAGAATTTACAAGAATCTATTCTGGACCTGACGCTTTCACGGCCAAGTGTCAACAGTGTTGGTAACAAACTGACTAAACTCCTGGCTACTCGGCCGTGGTCCAATACTGTCGTTACTAACATATTCCTCTGGAGGCCATCTTCAGTGTGTAAACGATTTGCTAACTGACACAGTCTTCGTCAGTTAACCACAGTACTGTGACAAAAGATTCTTCATGGCCCTAAGGAGGACCATTTACATAAACTTACAGAGTTGGCACGTTGTAAGCTAAAAACCAGTATCGACTGATCACAATCCAGCGCACTACATTGGTAAAGCAGCACAGGATGCCAAATTCTATTTAATGGACGTGTCAGTGAATCGTTTACACAGTGAAGAGAAGAGGCCGAAATGTCCGTTAGTAACAACAGGAGTGGATCACACGGCCCCATAGCCTGGAGGTTAGTCAGCTGGTTTCGAACACGGTTTGCAAGACTCTATGTCTGATATTATCGAGTGTTCAGAGCAGTGCCAAGTCCTTGTCCACTTTTATATTATACTGCCCCTTGTCTTCATACAGCTGTACTGTATAAACGGTTCAAGGAGCTCTAAAAAAATCTTCTAATTAATTACATTGTTTTGGGGATAAATATCAAACTGTTGCATGTATGTAAACAGGCAGATACATAACGCGGAGACAAATAATTTGACTTTTAATAAAATAAACACTGATGGCCTGTTACTGATTCACATCACTATATGAATTTTTCCAGTAACTCTTTATACAAAACAAAACAACTACAACATACAACTGTGTATACAATAGAGCTAAACATCTACATGAAAAAACCCCAGGTAAAAATAATACAGCAAGTTTCAGTTCAACGAATTCGAGAGGACTCCCAATACCCTCCCCCATTTTAGTGAAAATTTGTTACACACAAATTTTTATTTTGACAGCTTCTCTACAGAAATACTTAATTGTAATCAGTTAATGGCCACCGTGTGAGCCAAGATCATACCAGTATTCCAAAAACCGATTGTTATCTGTTTGTGTTGTGATACTACAGTTGTTACTTTGTAAAAGTTCTAATGACTTTCAATGGAGTGAAAATATTCTGATAATCTGGACATGTCTCCAAATGTGTTAAACAAAACACAAACCAAATCAAAGGATGGACAAAGTTATGATATAAAACTTACTAATATAAAAATATATAATTCAATTGTATGCATATAGGTCTACTTAAAAAGAAAGTGATTTGGGCCCGACTTTTTTTTTTTAAATTCATTTCATAATCCAATGTAACCATTCCAAATTTAGTAGTTTGAGCATTGTTTTCCAACACTGTTGATATTTTCCTTACAATCTCTGTTCACATTCTGATAAAAGTGTTTAATTTACATCTGTTTTAAAGCACAAAGGAATTTTTTTTAAGGATGCCAACAAAATGGCTGTTATAATTATTTCAAGATAAGACCAAAGATGTTACAAAATTATGAAAACAAATTATCACAAATTACAATTAAATGACTACTTCAAAAAACACCAAGCAAATGTGACATTTTCAGCTACAACTAAGTTGACTTTCTGGAGGCCTTACAGCATTTAAGTCAAATAACATTTGTAAAAAATATAAATATTTATTTACCTGAAATATTTAAACAATTCTTACTTTTTATTTACTTAAAAAATTCTATCAGTTAAGCAAATAATGACAAAAACTCTTTGGATCTTAACTAAATATACAAATAAGATTATTAACAAATAAATTTCATGCATACAAGCATATGGAAAAATTAAATTAAAAAAATATCAATCTACACCTAAATGTTCCATGAAAACAAGAACATTGACTAGGGCTGTGTTTATTTTCAACATATTATACAAAAACAAATCCTGTACAACTACAAACTAAATAATATTTTACCTATATAATAATTGTGATATTAATTATAGTTTACACTTTACACAGTTTGTTTAACTTTATACAATATAAAATATACAAATAATTTTTATATACAACATTTATAACAAAAAAATGCATTATTCTACGTTCCATATGATTTCATTCATGTTTATGTTAAAGGGACTGAAAACACAAACGACAAAAATATAATTAAAGTCACATCTCGTTTAGTACACAACTGTTTCTTATTGCAAAATCAATTAAGAGCAATATGAATTATTTGGCATAAACAATGTCAGCTCTTTGCCTAATAACAGTTGCTGTAAAAAGGATTTATGCCTGGGAAATCCGAATTACTTAAATTTCAAAGCACAGAAGCAGCTCTGAACAAGGCAATGGTTGAGTGGAAACCATTTGCTTCTGGTTTTTTAATGGAAAAAGATAAAAAGAACAATTTTATATTTCAGAAGTTATAATTTTCTGGTAGCAGCACTGTGGTAGAGGGGCGTCTTCAGCCCAGTGCATGATTGCAGCATCTGGGTCAAGCCCAATGGCTGCCTGGTGAAAATTTCCTGGGAACTATAATAACACAACAAATTTCATGTGATACCCTATAATGCTCCAGCCACCCAAATATTTTTCCCTCTCCAAGAATACTAATTAACTGATGTTCTAATAAATATGTACTGTACATGACATTTTTATTTAAAAGACCAGTTTTACAAAAGGTGTTTTGTAATCTAATTTACTCAAACTATACTAATTTACGAGTGAAAATTAAATAGTATTAATATAAAAAATGATTAAAAACCATGCTGTTAGGCAGTGGTAGGTTGTTACATAACAGTGACATTGTCGGCAACATTTTGAAACTGTGTGCCCCTTACATTTACAAAGAAAGTACAACTTTCACGCATAAGCGGATATCATATGGAACAGTCAAGTGACAGTATTAGTTGTAGTAAAGTATTGCCCCCTTTTATAAAACTTCATAAAAACAATAAAAGTACACAAAACAACACTAAACAAAACAACTAATAATAAAAAATAATAATATAGTTAACCATAAGAATACATTCATACACATTCATCACACAATTTATTTGGCTTGATGGGGAAAGCTGTAATTTTTTGTTTGTTTAATTAATCATTTAAGAGAGGTAATTAAATATACCTTTCTTGATTTAAATAGGATTCACCAATTTCTTTTCACCGTCCTCACATTTCCAATTAATAATAATAATAATAGTCAGGTAACTGTGCACAACACTTCACTCCATTTATGGCACCCCGTATATCAGGAACAAAAAACAATTATCTCTACACAGTGTCCGATATTCAGCTGCTCTTTGATAGCATATATATAATCTACTTGGCATCTTTGAAATAATTCAGAATTTGCAACATTTTTTATCAACTGTCACTGTTGTGTGGTATGTTGCCGCCATTACAAATATTAAATAACAACAGTTACGGAACTGGTTATAACCAACCAATGTTATTCTGAATCAGTGGTCCTCAGTTCTCAAGTATTTCCACGCAATGCCTGTTGTTAACTGTTGAGCTGCACTGTTTAGACCACTAAATGAAGCAACAGAGATACCATATCATATTAAATCAAACCTTTTAAATTATCATTACCAACATCTTCAAAGGAAACTGAAAGATTTAAGTAATCAAAAATTTGTTTTTCCATAATGATGGTCTAATAACTTTTATTTGTACAAATGAAAGAATGGCATACAATTAAATTTAATTCAACTCTGTTTTACCTTTTTAATGAGCTTTTGGCTTTTCAGAAGCCTTAAAATTTTCTGCACAACCCCTGTCGATGCTCTGGAGGTACATGTCTAAAGAACAAGGACCACTGTTTCAACTAAAGGTAATATTTAAACAATTTAGTCATAGAATTTAAGTTATAATCAACTACTTTCTGAAAAAACAAACAACAACATAACTGAAGACTTCTCATAATAAGTATTCTAAGTGTCAAATTAGTATTTTTTCAGAGGGACATAAAAGTACCTTATATTGTGAATATAAATAACCACTTTCTCAAATATTTTACTAATACCATAACCGAACAAGACGGTGAGTTGATTATATTTTTACAATATATATAAAATTGCATCGTAGATGGACAATACATTAAAAAATAAAACACTATACACTGATACAGACACAAATGATGTAAGAGAACCATGTTCAACAGCCAAATGACAACTGTCTTTAACTGACGCCATCTTGGAGACTTTACTGATACCTTTATAAGCGCTTTCGGTATAATAATTATTTACTATATAATAATAACACTGACATATGAAATGTATTAAAGTAATCAAACAAAAGTTACGGATACAATGGGCGTAGACACAAGTGTATTTGGGGGGGATTCAACCCCTCCTTAAATCCCCCACTTGACTAAAAAAGAAATGCGTATTTTTATTGCCCTTTTTAAGGTAGGCCTAAAATATTATTTATAATGAACAAAAATAATAAATTCCTTGTATCAATATAAATGCTGTTATAAGATGCGTGGTCATAGGGTATTTATCCCCTCCACTTTTTATTGTCCCTCCACAATAAAATTATGCATATGCCCATCAGTTGGATACGGGATCAGTCTCTACTGCTAGAAGTCTTCAATTATTTGTATATTATTCAGTTAGCAATGTCTGTAATAAAACAGGTCTAAATGAGTTATACTTAACGACAAAATTCTGAGCAAAACTGTTTCATTCTGTTACATGTTGTTCTAATATTGCCGGAAAACAAAACACAATATAAATAAAAGCAGTGACATATGCGTATAGTAACTAAATCAACTATATGGAGTAATACAACTGTTTGAAATTTGTAAATAATGAACACCTCATGGTTATTTGTTTGATCTTTTTGCCAGGACAAAACGAGGTCTCATAGTGGATTTACAGCATTAGAGGAAGCCGTTAAGTAAAACTGGACTGCAGATAACTTGGAAAAAACAAAATATATGTATGCTGCCAACAAACTACCACTAAACCCAACCCTTCAAAACCTTAAAATAGGCACAAAAAATATAGAGGCACTAAAAGAGTTCATATATTTTGGCTCCCAGATAAACAGCACTAACGACACCAACAATGAAATAGGAAGAAGAATATCTCTCACAAATAAAACATATTGTTACGACATCACAGAACAATCTACGTGTTTGTCGAATGTGCCAGAAGACTCTCGATGCAACGTGTGTGGCGTACGTGCTTGTCGACGCATTTTCGAGAGGTTTCTCGAAGGCGCCAGCCATGCGGACTGTGTCAAGGCCGCAGTTAATTACGTAGTTCACATGAGCGCTAAGACGCAATTAGGAACATTCTGGTCTGTGAGTGCAGGTATAAATACATGGCAGCAGCGGCCTTAAGTTTCAGTAGAGCAACGATATATTTTCAGTGCGGTTCAAGAGTTAATATCGGGCAAGATTACTGTGTAAGTTCAAGTGGTTATTAGTGAAGTGTTGCGTTTTATAATCGGGCGGTATAATTTTAATACAATTGTGTTTAATATTAGTGACATTTATTGCGTGTGAACAATTTTTATTTGATTTGTTGTAGAGACTGTATTGTTAATTACGAACTGTTAACTGTGGAAATTAAAGCTGGTAATTAGTGACTTAATTGGCATCTTGTACTTATTTTGGTTCCCGATCAAGTAGACCGTTGTAACAGTGGTGTCAGAAGTGGGATAGAATGGTTAACAGTGGACACTTTGTACAAGGCCAGTGTATTTCGTAATCGGAAAACAATGGATACCAGTCAGATGATAGAATCATTCAAAGCAATGCTACTACAATGGTAGTAACGGTTTAAACAACAATAGTACGTTTAATGGCAGATTTAGTATCGGTACTCACGGTTTATCTAGCTCGAGCCCTCCGATAAATTAGTTTGAATTTATCAGATAGCGCAGTAACAAAGAGTACTGTGCACGATTAAGACATTCTGAAAAAAGACATTAGTTATAAACTTTCAAAATCGGAAGATGAAATTTTGAATTACAAAAATGAAACAATGATAATTGCATTGTCGACGCCGTTGACCGACAAAAAGTGTGTTCCTCCTGTGAATAAGTTTGCGACCATAACGAAAAAACCAAGAGACCTTAATTTGACGTTCAGTAAAAGTAGTTTGTCGAGTTTAAGACTGCCAGCAACAAATTCTGTAAATAATACGTTGATGAATTCAAAACTGAACACCACGTTTAGCAAATCGGCGGTGAACAGAACGTTCTGTAAATAAACCGAAGGGATAAACGGTGAACGTGAAAGTGGAACTGAAGATGATCAGATGAGGAGCGCGTCAGACAGTAGTTTTAGTTCTGGAACGAATCTGCCTCACAGTGTGGGAGACTTGCAGACTATAGCAAAGCAACAGGAAGAGTTTGAAACAAGTTCAACAGAGTACTCCAAAGAGAAACAGAGTCGTTGGAGCCACGGATGCATTATTTAATGGCGATGATTTGCTGTCTCCAATAATGAATAGAGCTGAGAATGGAGGAAGTACGTCCGGCTTGTCTGAGCGTTCATCTGATACTCGAAGTTCCACCCCGTCGCAGAGTAGCTACAACAACAACCGTCTTCCACATCCAAGTGACAGGAGCACTGACAGTCGAACGTACACAAGACATAAACGATGCTCGCTGCATCCTAGCCTTGGGTCGGAGTCGGAAGTGAACAGTGGCCTGATCTTTAACCCAACCAGCAACATGTCGACCCGCTCGTCTTTAGGTGTACTCGATTTAAACTCGCTCAGTACTATTTTGGAAGCAGATATGCCGCTCGCTATTTTGAAATGTACACCCATATCAGGAACTCAGCTGGAGGAGCAGGAAGACACATTGTTGGAGTTTACCAGCAGTTTTGATAACAAAAAGTTTAAAGAAATTCCAATTAAATTCAACGTATTTAACTGAAACACCGACCCATTTCCCACCTTCATTACCTACTGCTGAAAACAAACACGTAGATTGTTCTGTGATGTCATAACAATATTATGGATTAAAAAAGCACCTGACATCTAGCTTCATCTCATGAAGCACAAAATGCAAAATTTACAAAAAACTTATCAGGCCTGTGCTAACATATGCTTCAGAAACCTGGACAATGACAAAAAATAGCGAGAGACTTCTACGTTGCTGTGAAAGACAAATTCTAAAAACAATATTTAGACGAATACAAGAAAATGGAATGTGGCCCGGGCGCTATAATTATGAACTACACCATCTTTACAAAGAGCCGGATATTGTCAGGATAATAAAAATACACAGGCTAAGGTGGGTTGGACACGTAGAGAGAATGGAGGAAGGACAGCCTACGAAACATATTTTCTACCAGAAACCAATGGGTAGTAGAAAAAGGGGAAGACCCCAAAGTAGATTCAAAGACCAGATAGAGGAGGACCTTGGAAAGCTGAACATAAGAAACTGGAAAGGCAGGGCACGCAATACGGAAGAATGGAATTGGCTCTTGGAGTTGTAGAGCCATGGCTAATGATGTACACCTCATGGTTAATATCAGTTATAATTTCTTCGACCCTAGGAGGGGATCCGACACTGAAAACACTAAATAGTTATAGTCAGTAGTTGATTTCTAAAATTATAGGTGTCGGAACGCATCAATTCAAAGGTTGTACAGACACAAATATACTTATATTTTATATTAGCTCGAGATCTTGTTCACTAAGCAGTCTGTTTTCAATAGATTTTTTCAGTGCTTCATAAAAGTTTTCATGGTCTACTGGATTATTGTTTTTCCTACCTTCCTTTTTTTTAAAGCGGAACTCCGAAAACGTTTAAGTTTTGTACTGCTTTTAGGGCCACAGAATAATGGGGGCCTGGTACTGATTTTCTGGTTTCAAATAAAGAAGCTGTAATTTTCAGTGTTTTGTTGGCAAAACCCAGATCAACATTGCGATTCTGCAAAATAAATGAACGATAGTAGTTAAGATAAAGATTAGTGCTGGTGTTTGATTTTGACAAATGTTTAGTTTTGTAGTAGGGCTGATGAGGGGCAGAATTAAAACGTAGTAGTAAATTTTTGTAATAATTCGGATTTTCTTTTCATATATTTTTTTTTACAGAAATTTACTTCTGGATACAAGAGGTTCCGGAACGCCGTTCCCCCTGAAATCAAGCCCTGCTTATAGTGAGTTAGAAGAAATATGTCTCGAAACATCACTTGGCTATTTGGATGAATTTATATTGAAAAGGAAACAAAACGTGTACAAAGACAAGGTACACAGATGTGGAAAGCCACCAATTAAGTTTCACTGGTGAGAGTCACGCATCAAGTAAGAGCGAAATTTTGTTAGCACCACTAATGACGATTAATGTTGAATAAAATCATTTACAAAGGAATCGACATCATCATAAACTCTGTTACAGATTAGGTCATGTGATTTGTCCTCGTTCTATGGACCATCTTTATAATGCGAGGAAAACATCACATTGTCCTACATCCCATCTTCCCTTTGGACAAAGCTGGATAGCTAATCTGAGCAAAATGGACTCTTCCATATGTCTCACACTGTAAATGAGTTTTTGTATAATCGGACCAAAATTCTGAACAACTAATGAAAATAACCTTACCTAATTACTTCCCTGTTCTTTGTACACAAATGTCTCCATAGTCAGTTTGTTATTTGCAAATGTTTTAACCTTAATGTTAACCTTTTCCTGGTATAATAGAACAACATATAAATGTATGTAAATAGTCCGAGAAACTGGCCTCTTTTCACTCAGAATTATCTTACTGATGTAAGTTAGACAAGGTTTGAGAATGGAAATAAAGTATATATAATCTTTTTACATAATATAGAAAATACATCCCCGTTTTTGTTATTCACAGAGTATGAACTATAAACAGTTCGACCTGTGTCTAACAAACAGCTCCTTTTATATCTTGACTCTTACAGTTTGTAATGTGAATAAATTAAGCAGTAAAACATGTAGACCCCCCCCCCCCACACACACACAGTGACTATAAAATGCAAACTTACAGTATGGGAAATTGAGAAAGTTAAGCCAATATAGAACTTGTATTGTGTTAAAAATGTTCTGCACTATGGTGAAAGGAACATATATTTTGTCAGAATTTAAAATTTCTAATTACTTTTAACATCTTAAGGTTTATTAAAAATGTGAAGAATGTTAGCATTAACGATTCGGTCTCACAATAAAAACCAAAGACTTAAAACATAAAATAAATTTTGTTTTTCAATAGTCTATTATATATAAATTACAATGCAGGTTCATGTATACTGACTTTTTGACATTTGATGTTATCTTTTTGTTTGTTTTTATTCTGTTTATGTGCTGTCTACATGCACAGACACATGCATGTGTGGATGCAAGCACCCCAAATAAAATTCAGAATTTAATCCTGCTTTGACACTTTCACATATGTTTAATAATTATAACTTCTGATTTGAAGTGTGTTTTATTGTCAAGAAGTTACCAAAAGTTCATAACAGACGCTAAGAAAGCAAAGTCACTTTTTATTTAATAAAAACCATATTTGTTTAAAAACCAATAAAATTTAGACACATTACAGTATAATTATAGTCTTCCTACAACAATGTCAAATTAAAAATTAAAACGTAAAAAAAAATTTGAAAAAATTTGTTTCCATTTGTTTTGGTGATTTCTCTCAGTGCGGGCGGGCGGATATTAAAACCATGTTTACCTTTTGACAGTTTTTAAAAATAAATGAAAAATTAGTCTTCAATTACGAACGATGATGCCAAGTAGATCTAACTAGTAACTGTTATGCAAGAAGATCTCATTGTTTAGAAATGGTTAATGCACCACCGCACCTGCAAAAGACAATCATAATATGAGAGCCTTCCTTGAAGACAATAATTGTAGTTCTCCATTATAATTTATCACACACACACACACACACACACACACACACACACACACACACACACACACACACACACACACACACACACACACACACACACACACACACACACACACACACACACACACACACACACACACACACACACACACACACACACACACACACAATTTACTAGAAAGAAATGTAAAATACTAACAGCGGTGACTTGTTTACGAGAATGTGTACGTGTGTGCTGTAGGAACTGATGTACAGGTATAAAGGATTTGTCTAGTCCCATTATTGTATATTCCCGATCTGATGATCAGCTGCGAAGCTTGAAAGCACTAATCGGAATTTTTTTTTCTCTAGTTGTGTGCAACAGTGGTATTTCTGTTTGTAAAATGATTGGGTAAGGATAAAGGTCAGATAGACAAATAGATATAAAGAGCTAAAGAAAAATAACAGTTGAACCTTTGCTCTAATGAAAAAGTCTCTTAACATAAAATATAATTTGAAATTGCACTGAATCTAGAATCATGTCGAGCCACCCTGTACAAAAATATTTACTTAATTTCTCTATAATCAAAATGTCATGTGTTACCTCGCAACAGTGATATGGAAGCGATTGTTAAACTAAATTTTTGTTTGTTTAGAAAGTAAAGACGACTTCGAATGGACACTGAATCAACAAACATATTGTCCCCCTAATGACAGGTGTATTGTCAAACATTGATACCAGCAGGATATTAATAACAGCGCGTGCGCTATAAATGACATTTCATTTATTCATCAAATATTGAGGTTTGTAACACTTACAAAAGAAGGATTGGCCAAGATTGAGATAATAAAAAAAATTATATAAATCCTCGATCTGATATGTGGGATAAGAATACAGCAGCAAAGACTAAATTCAAATGACAATGGTAGAATCAGTTTCAACTAAGCTGTGAGGTATGTATGCAAAGATAAACCTTCTAACGGCTAAGATTAGAATATTCACATTACGGAGAACACAGAATGAAGACTAGAGACAATTTATGAGAGGCAATGAATCTATGGCATAAAGAGCACAAAAAATGAGGCTAAAAAATAATCATTTATTGCAGATGAGTGAACACTGATGGTCATTGGAAACTACCAGGAAAGGTGAAAAGTGTTGTCCTTACTACTCACAGAATGAAGGCACTTGAAAAGAAATGGTAGATCATATTCAAGATAGAATATAATGAAGTTTAGGCGTGGGAAAGCAAGTTTAATATATTTACTATTGCAACACTTTTAAAAATACTTTTTACATTTCAAAACTACGAGACTCTAACTCACCAAATAATTTTCAGTCGCCCGTTATCGTCACTGCTTCTTCCACTTTCACACTTTCCGCTGCTGCGTTGCTCTGTTGTGCTAATGCCTTTGTGAGAGCTGCCGTATCTTTGAGCGAAAGTACTTGGAGTACCTGATGTTCGCCGCCCGCTCCCGTTCCCATCGCTACTAACTGGTGTGTCGCTATAGTCTCCACTTCGCCGCCTGTACCCGTACTACCTGGTTCCACCTTAGGTACATGTACCATAGGTGTGACTACTTGCATGGTCCCGTCGCTTTGGATCTGCTGTATGTTGGCAACCACTGTCTGGTACATGGATGCTGACACAGGAACCGTAATCATCCCCGATACAGAAACTGGGTAACCTGTACGTACATACAATATAATCATTACAAAACACTGAGAACATAATGATTGTTTGATAAAAATTAGCATATAAAAGTGTGTGTGTGTCTGTTTTATTTAAGAAGTAATGCTACTCAGGGGTGCACCTGGGGGAGGGATATGGGGAAAAATCTGAAAAAATTAAAAAAAGGATCACACATTTTTCAACTAGTTCCGTGTTTTTTGAAATGTACAATTTAATTAATGTACAAATTAATTGTCTTTCAGGTTTTGTCAATTTTAAAAAATTACTATTTAGGTCAATGACAAGTTTAAATAATCTACAATAATAACCCTTATTCTCAATAATAAGTATAACAGATGAAAAGAAGTTGAGTTGAAAGAAAATAGGACATGATTTTCCGCTGGTTATAAGCAACTTGAAATGGTTCATGTGACGAGTGTTTTACACTAAGCTTGAACCATGTCAGCTATTTTATTTAATTCTGCAATGAAGGAACTGTTTGCTTTTACCCGCTAGTTGGCCATAAACCGAGGCCTATGAAAAAGGCAGGCCATGGAGCGTACAATGATTTTTGAAGTCACATGACGTTAGGAGTTGAACAATTCCAGTGTTATTCTATGTACTCACGTAATTAACGCGCTTTATTTGACCGAATTTACTTGAATATTTCTAATTTTTTAAACAATTAAACATGTAATAAACATATAATGAAACACGTGTAATCTACATATATATTTTTAAATATCAAGAAGGATAAATAAAACACTTATTTATTAAAGTATATAGTAATACAGTGGAACATGAGTAACACAAAATGACGGGGACCAGCTGTTTTTTCGTGTTAACCGATATTTCGTGTTAAACGAATTTCACGTTAACGGACAAAAAGTGAAACAAAATGAGATACAGTAGTACTGTACTGTAAATGGTCAAGTACTGAAGAGATTACTTACTGAGTTGTGTAGGAAAATAAATCAATAAAGAATATTCAAATGGTACTTACATATGAATGCTTTATTTATCCTCCTGGACTATTATAAAGTAATTAATTTTTCTTAAAATGTAAAGTTATTGTAGTGACAATGTTCAATTCTTTTTAAAATAGTCCGTTATTTTCTTTTGTACAGACTTCTACACTACTTCATTTTCAATAAATTGTTCTAGTTTATCGATGTGCTCAAACATTTCACCTTCCGAGTTGGCTTCTAAAAATCGACGAACACATCTCAGGAATGAAAGCATATCAGTAGCGGTAGGAACTCCTGTCATATCATTTTCCGTGTCAAGTTCGCCAGCACTCTCATCATTTTCACAGTTTTCAGCTTGCACTATTTCTATGATATCACTGTCTGTTAATACGGGAGCCGTAGTTACGTTCTTGTCGACAGACATGTACTCATTTTAGAGAAACTGAAACATTTAATGCTGATGATACGCGATTGAACATTTCAGACAGGGTAGGCCCGATTTCATTTTCTTTGCATTCAGTTTGTTTAATCTCTGAATTCAAAATGAATCGAGCAAGTGTGAAACAATTTTCAATAGTTTTAGGCGTCATGAGGTTCCATGCTGTTCGCAACAAATTACAAGCGTCCAGTAAATTTATACAGAAATTGTTTTTCGCCTCTATAGCGGCCAAGTATTTCGGTAGAAGTAATTTTCTATACTGAAATTTTAAATTCTGAATAATACCTTGATCGCTAGGTTGTAGGACACTAGTCGTGTTCGGTGGTAGAAAAATAAGTTTAACTGCCGTCAGTTCTACATCACTCGAGTGGGCAGGACAGTTATCAACAATTTTAACACAACTTTTCTCTTCTGAGAAGCGAAATGTTTTTCTAATGAAATTAGCCATTCGGTAAATATTGTAGACGTCATCCACGCTCGTTTTTTACCTGCATATTCTGCTGGTAACTTTTTAACATTTTTAAAACAGCGAGGCTTTAAACTTTTATCTAAGGCTTTAAACTTTTATCTATAACAAGTAATGGAAGTTTTTCTGACCCATCGGCATTGCAACCTACCATCACTGTCACTCTCTTTGGAATTTTTACTGCCAAAGCATTGTTCGCCTTTAAATGAAAGTGTTTTATCGGGCATGCAACGGAAAATAGTCCTGTTTCATCCCCATTTAAAATATCTTTTCGTGGGTAGTCTTTTAAAATTGCAGGTAGCGTAGATTGCAACCAAGATGATGTCATTTCTTGTGATACCTCTCTTGACTTGCCACAGATGTTTTTGTATGTTATACCGTTTCGTTTTTTGAATCTTTCTAGATAGCCACTACTTGCAGTGAAATCCAAGTTCATCTGTTCAGCAAAAACGTTTGCTTTCTCCATTAGCAGTGGTCCAGAAATAGGAGGATCTTGTGAGCTCGCTTGCTTAAACCAGACAAGAAGAGCAGCTTCCAAGTTTTTGTGTTTAGCCTTACGGAAACGTTTTCTATGTGGTTCAAACTTGCTCGACTCATACAGCTCTAAAATTTTATCTCTGTTTTTATTATGTTAGATAACGTCGAGTTTGGTATACTGAATTTTTTACAGATCTCTGTTTTAGATAGAATACCCTTGTTAACAGCTTGAAGGAGTTCAATTTTCATTTTTAATGATATGGAATTTTGTTTACGCACTTTCTTCTCCATTTTTTACACTCTGACACTGGAAAAACGAAATTTACAGAATCGTAACCTCACTTAGGACCTGTATGTACACGTAGGCCAAATGTCACTTAATACTGTACTGAAGACCGTAGAAGACTAAAAATAAAGGCATAAACTGCTACTGTAAATATTACAGCTGAGTAAATTTTTTCACAAAACCGTACCGTACTGCGAACACCACCACACACACAGAATACTGTAAGCAGACTGAACTCACTAACTTTGCAACAAACTGCTCCCTGTAATGTAACGGAATGGCAGTGTATTTGGGAAAATGAACAACACATTTGGTACGGAGGTAAACAACTTGGTACTGTACTGTATACAATAGCAGGTTAGTATAAAGACGTAACATACCAAGCAGCTGTTTATTCTTTACACCTACACGTAGCACAGATTCCTTTACATTGGGACATTGTAAACACGTTTCAGGGCGTGCATGTATGGATTTATTTATTATGCAGCTAATGAAAAGCCAGCAAAAATTTTGTGTTAAGCAATATTTCGTAGGGTTAAACCTTCGTGTTAACCGTACAAACTGTAACTGAAAAACACATACAGCAATCGGGACCTGAGTCACATTTTGTGTTAACCGATGTTTCGTGTTAAACGTATTCCAATGTATTTATTTCTTCATTTTTTACCTTTCTTTCTTTTTATATTTTTCCTTTTGATCAAGACTGACAATCGCCTTATTTTTTAACAAAATTATTTAACACTATTTTACATGCTGCAAAATTTATGTTTACAACCCTGTTATACATATTTATATCCACAGCATTTATATACATGATATTAATTGATGACTCGTTGGGCACTTGGTGAACATATTAATACAAAGGTTTTTTTAAAATATATAAATACTTGGTACATTTCAGTTTTTTTTATATAAAATAACCTGTGTATATAAAATAAAGTTTTTTTTTTAAATAAATAAAAACTGTGAAATGTACCAAGTGTTTATATATTTTTAAAAGACCTTTGTATTTATATATATCCTGTTAACCCTCACTTTCTTAATTTTTAACGTTCTCTTTAAAGTATATATATATTCCACATAAAGATATTATTAAGCTTCCAAGGCAAACTGTAAGCCTATCTGATGTATATTTTTAATTTATTTTATTGAAATTAGTGAATTACATCTATTATATGACCATTAGTTTTTATTGTTGGTACGGTTGTCATTATAATATGAGAAAAACTATACCCTAAGAAAACAATATGTGGTTAAAAAAAATCCCCCCCCCCAAATAAAATTCTGATGCTAGTCAAAATGTATTCTCACTTACTGAGTGCATATTTCAGGCATTATATGTGCCCATACACCATACAGGTGCTCTGTTTTCCTGTGTTTGAATGTATTTACCTGTACACTGTTAGGTAAAAAAATTATCTCTGAGGCTGCTTTGAATACTACAAGTATTTCAAAGTTTTACATGAACAGGTTACTGGCCTGTTGCACAACCCCCTACTAGGAGGACCAGAGACTCTTCTGTCAGGGTTACCATACCTTAGCCAAAATGCCCCTGTTTTGGGGCCCAGGAGATTCGCCCTCACCCGTCTCTTTCTGAGATAGGATTTGGTGGCTTTGTATCAGTTTGGATCTGAATGGTAGGCTCTCAGGTGGCATTCCAATAAATAAGGGAGTTAGGCAGGGATGCTGTGTTTCCCCAACCTTGTTTAATAGGACAGAGCCTGATGTGCATAGTGAAATCAGGCATAGCCCTCTATCCATGACTCGATGCACAACTTAGACCGTGAACACCACCGAAACTACTCAACCGAATGTTATAAAATTTTGCACACTTATCTGGACTGTATTGTAGAATGCACACGTTATTGTTATTTCTCTGAATTACTTGGTTCAAAAGATATTACGATTTTTTAAAAATCTTAGCTTAAACGTGTGAGAGGACGAGAGACAGAGCTGGTCTATCCATGGCCCAGCTGGCTGTCGCCCGATAAGATAAGATTTTGCTGTCACAAATGCCGGTGCGTGTGCGTGTGCGGCTCCCGCCGCCCACACTGGCTGTCGCTCAATAAGATAAAATTTTGCTGTATACACTTTGTATTTATGTCTCACACGTGTTTAATTCAAAAAGTAGTAGAGCATTGTTCTATGGTGTAGCCAGATGTACGGACTTGAAAGTGTTGAACAAGTGTCAATTTTTAGACGAGAATCTATGTAGTCGCTGATGCAACTGCAACTTTCCATTACATATTGCAACAAATCACAGTTCAGGTAAATTTAATCCAAATTCTATTAAAATTATTATTCTTATACTTCTTATTCAATTTTGTACTTTTTATTTAAGTACTTTTTTATTATACGAATATTCTATATATTCTTATTCATCAATTTA
Source organism: Magicicada septendecula (assembly GCA_034769895.1). Classification (NCBI taxonomy): domain Eukaryota; kingdom Metazoa; phylum Arthropoda; class Insecta; order Hemiptera; family Cicadidae; genus Magicicada; species Magicicada septendecula. The sequence goes on along the minus strand of CM068367.1, from coordinate 1,435,357,840 downwards.
TATATACGTATTATTTATAGTATGCCTCGACGGAGAAGAGGTTCAAATATTGGTTGTTTACCTACAAACCAAAGCCGGATGAGACAGCGACAAAATTTTGCTGCAGCAACTGTTGAAGGCCCTGCAGAACTTAACATGAATCATGTGTTATATGATCAAAACAACACAGGATATCGGAATCTTCAGAATGAATTTCAAGATAATTTATGATCTCTAGAATTCTATGAATGTGTAAATTGTTCTTGAGTGTTGATGCAGCAAACAGTTTTTGATATGTGTCCACAGTGTAAGCGAAACCCAAATAAGTTTACTGCAGTTAATTGTATGGATCCTAAAGATGTACCTATAGAACTGTTGGGATCTCATTTATGTAGAACAACTTTTGATAGCGATAGTATAACCAGTGATGCATGTGTATAGGGTGAAATTGAGAGGCTTTCCCAGTCAATATGCTTATAAGGGAAATATTATAATTATTGGTCAAAATATAACGGAGATTGTTAGTTCCTTGCCCCCTTTGCCTGCGATGGAACTCTTATAATGGCTTCTACTGGTGTGGCAGCTAACAATATTGCTGGACAAACTATTCATTCAGCTCTAAGAATAAATACTTCAAAGAGAAGGGGAGTAACTTCCAAAGATTTAGAAGGTGAATCCAAAATTGCTTTTGAAGAAGAATTAAAAGATGTGAGGTTCGTTATTATTGATGAAGCCAGTATGTTGGGTTTGAATTTGTTTTTCAAAGTGGATATGCGACTCAAACAAGCAAAGCAGCATTCTTCAGCTGTTCCTTTTGGTGGCCTTTGCGTGTATTTAGTTGGTGATTGGTCCCAACTTCCACCGGTTTGTGACAGGAGTCTTTACAATATTGGTAATAATGTTCAGACCATTCAATTGAATCTTTTATATTAACAGTTCAAAAAAGTTTTCTTTTTAACGGAGATTATGAGACAGCAAGGTGATAAACAAAAAATTTTTAGAGGGACTTTAAATAGAGTCGCAAATTGAACAATCGCTGAACAATATTATCCGGTCTTATCTAAAAGATTTTATGTAAACAATATCGGGGACAATTTCAAAGATACTGTCTGTATAATGTCGAAAAATGCTGAAATCGAACGCTTTAATTATAAAAAACTAGAAAGCAAATAAACAATCCGTGGCTTTAATCAATGCAATCCATAATTGCCCAGAAGCCTCTCTAGCAAAATCTGACGATGCTCAGGGATTATTTGCCCAATTACGTTTATGTAAAGGTGCTCGAGTTATTCTTAGAAGAAGTCTTTGGGTCACAAAACGACTACCCAACGGTTCAGTTGGGACAGTAACTGATATTATTTATGACCCGGCAGTTGAATGCGAAAATTATAACAATCACATGCCAATATGTATACTCGTATCTTTCGAAAAATATACAGGACCAGTTCTGTACGAGAATTCAATACCCATTGTACCAGTAGTGGCATCATTAAAGAAAAATGAAATTTCTTGTACTCGCAAACAATTTCCGTTAATGTTAGCATATGCTGTTAGTATACATAGATCGCAAGGGATAACATTAGATAAGGCAATTGTTAATTTAGGAGACAATGAATTTCAGGTTGGATTAACGTATGTTGATTTTCAAGAGTGAAAACATTAGAAGGATTATTATTAACACCGGCGTTTAATTTTGAGAGACTGCTAAAAATTAATAGAAGTCCATCAGTGGTTGATCGTAGAGATGAGTTGCAAAGATTGTGGAATATGTCCAACGACAATTAATGTATATTGTACTATAATGTAGTGTATTCAATAAAAAGTGTGTATCATAAGTGTATATATTTTGTTGATTGTAAGCATATTGATAAATAAATTATTACGATTCTATTTATCTAACAGATCAAAGACGGTTGATTATAAAAATATTGACAAATAAATTATTACGAATATCAAATGCTCCGCCCATCTGTGTCAGTGACACTCCTAGTATATACATTCACAACATGTTGAGAGCATGGAAATCCAAAGTGACTTTGGGAATACAGCTTAACAAATCAATTTGTATGGGTTTCCTGCTATACGCGGATGACATAATTCTTATTCAAGAAAATGAGGATTATTTACAAATAGCTAGTTTCAATTACAAGAAGTGACAAGAGAGTTTCAGTAAGAAATATCAAAACCATGGCCTAAAGGTAAATATTCTGTGGGGACTAAGAAAGTTATAAACAACAGCACTTTAGAACATGCAAGACGATTCAAATATCTCGTCTGTCCAGTAAACTATGAATCTGAATATCATATAAGAGAGAAGATAAATAAATTTAGGAATATTTGTGGTATGATTCATAGAAATCTTAGAAATAAAACAAGACACAGCACAAGGATTACATTTTATACGACAATTGCAATACCTACATTGACATATCCGAGTGAGACGTGGGTCATGACAAAAAAGGAATGTGGCATGATTCAGTATTGAAATGCAGTTTCTTCAAAACTTTAAATTATACTTGAAAGACATGTTTGAATAGGTATTCAAGTCACTTACTGACAAAATCTGTATAATATTTACCTTATTTTTTCTGTCATGTGACTTCGTTTTGCGTTTTGATATGCTTTACGCGTTTCGAGACATATGTCTCGTCATCAGAAATAAATAAAATAAAAATTCACTCTTAGCGAGGTCGTTGCATATTAAAATACAAATATTTGAAAACGATTACACACATACCCGCTTTACTTGAGTGCGCAATCGAGTTGTCCGATCGGTCTGACTCGAGTGCGCACTCAAGTAAAGCGGGTATGTGTGTAATCATTTTCAAATATTTGTATTTTAATATGTAACGACCTCGCTAAGAGTGAATTTTTATTTTATTTATTTCTGATGACGAGACATATGTCTCGAAACGCGTAAAGCATATCAAAACGCAAAACGAAGTCACACGACGGAAGAAATAAGGTAAATATCATACAGATATTTAAATTATACGTTTCAAGATAGAATAAGGAATAAAGGGCACTGTGCCCTCGAAAATTCTTTTTTCCGGAAAAAAAAAGTCCTGTACCAAACCAGAACATACAATCAAGGTTTATTTTACATTGTTTGTATGGGAAATACATCAGGACCATGAAAAATGAGCATTACATCAAGGGTTACGATATCCTAAGGGATCATTAAATCAAGGTTCCATTTTACATGTTCTACAATATATATGTAGACTAAAAGGTGATGTATAGCCAGAACAACACTAAGGCCAGGGCTCCACGAGCTGTATTTTACTGCTTGTACCCACTATAACTTATGGCAAGAATACAGACTCAATGTTGCTAAATGGAAGTGGCTTCAGGTGCTGTAAGTTACAACGGCAGTAAGAATCAAGGGACAACTCCAAAGGTCATACTGCCATCTGGTATCTGGTTCCACGCATTGTATTTTACTGCCGCTACACTTTCGTTTTGGCGCTTTCGCTATTCACTTGATTTACTTACTTCCAGTTGAATTTTTACAATTTGCTTCTTTTCTTTGTTTCACTTTGTGGTGGCATAATTTTTGAAATGGAGTTAGACAGTGAACAAATTATTGCAGAAGTAGAAAAATACCCAGAATTATACGACACGAAAATGAAAGCTACAAACCTGAAAGTTTTTATTAACTATAATTATTAAACAATTAATTAAATTGAAACCATAATTAAAACAATTACTACCACTATTTCATTAAATATTTAATTTTTATACACTCATCTACACACTGCACTGCGCATTGCAGATGCACTGCGATGTACAGAAGCACCTCGGAATGGTAGTGGAAAATTACTGCTTCAAAGTGCTGTAAAATACAGTGTGTGGAACAACCTCTTTTTTATAGCTAAATCTAGCCATAAAGTGTCACTTGTACATGCCATAATTTACAGCTCATGGAGCCGCGGCCTTACATCAGTCAGTAAGTTATTAATCCTTCTGAGTCTATATAATTTATATTTTGGGGCTTAACGATGGCTGCACACATTTTTGTAGCTGATATGTCACTTGAAACAAGTGCAGTACTTGAAAAGGTCTATTGTAATTAATGTTAATACACCACTGTCCGAGATTATGCATGTAAAAGCATTTGCTAACTGATGAACAGACTGAAACATACCACGTCCGTCTTCACCAGTCAGTATAATTTGCCCGTCTTGGTTGAGCGTAGCTTCCGTAACGTTGTTCAGTTCAACTGACACCCCTTCACTGGCTCCTGTCGCTACTTCAGCTAATGTATGTACAGCGTGAACAGTCCCCGTCTCTCCTTGACCCGTATGAATCTAAATAATACAGCAATTGTTTATAAGCATTTCAACCCCAATCTACTACAAAACTATGAATGTACCCAAAACCCAGGCGTTTTCTGAAAATTAATAATTTATTTAATCTTAAACTTCAAGATAATGAAGAGAGTCTCCTCTCTGAATCTAGGAAGTCCTTGAAAGTATACACATATCAATAATAAATAATTACTTTCACTACAAAAAGTCTAAATGTATGTTTTATTATAATTATGACCTTTTTTTATAACTACAAAACACTTTTTTACCAAAATAAGGATTTTGCTGTTTTACCATTTTTTTATTTATTTTGCTGTCATAAAAAAACAAAAATTCATTTATTGTCTAACAATGTACTGCCACTATGTACAGTGGTATATCTAGAATTTGGTCTTTGTGGGGGAGGGGTGTCCGGTTGTATCGGCTTCACACAAAAGAAAAAACAAGTGAAGACCTCATAACATAAATTATAGAACGTGTATGTCTGATTGTAAGTACTCACCATGGCCACGTTAAGTGCTTAATGAGAGGTGTGGCATCTCCAAAGTGGTAAGATGATTCTGATGATGAAATACACATCTCAGAATGCTTAAGTATAAAGAAAAATCTTTGTAAAAATGAAGTGATGGGATTGAATAAATACTAGGGTTAGTTAGAAAGTAAGTTGTGTTTTTAAATATTGCCATGGTATCAATGCTGTTGTGCATGCATGGCCAGTTTGTTGATTCGTTAGCATGCCAACAACGCCATTTGTAAACAACTTTGCACTGAGTAAACTTCTCTGGACGTGTTTATAATGTAGAAGAAATTCGAGACACCCGCCACGTGTGAAAGTAGGTATGTGATTCGGTTCTTGAATGCGTAAGGCATTAAAACAATTGAAATTTGCCATCAGATTTCGATATTTATAGAGAAGCAGTGAGCGATTCAATGGTACCAAGATGGATGTTTTTTCCACAGTCCTATCCAGAGTGAGCGACGTAGGATGCTTACATGGGACATTGCGATGAATCATGGGACTATATACATGCAACATCTCCTCACAAAATTTGGCTGGCAACAATTTGATCGTCCGCCTTACAACCCAGACCTCACACCAAGCGAATATCATCTTTTCATGCATGAGAAATTGTTCCTTGGTGGCCAACGATGTCAAACATGCTGTTAATACATGGTTCAAATCACAGGCCAGAAATTTCTACAACGAAGGTATAGAACACGTCTATAATTTCTACAACACGTCTGGTGTCTCGCTACGAAAAGTGTTTCAAAAATGACAAAAACTACATAGCAATAAAAATGTTTATTAAATATATTACTAGTTTCCTTTAATAGCCTATCGGAACTTACTTTCTAAATAGCCCCCATATTAATTATATTTCATGCACGTAAAGTGAGTTGGATACTGACAAACAATGAATCTAAAATATATAACTTTGAATTGTTTTTTTCTCAAGCATACATTTTAAACTTTTCAGAACAAGTTATAGTTTAAAAAGAACCCGGGCTATACTTACAGTTGCTACTCCTTGTACGTGTGCTGTTGTGCCATCAGGTAAAGTTATAATAGGATTATTAGGATCTACTTGGATTATCGAAACAGTTCCATCAGGATTACTTATTGTTTGTAAAACGGCTGGTGCATACTGTGCCGTCACCTAGAAAATAAACACACAATAGTTGCTACATCTGTCTCCTTAAAATAAAAAATAAAGGAGCTACACATCTGCTACACATAAAATAACACTCCTTATAGAAATGACCGTGAGTAAATAAGGGAATGTTTACTGAGGCTTAATACATTAACTAGAAACAATTTTAAAAATCTGTGTTGACGTTTTGATAAAATTACTGTTATCTTCGGGCAACTGTAGACAAGGTTGTATGACATCTGAGGTAGGTACAACATTTGTGACTCAGGTGACACAAAACTTATCTGTTATTGTGTAGAAGATGAAATAAATTTTCTCAAAACATTGAAATAAATATTTTTAAGTCAGAGTGTATCGTCGAGGGTGCGGCTGAATTTAGTTCCATGAAGTCAGGCACGGCGTTCGAGATCTTCAATGACCGACAGCTGTCAACGAGGACTGAATCAGGAGTGACTTGGATGGACACAACACCCACGAGGAACACTGAGATCGACATCCCACCTTAGGAGGACAACGGCTGGTGTGAAAGTGTACGAGCAGCCTGCGAGATCGTCTGGACTGATGCAACTTATTAATATTTCCGGCTGTACAATGTTTACACATTTTCCAAAACCAAAGATTACACATAATTGATTGAATTCTCATATTCCACTGCTGCTTGTCCATCCAAAGATCCTCAATTTCTCTTTCCCTTATAGTCTGAACTTCTATCCGGGTGATGGGTGGTCTTCCACTTTTCCTTCCTCCTGGTGGGGTCCATTTGTAACTGTTAGGAAAAATAAAGTAAAAAGAAGAAACCAAACCCCGATTATTACTATTCTTTTCGACTTACCTTTACAAAGTCAGAAAGTTCCCAAAGTCTCAAGGTCGCCACCACATTTTTGGAGGAAATGTGGAAACCATTTCACTTTCCCGAAGAAAACAATTTTGACAAATAATTAAACAAGAACTCCCTCACAGAAAAAATTTCCAGGGCCGTCTAGGCAAACTTATTGACAGAGAATAGGTTACGGGTACAGTGCGTAATTAACTAAGCTAACACATTATAGTGAGAAATCTAACTTTATTCTACTAAAACACACTGAATCCCTTTTTTGTTAATGTTTAAAACAAAAATATAATTCAAAACAAACTAAATCAAAAGAAAATCTTCAATGTCAAATCAGTACTTTTTTTTTAAAGTGCTTACTACATCCTTTGATCTTTCACTCGCTCACACACGGTATTGAGATCTCATATTCTGTTTGATATATTTTCCTGTTTTTTAGAATATTGTTTTAAAAAGTCAATTTAGTATACTTTCACCAATTTTACCACACCTTTATGTATATTTAGCTCTTTCGTCGTGGAGTCTCCTAGTTGTTGCACAATGAAAAGTAATTAGCTTTCACGACGAAAAAGCACAAAAAACTGTCCCAAACATCCAATTTACATTTACATTTAAATTTTGAGTAAATTCACACTTTTATTACCATTTTTAACACTCTTTTGCAATAAACTCAGTAGGCCTACCGTGATTGTTCACGCGCACTGTGAACGCGTGATACTGTTCGGTTGCTTACTGGAGACTGGCGTGCTTCGCTGCCATTTCTGCACCACAATTCCATACAAAAACGTATTTGAAACCAGTTTTCATTGGTTTTCTTCACCCGTCCCATCGTAGTGGATTTACGTCACTTATTTTTCCGTTGACCAGAATGACACCATTTGGCAGGCCGCACCCAGACATCGAACTATTTCGTCTTTGTCTACAAATGTCTAACTGGTGACTAATTATGACTTCACCAGCTAAATATATAACTTGTTACATAATATTATATGTCCCGTAAAACTTTGTATATAAAACTTGTCACCAAAATTTTGTCCCGTTACAAGACCCCCCCACAATGAGAGGTTTTATGTCAAAAAACATAAACTCTCATTGCCTAAACCTAGGAGGATCAGTGAGGATATGGCGCCACAACCCCCCTTATTTTCTGATTAAATGTTGGGTACTTACCCCCCTAATCCAGAGGCTGTGTCCGCACCTGCATGACTTTACTGGACTTCCTTCATCAGGATCCCAACACCGTAAAGCCAGACAGGCACTTGGCGACCCTGCCCTGACGAGCTGGCCAGCACAGGTTCGCCGCCACAGTTCCACACAGATTCTGTAACAACACAACAAAAACAATAGCAAATGGCCTTTCACTAATCCATATCCTTGCACTGATTTGGGTTCCTTCTAGAAGTACTGATTTGTGATAGTAAAGAAGAAGAAAAAAACACATTTAACATCATTACATACCTTAGTCAACTCAACAATTACATCAAACCCATAAGTACAATTTCAAATGAAATACGCTGGTGGCATATATCGAGTAAAGATTCTATCCAGTTAGATGGTGCAATTAATTATGCACAACATACTGCAAACCCCAATTCTAAATCATAACTTCATACATTTTAACATGTTCACAACAATTTCATTAACAAAATCTCACAAGGTATTAATAATCTGTTACACATTTAAATTTGCTACATAACACTTAGTGTCTGAACATGATTAACTAAATGCTTGTTAACTAATATTACGATACTGATAGTTATCAAAATTTGTTCCAATCAGGTCATACTAGATACCATATGGTTACAGTACCTACATTTTATACTTTATATGTAAATCATGTTGTAGCTACCCCCTAAACACAATATCTCAATTCCCCATTACAAACCATATAACACGTTTTATAACTACTCACAAATACATCATATTAAAATAACCATTTCAAATTTGAATTTCATATGTCCATTATCAAATTCTAATCATTTATAATTTATTATCAAATTCAAACCTACATTTTTTTGAATTTATTACAAAATTCACATCTTAAAACAATTCAAATCAATTTAATTACATAACTGAACTCAGTATGCCAATTATTATTCAATCAAAATTATAAACATTACTACACAAAATACAATACACATATACAACAAATGTATCCTCAGATACCCTACAATAACAATAACATAACCTAATACGTACATAATACATTTAACCCCAATACAAATGTATATACAATATACTTCACATAAAATAGCATTGTTCCCCAAAATCATTATATTATCAAGCCAAGTAACATAACCATGAAATCAAATAATCACATGTCCATCATCAACATGTGTTTAACCCCCATCATCATAGATTAGTCTTATATTGTATGTACACCTTTCATTATTGTCTAATCTAATCATACCTCTTGTACCACCAAAATCATTTAAATTTGTATAATTATCCACAATATTATAGTAACCAAAAGCAAGATTATTCCATAATATTATATCATATACCTTGTCAACAGCGTGTACAGTCAAGTTGCCCTTGAGATTATTTGTCACAACCAGGTAAGTCACAATATCATCATCATCATCATCATCTGCTGCACCAGTTTCCTTACTAGGTAAGTCAATTTTCTCAACTCTCTCAATATGTAAAATCTGCACTAACATTTCATAACCTCTATTAACATAAAAATCTCTATCTCTCTCTTTCTCCACCTCTCATCATAATACCTATCACAACCCCCCCTGAACTACCTCATTCCTTGCAAAGGGCACCACAAAATTACTAAAACACCTCCTGGCTCTACCAGGTATACCACAAAAAACTAGGGGACCACTTTGAGACACTATGTCTCCTCTGGAGGAACCTTTGTCCTCAAAAACCACATGTGGAGTCCTTACTCCACTTAAACCACAGGGAAAATTTGCCCTTTGCCTCTCATGCTCACCTAACCTCACTTCACACTCTCTCTCAAACTCGTTAACTACTACCTCATCACTACCATTATTCAATATATTACTCTCTAATACTACCCCTTTTCAACTATGTTATCATTATTATTTATCATATTATTATCATTATTACTTTCACTATCAGAATCGCTTACCTTATCATCTATTACCTGGTTCAGTTTACCGTCTTTGTTCCCATTTAATTTATCTGGCTCTCGTTTCCACTTTCAGTTTGTTCTCTTAAGCTATTGATCATTTGTTTTCGTGAATCAATTATATCACTCAATTATATCAATCAATTATAACGCTCCTCCCACTTTTTGTCATTAGCATCAAAACGCTTATTAATATCATTAGACATCATACGCAAATAATTCATGACCTCATCAATTGACCCCTCCCTTTCTTTTGTTCACACTGGGGTCAAATGTACCCCAGAGTCACTCATTATGGCAGAGTCAGTTAGACTAAGTTCATTTTCGTTGTCTGCCATTTTTTTAAATTACATAAATTGCCAAAAAAATTTTATATCCAATATTACACAACGTATTACACAAAAAACTCACAATTAGTACATCAAATTACCCAATGAAATTGCTATATAAACATTCCGCCGTCTACCCCAACCTATCTCTGTGTTTAAGTAGGCCTAACTTATTAAATAAATTTAACAAGTATCCTGGCAGGGTCGCCGCTTGTAACTGTTAGAAAAAAAAAGTAAAAAGAAGAAACGAACCCCCGATTATTACTATTATTTTCAACTTACCTTTACAAAGTCAGAAGATTCCCAAAGTCCTAAGGTCGCCACCATATTTTTGGAGGAAATGTGGAAACCATTTCACTTTCCCGAAGAAAACAATTATGACAAATAATTAAACAAAAACTCCCTCACAGAAAAAATTCCAGGGCTGTCTAGGCGAACTTATTGACACAGAGAATAGGTTACGGGTACAGTGCGTAATTAACTAAGCTAACACATTATAGTGAGAAATCTAACTTTATTCTACTAAAACACATTGTATCCCTTTTTTGTTAATGTTTAAAACAAAAATATAATTCAAAACAAACTAAATCAAAAGAAAATCTTCAATGGCAAATCAGTACTTTCCTTAAAAGCGGTTTACTACATCCTTTGTTCTTTCACTCGCTCACACACGGTATTGAGATCTCATATTCTGTTTGATATATTTTACTGTTTTTTAGAATACTGTTTTAAAAAGTCAATTTAGTATACTTTCACCAAATTTACCATGCCTTTATATATACTTTAGCTCTTTCGTTGTGGAGTCTCCTGGTTGTTGCACAATGAGTAGTAATTAGCTTTCCCGATTAAAAAAAACAAAAAACTGTCCCAAACGTCCAATTTACATTCACATTTAAATTTCGAGTAAATTCACACATTTATTATCATTTTTAAAACTCTTTTGTAATAAACTCGGTAGGCCTACTGTGATTGTTCACGCGCACTGTGAACGCGTGTATACTGTTTGGTTGCTTACTGGAGACTGGCGCGCTTCGCTAACGTTTCTTCGCCACAATTCCGTACAAAAACGCATTTGAAACCAGTTTTCGTTGCTTTTCTTCACTCGACCCATCGTAGTGGATTTACGTCACTTATTTTTCCGTTGACCAGCATGACACCATTTGACAGGCCCCACCCAGACATCGAACTATTTTGTCTTGTCTATAAATGTCCAACTGGTGACTAATTATGACTTCACCAGCTAAAAATATAACTTGTTACATAATATTATATGTCCCGTAAAACTTTGTATATAAAACTTGTCACCAAAATTTTGTCCCGTTACACATTCCATAACTCTTCTTGGCAATCTTTCCTGTGCCATTCTTTTTGTGTGCCCATACCATTGTAATTTTTTTATTTGAATAAAATCACCAGTTGGATTTTTCACATTCATTCTGTCCTTAATAACTTAATTTCTAATTTTTGCACGCCTGGATACTCTTGCCAAACATGTTTCTGTAAGTCCATCTCTGCTGTCATTACTTTTATTCTTGTGAGTTTATTAGTAGTCCAAACTTCTGAGCCGTCAGTCATGATACTCCTAACAATGGTTTTAGTTTATGTTGTAATTTGTTTATCCCACAGGATTCCATTTAATGTAGATATAGCTATCTTTTCAAATTATTTCTGGATTGTATTTCTTTGTCTTGCTTCCCACTGGCCCAAAAGTAATTTAATTAAGAAAGTTGTGTTAGCGGTTATAATTACAAACAGAATTGGCACTGTTGTACACCACTATCGAAAATTATTCCGATTAGCGCTTTCAAGCTTTACAGCTCATTTTCAGATTGGAAATAACAATAATGGGACTAGACAACTTCTTTATAGTCCACTTGCCCTACCACGCGTACACATTTTTGTAAACAAGCTATAAGTTAAATGTCCATAACAACTCGCGTCCAAAGAGGACTCAATGAGAGGGACTCACTCCACCGATTCATTGCAATGGATGCATGTTTCTGAATAGACTCCATATGCAGGTGAGGGAAACATGCACTCACTGACGACTTGTAGTTGTAGCAAATCAATAAGAATTTGCCTTTCTTCTGATTGGCTGGTGGTGTCAGACAACAACTTTGTGCGGACACCAATAGTTTATAAATATGGGTGTCCTACTCGTGGTCACTAGCCTTAACCACAGTTCAGTGGTCACTGACTACAAAACCTTTGTCAGTGTTTTGCAGTCTTCTGCACTGAAGATGGCCATCGAAGGCATGACGGAAACGTTTGCACAAAAAAACAACAACCATGGACTTAGAGCCTGGCAAGGCAAATTTCTTATTTCAGTAATATTCATTAAAAACCTAAAAAATTTATCTTTAAGAAGAAGAAATAAAACAGTTGTTTGTTGTGGTGATACTGAAAGTGATTTCATGGGCAGTTTTAATAAAAATACCAAATTGCAAAACACAACTGTGATATTTATAATCTACAAGTAGTACCAATGATATTTAAAAAATAATACGAAAAGTGAAACTTTATTTACAATTAATATTTAAAAACTACATACAGCTAATTGAGATCTGTTCAGAAAATAATAGACTGGTAAATACAGTGTTATGACTGCATAATCACTGGTTTTGAACGGACTTCCCATGTGGAAGATGGAAATTTTTACGTTGAGCCTTGTCAAATTTATTAAATTTTTTTTTATAAATTTCAAAGACTTTGACGTATGGATTACATACGAGTGTGTTAAAAAAGAATCGGACCTCTTTTTTTCATGCATGATCAAATGAAGCAGGAGCGCTAACCTTGAGAACAGGCATACTGTAAACCCTAGGGTGCAAGCGCTGACTGCCGCTGTCCTGCTACAACGAATCACTCGCTGTCTTGCTGTGTGTCAGTGAGTACATGCCTGTCAGATTTCATTTATTGTAAAATGACAGAAAACTTGGAACAGCAGTACTGCTTTAAGTTTTGCTAACGACTTGGTGATAACCAAGCGGATACTATTCGAAAAATTCAGCGGTGTTTTGGGGACGATGCTATGAGTGTTACACGTATTAAGGAGCGGTATAATCACTTCAAAGATGGTTGCACATCAGTGGACAATGAACCATGTTCTAGAAGGTCCTTAACAAGCCGTAATGATGAAATCATTGACCAAGTGCAAACTTTGGTCATAGAGGATTGTCGAATTATGCACCACAAGGCCAATCAATTACCAAAGAATACTATTTATAGTTAGCGGTTATGCGTCACCTTCGTGATGCTGTGTGGCACAAAAAGCTAGACCTGTGGGACAGCACAAACTTGGCAACTCCATCCCGACAATGCACCTGCCCATTCTTCTCAGCTAATTCAGACTTTCTTGGCAAAACACAACACTCCTCAACTACGTCAGTCTCCCTACTCTCCTGACATGGCTCCCTGTGATTTTTGGTTGTTTCCTAAGTTGAAAATGTTGCTGAAGGGGGCCCGATTTGAGTCAAGAGAAGACATCATACAAAATACGACGAGACAGCTGTACTCCATATCAAAAGATGACTTCCAGACATGTTTCCAAAAGTGGCAGGACCGCTGGAAGAAGTGTGTAAAGGGGAGTAGTTTGAACGATATAAATGCTTAAAACCTGCAGATAAATAAATGTATTTTTCCTGAGCAAAGGTCTGATACTTTTTGAACACACCCTCGTATGAGTTTTAGGAAAGTTGAAAATATCTGTTTATCTGTGATATGAAACTTTTAATTAAATTTTGTGTAAACACATGTCAAATGAGAAACCAGCTTGGCACTTTAAGCATACCTTACACAGACTCACTTGGCACTGTAAAGTTAAAAGACAACTGTTAGCTAACGGAACACGTGTGTACTCAAACTTAACACACCACAAATTGTGTCAAATATCCAAACATCACACTACACTCAAGTTAACACTGATCCAAATAATGTCTCTGTTAGTGCATCATCATTCTAAACTTACTATTGTTAGAATATTATGAGAGAAACATTGTCACACACCTTATGATAAACGTTACGGGAATCAAATCACATACACACACACACACACATAATAAACTACTACACACTTAATGACAAAATATGTAAGAACGTCATCATGCTTCAATAGGACAATAAGAAAGGACATGCAGTGAAAACGACATGCTTCTACTGGAAATGGACAGAACTCATTTAATGTTTATAAATTTATTGCCCAAAATAATGTTTTCCCTTTTGGTGTTGGGGTCTTGACATTTTTAATGTAAATACTTTTCTAAGTAATCTGTTAACATCATTATCTCAAACTAATTCATTTGACTTTACATGGTCTAAGACCAAGTCTGGAAATATTAAACACGGCATTCAGGTCATACTTTAACCTATAATGTGTCCTATAAATGGGGCCCAATACATTGTTTCACATACTTATTTAGGTTTTTAAATATTTAAATAACATTAAAATGGTTTACTTAATTAAAAAAGAAACCTTGTGCCACAAATTAAGTTTCTACAATAAAATGTGGGCGACTCATAACCACAACAATTGTGCTGCAATCATGAGGTCAAGTCAAGGTCATAACTTGGTCCACAGCAGTCTTATCTGGCAGACAGATTCCTGAATAATTTACACCACACAAGTGGCACCTTCTATGAATGATCTACAGTATTTTTCCTAGTACAAGACGAATGCATGAAAACAAAATATCTGGGCACTGGAAAACAAACAAACATTTGTTCTCAACAAAGCTACTTTCATCACTTCTGATACCTATTTTATTTACATAACACTTTCAGCACCATGTGCATCAGTTTGACACACACTGCATTTGTCGCCATGGCCCATGTGTATCAATTTGATATACATGAAGTGGCCATGTTTCAAACACTGTGTATAACATTTTTTTTATTCACAGTCATTATTGATATAAATGTATATAGGTCTATCTCGTTCAGGCTTGGATTGAGGTAAAACGCCTTGCACTTGGTGTTAAACAAATCCGTAATGAAACTGTTACACAAATTAACAACACGAAAGAGTAATAAAAAACTACATATTCTGCTTCGATAAACCAGTTAAAAACGATCAACAGAACTACTTGTCCAGATTATAATCTAATCAATAATAGACATTTCGATGAACAATTTTTTATTAAATAATTCTATATAAATTTTTCAAATACTTTACACTTTCCAACTTTTTTCATTCTTACAATTTAGGCTACATTTTACAAATCTGAAGTGGTTATTATACCAATGTAACAGAAAAGAAACATTACTTATTTTGTGAAAAAGAGGCAACTATAAAGACGTTTCACTAAGATTTTAAGATTAACATCCCCCTCTCATTGATATGTTTTGAATAAGCAGTATAAACTTATTGTGGCCACCCATATACAACGAAGAGTCGTGTAATCGTGACCAACATCAAACAGCAACAACACTAACACAAAGCAACTATAGTTAGTACTACTGTTACAACACAGTCATTATTTATTTATTTCTTCTATGATATATTATCTGTATTTATTTGTTGTAATGTGTTTAGTATGAGTTCTGTCCCAGGTTTATTTGGAAGGACTAGGCACACGTGACAAGACGACACGGATGGCAAAGGAACCTGTGTGGCCGAGGTGAGGGGCGAGGGAGTCGGCGGAGTAACCGCCTTGTGAAACTTGACAACGCCCACCGTAGCCGTGCCCACCGTTGTTTTATCCTCCTCTTCACTGAACGCCGGCAACAGGTCCTCTCGGCCATGGTACTTGTAGCAGTTGATGACGATTTGCCGCAACGCATGAGTCCACGAGATCTGTAAATCACAATGTGTAAAAACTGTTTCACTTCCTTACTACTCACACACTTCAAAATAAAATCAATGCAGAACATTTATAGATTCATACGAGGATCAATCCATCGGATTTCATCCAATGCTGGTTGCTTGACCATTTAAAAAAAAAATTAATTTTTTAATATATTGTTCCTATACACTAACCATTAACAAAATTGACAATTCAAATTTTTTTTGACCTTCCGTTTGTTAGTGGCGGCCTATTTTCTGTCACAGCTGACCAACAAATTCTGAAACATTAAGGTTTACGTTATATTCAATAACTCAAAAAGTAAATAAGTTAGAGATGTAAATGAAAAACCGAATTTTAGCTATTGACCTGGGCTTTTTTCCTGTACAAAATTAAATAGCTAAAAGTTTTTAAAAATTGCTTATATAAAATCATAAAGTTTAGGCATGAATTCGGCTAAAACACCATTTTTACAATTTTATTTAGCAGTGAAGGAATAATTTCTAAGAGCTCAAATTTATACCATGTGTTACCCTACCCAAAGAGATTCTATACCCAAAAAATCAACCCTAACAGAATTACCCTTATCGTTTTAATTCACCTCAAGTATCGTAAATTTGTGAAAAAACCAAAGTTTGAAGCCTTGTATCTCTGGTGGGGGACCTCCAAAAAATATGAAAATTTCAGGGAACAAAGGTATTTTGGTGACCTAACAGCTGTATCAATTGCAACAACTAGACTTTTCTGATGTATGACATACAAATTTTTAAAAATGACCGACAAACCAGTTAGCGCTGCGCATTACAATTGGCATTTTAATACATAGCAGTTAAAATATTGAACAGTTACCTAGTTTTTTTTTTACAATAAAAGGTATCTCTGTTATTTTATAGTACATTCCATAAGCTATGCACAGTTTAAATAGCAACAGTATGTAAAAAAAAAAAAAAAAAATAGAAAAAACATCAAACTATAATTTGTAACTTAACAGACGTTTAATGAAGAAATTTGTGTTAGTGGTTGAAATCACAATCAGAATGATCACTATTGCACACCACTATATAAAAATTACCCTGATTAGCGCTTTCAAGCTTCACAGCCCATCGTCAGATCGGAATAGACAGGAAATAGTGAAGAGTTTGTTTTACATATTTCCTGTCTATTCCGATCTGACGATGGGCTGTGAAGCTTGAAAGCGCTAATCGGGATAATTTTTATATAGTGGTGTGCAACAGTGATCATTCTGATTATAATTTGTAACTCTACTGTAATATTAAAAATGCATAGATATAATATTGTGCGTGCATTAGCATCTGATACAACAAGGTAGAATTTGAAAAATTTTTGTAAGTTATAGTTTAACATTAAGGACATGATGTGTCAACTCTCAGGTTCCAACCTTGGTGATGACTCAGACATGTAGCAGCTATCATTTTCATGTACCAACTTGTAAGCCTTCTCTCCCAGTAAGTTTAGAGGTGGGCTAAACTGTTATTTTAAAATACTAGGTATGAAAATACCGTTCCAAAAAAATAACAGGTACAAATACCTGTTATTATATACTACAGTAGAAGCCCGATATAGCGCGGTCCGATATACCGCGGATTCGGATATAACGCGTTCAAGAGTATGTTGCCCATTATTAGCGAAAATTCTTACTTGTAGAGAGTGAGTAAATTATGAATTGTTTATCGTGACTTCCGTAGCCACATTGGAATGCGTTGCGTTTATTGTAAACAAAGGCTTGTTGTTGAAAACGGCGTTGTAAACAACAGCCAGAATTGCCAGTTCAAGTGTACCTGTAGACATAAACAATTTCCCCGTATTTACAGTCTCTACGTTTCTAAGAATTCATGCCAAGGCAAGCAGCCAACTAAATCCCTTCTCTCCCTCATACTCGTATATTATAAGATCATACTCTGATATTATCTTATCAAAGTGTATAGTCTTTGTCATAAATTCGCATAGTGTAGAGTTTTGTGATGTCGCAGAAAAGAAAAGCATATTCTGTGAGTGATAAACTCAAAATAATTGATCGTGTGAAGAACGGAGAGTCGTCAAAGGCAAGTTTATCACGTGAGTGTGGCATCCCAGAAGGAACAATTAGAGGGTGGATGAAGGAAGAAGATAAACTTAAAAGTTTTGTGAACACAGTTGAAAGTGAAGTGGGGTTGCAAAGAAAAAAGACTAAAGTAGGTAAGGATAGTGAACTAGATGAGTGTCTGTACATGTGGTTTTTAATAAAACGAAGTGAAGGTGTGCCACTGTCAGGACCAGTTATTAGAGCTCAAGCTGTGAAATTCCATAGTGATTTACATGGCAACAGTGACTTTAATGCATCTAATAATTTATACTGGAGGCCTTTACTTGATGAAAATCCATTTTTATAATTTTATAAAGAAAACTACAAACTTGTATTCGTGATTTTCACTCGTCATATATTTAAAAAATATAATAACCACGACAGCTGTTTCGGCACACAGTGCCTTCTTCAGATGGTAAGAGCTGACTAGTTACGTACAATAAAATATCACATAAAGCCAGTGTTAAGTCGATTATCGTTTTCATAGCACTGGGTTTATGTGATATTTTATTGTACGTAACTAGTCAGCTCTTACCATCTGAAGAAGGCACTGTGTGCCGAAACAGCTGTCATGGTTATTATATTTTTTAAATATATGACGAGTGAAAATCACGAATACAAGTTTGTAGTTTTCTTTATAAAATTATTTAATGGATCTGATGGGTGGTTTTCGCGATGGAAATCTCGTCATGGTATAAGCCAGATAAGCATTGAAGGGGAAGCACGATCATGTGACAGTGAAGCTGCAACACTTTTTCCTCAGGCATTAAACAAAGTAATGATATTAAACCTCTCTGTATAGGGAAAAGCTGAAATCCTAGATGCTTGCAACATGTTAACATGACGTCATTACCCATCACATATCGTAATACAAAAAATGCTTGGATGACAAGTGATATTTTCGGTAAATGGTTCCATGAAGAATTTGTTCCATCTGTGAGAAGCCACCTGCGGTCACTCAACCTCAAAGAAAAAGCTGTACTGACCCTTGACCACTGTCCAGCACATCCACCTGCTGATATGCTACAGTCAAGAGATGGGAAAATCGGAGTCATGTGTTCTTGCCGAAAAACACTACAGCACTGATCCAGCCATTAGATCAAGGCATCATAAAAGCATTTAAAGCGCATTACCGCCGTGAACTTCTGAGTGCTATAGTGAATTCTGATGAGGAAATGGAAATTTTCCTTAAGTCAATAAACCTGAAAACAGTTACGTATTCAATAGGTCTTGCATGGGAAAGTATTAGTATGGCTACGATTCAGAATTGCTGGAAGAAATGTTCCTTTGAACAAAACATCGCCGATGGAAATTGCTCTGTTGCCGGATTCACTAATAGTGATGTACAGTCTGCGAGTAGTGCTCTGCATTGCAACTTCACTCTAGATGACTTGAATGACTGGGCAGAAGTTGACAACGGTGAGCCTGTTACAGAATGTATAGGAGATAAAGATATCATCGATGCAGTCCGAAATACAAATTATGAAGAAAAAGAAGACGATGACGATGATGGAAATGAAAATGGGGTGGAAGTGAAAGAAGTTATTCCAAATGTTAGTGAAGTGATAATACACATAAACAAAGTAATTTCGTGGATGGAGAGGCAAAGTGAATCTAATAATGTTCATCTGCTGCACCTCGCGTTTATAAAACAATATGCAGAAAAGAAACGCTGTGCATTATCCCGTCAAACAACAATTACGGACTTTTTTAAGACCAACAATTAGGCCTACAGTAGGTCGAGTGAGCAATGTATAGTGTATTTTATATTCCATTTGATTAAAATAGATTAAAATATTGGATTAAAATACAGTTTCTTTTTTTTATTTCTACATTTGGTGACGTAATTTACGTACAGTATATAGTAGTGCATTATGCTGTAGCCTTTTTCCCGGTCCTCCCTCCCCATCATTTGTCACTGTACAGGTCACCTTCCGATATACCGCGGTTACGCCTATAACGCGGGGGAAAGTATGTCACCCGACAACCGCGCTATATCGGGCTTCTACTGTATATATACATAACCTATATTATCCTTTGTAACTAACTCGTTTTGAGTTTCCTGCAGGTCTCCTATGTAATATCTTCAAATAAATACACTGCAAGTAGGTTTATTTTCACCTAGATAAACCTATTAATATAGTAATAAACCTACTTGCAGAGTATTTATTTGAAGATATTATATAACCTATACTATATAATCTGTTGTAAGAAATAAATTCAAACTAAACATATTAACAGTGTTACTTTACACTGTGACTTTATTAAACTATTACTATTTAAAAGAAAATAAGAAACAAGAGAATTTATAGGCCTATCTCCCTTTGGGAATACCAATTTAAGTTTTCACTAGTAGTAAACAAACTAACATTGGTTAGACAAATCAGTTGCGAAACTCGGGGCAATTAAATAATTTAGAGTAGGCCTACACGTAATACCACAAAAAATAATGTGAAAAAACATCAGAAACATATAATAAAAACATAACAGTAAGCCACAAGAGTGAATGAGAATAAACAAAATTTTACAAATAAAAATAAAAAACAAATTGTAATAAAATAAATATAAATACATAAATAAAAACTTATAAATAATAAGCAACAACAAAAGTAAATTAAATGCATTACAGATATTTAAGGAACAGGACTAGATAAAGTGCATAAATGTCTATTACAACAATCTCATCATTTATGTGAGATGTGTAGTGAAGTTAAAATCATATTAATAAAAAGTATAATATAGCTTATCAACATCAGCCACTCTATAGGTTATAACTCAATATAATTAAATACAACTATTTCACTAACGACTCGGAACACAAAGATTTTTTGAGTAAAAACAAAGTTTTACCAATTGATTTTAGTTACAAGTTGGTGACTAGTATAATATATAATTTATTAACTGTATATCTGCATATCACACGAGAATAAATGTAACAGCAGGATGAATTATTTCCTTTATTAAAAACAGCTTCGTCTCTTTGCGCAGAATGAAGTATTCAGGACGAAAAAGTTCCTTGTGTATCGTTGATACCTCTAGTATTTAAAATACCTAGTATTTGAAATACTGGTTGTTCCTTGCGTACCAGCGATATTTTTGTACGCCTAGTATTTGGCCTTGGTGTATTCGTTTACTTATTACTTGCGTACTTTTTGTGTGTGTGTGTCTGTATAGAAGTGTAGGGGGCGTGCCTCGACTCGGAACAGCGAGGGGGGCATGTCTCGACTCAGAACAGCGTCGCCACGAATAACAGGTATTTCAACTTTTCAGTCACTGTTACATCCGTTCCACAAAAATATCGTTCCAAAATACCTGTTAGAGGTATACCTGAAAAGTTATGGAGTGTAGTATAGGTTGCCTTATTCAAGAAGAATGTCATAAGGCAAGTTACGGTAAAGTGAATAGAAAATTAATTAGTTTTAATGAATTAAGTTTAAATGACCAAACATTGCTTAAATTAAGATTGAACAAAGACAGCATAGAAACTGTATGTGAGTTTCATAAGAAAAAGTTTCTCCTTAAATTTAATCACCTTTATAGACAAAGTTGCAGTGATCCTTTTGAATATCGTGCTAACCTGAAAAAGAAGGGTTCTAAAGCAGTGGTTCTCGACCTTTTTTTGTTCACGGCACACTATCCTATGTAGTGAGTTCCCGCGGCACACTAACGTACGAGTTGGCAACAATGCGAGAGCCTCGGTCTAGCGCACGCACAGCTTGCCTTCACCAGTCAGTTGTTTGTAGGCTTGCAGTCGTAACGCTATTTTGTCCGTGTTCTGGTATATTTTGAGGTTGATTTTTAGTTTCACACGTGTTATATGCGTTATTGTGTTAATTTTGATTTGTTTTAAATCTAACTTCAGTATGGATAAGTTTTTGATTAAAAGGAGAAAAGCTGAAGATGAGTCGGTGACAGAATCATTTAACAGTAACAAAAGTGAGAACAAACCGATTCCAAGTGCAAGTGTTGTGAAAGCAGTACAAGGGGGCGTAGAACCATCAGTAGGTACTGGAACAGTCCGTAAGTACCAAGATAGTTATTTAAACTTTGGATTTACGTTCAGTGGACCTGAAAACCGTCCTGCACCAGAATGTGTCGTGTGTGGAGAAAAACTAAGCAACGAATCCATGGTCCCTAGTAAATTGAAAAGACATTTGAATACCAAACATAGTCACTTATCTGGGAAAGATAAGAACTATTTTAGCCGATTGTTGTCATCAGAAGAAAAGCAAGCAAAAGCTATGGTACGGAGAGCAACTATTTCTGAAAAAGCACAAGTGGCCAGTTATAAAGTTGCCGAAATAGTAACGAAAAAAATGCAGCCCCACACTATTGCAGAGGACGTAATTTTACCTGCCTGCAAGGAAATAGTGAAATCGATGTTAGGTGATGGCGCCGAGAAGGAAATATCCTTGGTTCCATTGTCAAACGATACTATTTCTCGGCGGATTGATATGTCTTCAGATATCCAGTGCCATGTACATGAAAAGCTAAGTGACGTCCGAGTATTTTCACTACAGCTCGATGAGTCATCTGATATAAGTAAGAAATGTCAATTACTGAGTTACATCAGATTGAGCAGATGTGTATAATTCCATATCCAGCACCTTGGAACAAAATGGGCTGTCCTGGAAAAATTGTCTTTCTGTTTGCACAGACGGTGCACCAGCAATGACTGGAAGATTCAAAGGATTTGTTGCAAGAGTGAAAGAAGATTCCCCGAGTGTAGGTTCAACACATTGCTTCATACATCGTGAGGCTCTGATGGCGAAGACTATTCCAACAGAACTTAAAAATGTTTTAAACTCAGTCGTTAACATGGTAAATTTCGTTAAGTCTAGGGCTCTTAAGACAAGACTCCTCAAACAAATGTGCCATGAAGTGGGATCTCGACATGACACTTTGGTTCTTCATACTGAGATCCGCTGGTTGTCAAAAGGTAAAGTCCTGGAGAGATTTTTTGAGCTGAGAAAAGAGCTATTAAGTATGTTTAGCGTCGAAAAGCCAGACTTTGCAGCTCAGTTAAACGACGAGGAGTGGTGTGCAAAGGTAGCCTACTTGGCTGATATTTTTCGCCATTTAAATTACCTAAATGAGAGTATGCAAGGAATACAAGAAAATGTGCTGACGTCAAGCGATAAACTCACCGGGTTCTTAAAAAAACTTTGAATATGGAAATTACATGTGGAAAAGAAAAATCTTAAGATGTTTCCTCTGACTTTCGAGGTAGATCCACACGGGGACATAACATCCGAACTCATTTTAAATCACCTCATGGCTCTTGAGAGTAACATGGCACAATATTTTCCCTCCATCACTGTCGACAAGTATGACTGGGTGCGCAATCCTTATGCTGTATCCCCAGAATCCACCACCGACCTTTCTCTGGAGAAAGAAGAGCAGCTTGCAGAACTTCAGACAGACCGAACACTTCAACTGAAATATGGTGAACTACCACTTCTCAAGTTCTGGATGTTAGCGAAGAAAGAGTACCCAGTAATAGCAGTGGAAGCAGTAAATACCCTGTTACATTTTTCAACCACCTACTTGTGCGAGCTGGGCTTTTCGACACTAACAAACATAAAAAACAAGAAGCGCGAGAGACTTCTCTCAGTTGAACAGGAAATGCGTGTGTTTGTCTTCAATTTCACCACGAATTGAACTTTTGTGTAAGAAGCGACAAGCTCAAGTTTCTCATTAATAACTCAAAATCTTTTGTTGTAAGGTGTAAGCCAATAAATCCCCTGTAAAATAAGTTTAAGTTCTTGAATATTATTCTCTTCTTCTTTTTTTAAAAATAATTATTGAGTGAAATTATTTTAATTACTTTTTCCAGCAATATCACAAAGTCTCAGAAGTTTCGCGGCACACCCGTTGAGAACCACTGTTCTAAAGGCTGCATGGAAATTCGACTAGAACATTTAGAAAAAATTAAAAATAAGGATATGAATCTTGTACTGGGAAAATCATTATGTCCTACGTGTTACAAAAACGTTTTTTGTGAACAAGATGACCAGCCTTCCTGCCCCATGATAAAAAAAAAAAATGAAGCAACTGATCAAGATTTGTTTATACCTCCTGAAGCAACTTTAAAAAGACCTTGATGTAGTATGCTCTGTACTGGATGTCTCCTGCTTCAAAAATAAAACGAGTTAGTATCGAAAAAAGGAAATCTGCTCTTAAGAGCAAAACTGATAGCATATCTGTGGCATTAAAATGGAGGTTGGAAGACTCATTTGAGAAACCAATGGAAACAGCTGAAGAGAGTATGAATCCTCTTTGTAAAGATTACTTGGAGCTAATCGAAAAACTGAAGGAAAAGTGCAAGATGACAACAAGCAACCAAGTAAAAGTAAATGCAATTAGTTTGATGCCCACAAACTGGTCCAGGTTGAACATATGCGAAGAATTGCAAGTTTCTTAATACCTTGTGCGAACAACCAAAGACTTAATGAACGGCAAGGAATACTGCCGTACATGCCAAAAAGAAAAGAGTTGAAAAAATTAAGTGAAGAAACTGTAACCCTGATTCAAGATTTTTATCAGCTGACGAAAACAGTAGGATTCTACCAGGGAAAAAAGATTGTGTATCTGTCAGAACAGATGGAAGAAAAGAGAGTAAACAAAAAAGATTGATTTTATGCAATTTAAGGGAACTTTACCGGCACTTTAAGGAATTAAAACCTGATGTGAAAGTCGGAGTTTCAACATTTTGTTCTCTGCGGCCTAAATGGTGCATACTTGCTGGTTCTTCCAGAACGCACTCTGTATGTGTTTGTATATATGACCAGAACATAAAAGTAATGCTTGAGGGGGCTGGAATGAATGTACTAACCTGATCCAGAAAGTAAGTACCATTTGGGCATTAAGAAAATGATACAAATTATTTTCAAATTCATTTATTTTTCAAAAATTCTGCATACCTTATTCTATGTTTCTACATAGTCACCATGCAAATTGAGACATTTGTCGTATCTTGGCACTAATTTTAATATGCCCGCTTCAAAGAATTCGGCCGCCTGCGACTTCAACCACTTTCTCTTTATCTCATCATCACTTTCAAACTTCTGGCCGGCAAGAAATTTCTTCAGATGCAAAAACAAATGGAAATCGCTAGGAGCCAAATCTGGACTGTAAGGAGGATGACTGAATTGTTCCCAACGAAATGAATCAACTAGCGCCATCGTTACACGTCCGGTATGCGGTACGCTCCTCGTCGTGAACATTTTCTCTTCCATCGTTAAACAGCCTAACCCACTTTCTCACCATACCTTCACTAATCGCATTCTGTCCATAAACTTCACAAATCTCACGATGTATTTCATAAGGATGAAGATTTCTCACATTCAAAAACCTAATATCTCTACTGGCGGGCCGATCGATTTTTTTAAAAATGATTACCGATGTGTAGTAAACGTAAATCGGAACGTATACAAACAATATAGCTTGGCTACTTCGTCGTCGAATAGAAGGAAGTAGCTACGCATGCGCGACCTTCGTACTACAATATGCGCAGACGGTACTTACTTTCTGGATAAGCCTCGTAGGTTATAAAGATTTATTAGAACTAATAGCTTGCGATCTTGCAGAGTATGATTGTATGATCGGGAATTGTCCCGATTGCTCTAATGTTGACATGTTAAGGACATACCTAAAGGAAGAATTAGAAGTCATGGAAAAAGATTTTTTGTACAAGCAGTGGACTAGCACAGACACTTTAAGTGGACAACTTTAAAAGAAACTGAATGTATAGTTTTGACAAAATTCGCTAAAAATTCTTTTGTTTTTCAAGATGAGTCTCAGGGATTTCACTGGACAAAATCTGAAGCCACTATCCATCCGTTTGCGTTTTACTATAAGGAAAATGATCAAGTAATACCAAAAAGCTTTTGTGTTATTAGTGACTACCTTCAGCACAATACTGTTGTTGTCCATGCTTTTCAGAAACATTTAATCAATCACATCAAAGAAAACCTACCTAATGTTAAGAAGCTTATTTACTTCAGTGATGGTGCCTCGAGTCAATATAAAAACAGGAAAAACTTTTCAAGCCTGTGTAACCACAAAAGTGACTTTGATTTAGATGCTGAATGGAACTTTTTTTGCCACTGCACATGGAAAGAATGCTTGTGATGGAGTTGGTGGCACCACAAAAAGGGAGGCAGCAAAGGCTAGCTTACAAAGACCGTACAAAGAACAAATCCTAACTCCTCGGCAGCTTTTTGAATTTTGTGACAAAAATCTGTTAGGGATTAAATACATTTTTGTAGGAGCAGAAGAAGTAGACCAGAATGAAAAAGATTTGAGGAAGAGGTTTGATGAATGCTGTGCTATCCCTGATACTAGAGAAAGACACAGGCTGGTACCCATAAACAACAATACAGCGAGATGCTACCGAACATCAACCTCCAAAACCTACGAAGACATTGTCATCACTAACACCCCAATGTATACCATATCTGAGGTTAAGAAAACTGATTTAATTATTTGTATTTATGACAATGAATGGTATCCAGCTGAAGTCCAAAACATTAATACAGAACACAATGATGTTTATGTAACATTTTTCTCATCACCTGGACCGAGGACGTCTTTCAAGAAATCTTCTGAACAATGCTGGGTGCCCATTGCGAATGTGTTACAAAAGATTACATCACTTCAGCTGAGCAGATCTAGTGCAAGAAACACCTACCAAATTTCATCTGAACTGTGCGATGAAATTTCCAAATTATACAACAGACATAAACAATGAGAAATATGTAAGTACAAATCTAAACCTATTATATAGGCTTAACTGCTGTATGAATAAAATTTTATATTTAATTACACTTTCTACCTTAGTAACATATGAAGTTACAGTAGCCTACATGTTGTTTGTTATCTATTTGAATGCTATATTAATCTATTTTAACGTTCGGCTACATCCCTATTTAAATGCCAATTGTAATGAGTAGCGCTAACTGGGTTTTCAGTCATTTTTAGAAATTTGTGTCAATAATTGTATTGACACATTTATTGACAAATATCAAAATTCCCTGAAATTTTCATATTTTTTGGAGGTCCCCCACCAGAGATACAAGGCTTCAAACTTTGGTTTTTTCACAATTTTACGATATTTGAGGTTGTAACTCTACGATTTTTTACGGACAAATTATATGACTCGGGTCCCTGTTCGGGCGCCAAATGTAACTCTAGGAATTACTTACAAAATTATAATTTTCTTACCTTAGGGTTTTATTCCAAAGTCTTTCAGACGAAAACAGCTGCAGACAGGATTATTTGTTTGAGTTACGAATAATTACGCTAACACATGTTATGTAATGAATGGCGCTTATTTATTTTTCTTTAATTAATTTCCCTCTTTACTCTCTGTAGAACAACAGTTTACACACAAAAATCGCTTAATTACTTATTACATGAAAGTGATATAAAAAAGTTACTACAATGGTCTTTGCATCATCCCCTTACAACAGCAAGATAATGCAAAAAATTTTACAATTAATTAATTTACTCAATCTATGAACCAGTATTTTACTTTGTAGGTACGTACCCCAAACTTACGCTCTCACTCACTCTCTCTCTCTCACCCTTCTATTTCATTTAGTTAATTTGGTTAGTATTCTACCCATTATATCTGTGAAATTTAAAAGTTTTGGCCAATTAGTTACTGATGGTACTTAACCGTTCCAGGTGTCTCTCGGTGAGTCGTACAATCGCTGTTTGTTCAACATTACGGTTCACTCCGCGTTTAGTTGTTTTTTTTTTTTCTCTGGTACACTGGTTAATTCACGTCAATGTTATGACCATCAGTCACCACTGTTCGAATTATACGTATATTATTTATTTAGTCGGCCGACGTAACTTTTCGCACTTAGAAAGTCACTTGAAGTTTTTTAGGCTGGCCGCGCGGCCCTATGTCACAACTGGCACTTTTTATAAATGTTTTAACACTTAACTAGATAGGCCGAATTTATTCTACGGCCTATCTTGTACTCCCGAGGCCACTGTTTTAACTTACACACTTTACTGTCTGATGCTGGCTGTCTGTTGTGCACTCTCTAATGACACACTGCATACTGGGTTTCACACACAAGCCTGCTGCTATGTGATTGTGCAATGCGTCTGGCAGTTGTTTTGGCTGGCTGTGTATGTTGCATTGCTGTACTGGAGGCTCCTTACAGGTGAAAGTCTGGCAATTTGGAAAGTGCTTAAAATGATGATTTGAATTAATATGAAATTAAACTGGGGTAGCTCACAAATCCGTACCGTTACAAGGTGAATTAAAAAGATAAGGGTAATTCTCTAAGGGTTGATTTTTTTGGGTAGGGTAACACATGGTATACATTTGAGCTCTTAGAAATTATTCCTTCACTGCTAAATAAAATTGTGAAAATGGCGTTTTAGCAGAATTTGTGCCTAAACTTTATGATTTTATATAACCAATTTTTAAAAACTTTTAGCTATTTAATTTTATACAGGAAAAAAGCCCAGGTCAATAGCTAAAATTGGGTTTTTCATTTACATCTCTAACTTATTTACTTTTTGAGTTATTAAATTTAACGTAAACCTTAATTTTTCAGAATTTGACGGCCGCCCGTGGTAGAAAAATGGCCGCCACTAACAAACGGAAGGTCAGAATTTTTTTTCTTCATATTTTTATGGAAAACTTGTATATATGAACATAATATTAAAAATTCAAATTTTTTTAAAATTATGAAGCTACTACTTTATTTATTCCTGGATGATTTCCGATGGAACGACTCAACATTCAGTTACTGAACATTTGTTATATCACCATTTTACATACTAATCCTGTAAATATCTTTGATTAGCCCTAACATATATCTTTAGTAAGATAATTTCAATTACTTGGAATTATTTTATTAATCTTTAATTAATAAAGTTGTGTTAGTGGTTATATCACAAACAGAATTAACACTGTTGCACACCACTATAGAAAAATTATTCCGATTAGCGCTTTCAAGCTTCACAGCTCATTATCAGATCGGAAATAGCAAAACTGGAACTAGACAACTTCTTTATACCCTCACTTGCCCTACAGTGTGTACACATTATCATAAACAAACTTTAAGTTAAAATGCCCTTTCTGCTTATTAGTAACTAGAGAGTTCACTCACCCGTGTCAGTACTTTTGTATTTCTTTCTAGTACATTCTGGCATGTGTGTGTGTGAATGATAGCTTTTAAAACGTTAGGCATTGAAAAGAAAGCACGCGCGGGGTTCAAACATATTTTTCTTGGTTTTAGCATTCACACTGAAGCACTGAGTCATTTTATATGAAACAACGCCAAAATTGCCAAGTCCAGTGTGTTTGCATTGGTCTCCATGCATGTTTGTTTATATTCGCTAAGAGTTCCAAGCAAAAATTACTACTCATATGCAAACAATTTTAAGTTATTTATTGCTTTTTGAGTTTTATGATATATTTATGTTGTTATAACTATGTAATTTATGGCCTGACATTAAGTTTAGAAAGACTCGTATGACTTTCAACAAAAATTTTTTTTGTCATAATAACTTATAACCTTTTGTTTTACTGAGCTTTTATTTCAAATAAACAAATGATACGAAAAATCAAAAAATTATTCAGAAGAAGATTGGATGGTAAAAGTATGCTGAAATTATTTGTTTAAATATAGATTTTTTTTTAACTGTTTGTCACAGAGTACGCATTATGGATTAAAGTGTTGGTACTCAAAAGCGTTAAGCACACAAGTATTTCCAAACATGTTATTTTACATAATTAGAGCTGCTTTAATCACAGATCACTGTATACTAAACTTGGTGTGTCCCAAATAACCAGAACCCACAGTTTATTCTAAGTTTCCTTAAATTCTACAGTTAACATGAGGTGAGGAGAAGTCTATGAACCTTTATACATATTATTATGTTAAGAACATGAACAATCAGTAACAAGATTTTAATAAGAAGTTATTAAATACAGTTATTTTCGCAGGGAACAAAATGTACCCTACATGTCGTATTTTATTCTACGTCTACAAAAAAGTCAATATTCAAACTTAATTACTTTTTGTTTTTCCTCCTCAGGACGTGCATCCATCCGAACATTCGCCCACGGTAATTCCTTAGGCCACCAAGGTGGCCTCGTTATTTCTCTTCCCCATCCTGGCTTCCCTCGACCTATAAATACAATCATTATTCACATCAGTAACTGGTTAAACTTTAATGTTTTGTCCTCAAATATTTAACAAAAAAGTCTTGGCTAGTTATGTTTTAGACCAGTGTAAAGTACAGTTAAGTAAAGGAAACCAGTGGAAAACTGAAGAAGACTATATTAACAGCCATATTAATATGCGCGCATGTACAGGGTGATTCAAAAAGGACTTAACAACTTTGAAACTACAGTAGAGTCTCGGTTATCCGCCCTTCGATTATCCGCCGCCCAAGCGGCGTAAAAAACCGTAAACGTAAAAAATATTTTCTTTAATTACTGCAACGAAAATAGTGTGCCAATAGTTTGCGGGCGTGAGTGTACGTGCTCTCTTTGTGATTGCTCCTGACTGTACCGCAGGAATTTGGCCTACTGCCCACCCCACCCCCAACGTCCAACGCTATCGCTCACATGCTCATCGCTTAGTAGACTGCAGTTTCTTGTTGTGTGCTGTAGTGAGCAGTGAGGCTATTTTTACGCGGTGTGTCCGTGAGTGACTAGTGCAGTTTTGGTGAAAGTGTCGTAGTATAGTCTTGTTAAGTGTTGCGATTATGGCTACGAAAAGGAAGAAAATTGTTTTATGAATAAAAGACAAGCTTGAGGCATTAAAAAGACTGGATAAAGGGGAAACGCTGCAGAAGGTGGCTGACCACAACGGCGTCAGTCATCGCACAGTTGGAGATTGGAAGGAGACGATTAGAATTAGAAAAATGGTGTTCCTCACGAGTTACTGAGACTGCTTTTAAAGATAGAAAAACTATGAAAAATAGCGATTATGAAAAAGTTAGCGAAGCGTTGTACATTTGGTTTACACAGTTCAGGGAGAAAGGGGTGCCTATTTCGGGACCTATCTTAAAAGAAAAGGCGTTGCAGTTTCAAAAAGAATTTAATGAAGGTGATGCAGATTTTATAGCAAGCGTTGGCTGGCTTGATAGATGGAAGAAGCATTATGGAATCCGTCAGTTGAATATTTGCGGCGAGAAACTGTCATCAAAGTTTCAAGAAATGGAGCAGTTTAAGAAAAAATTTCAAGACTTTGTTGAAACTGAAAGCTTAACAGGAGATCAAGTATTTAATTGTGATGAAACAGGCCTTAATTTCAAAATGTTACCGAGTAAGAGCCTTGCAGCTAGAACTGAAGCTGCAGCCCCTGGCTATAAACGTAGTAGAGAGAGAGTGACTATTTTAGCATGCAGTAATGCCACAGCAAACCATAAAATGGACCTGGCAATGATTGGAAAGTCCAAAAACCCTAGGGCTTTTAAAACCATTTCAAAACATGCTCTTCCAGTAAAATATTTCAATCAAAAAAGTGCATGGATGACTAGTGAAATTTTTAAGGAATGGTTTTTTAAAGAGTTTGTTCCTTCTACAGAGAAGTTTTTAAAAGACAACAACCTACCCAGAAAAGCAGTTTTACTGCTAGACAATGCCCCAACTCACCCTGATCCAGATGAACTTAGAGATGGGGACATAAAGGCTATGTTTTTGCCACCAAATGTGATTGCCATTTGTCAGCCTATGGACCAGGGTGTTTTGGAAACACTTAAACGAAACTATCGAAGAAAGCTTCTGTCAACAGTCATACAAGAAATTGAAGATGGGCAAAACTTGATTAAGAAGTTGAAAAGTATAAATTTGAAGGATGTCGCTTATTGGGTTGCAAGGGCCTGGGCCGACGTTGGGGCACAAACAATTGCGAAGTCGTGGCATAAGCTGTTGGGCGAGGACAAAAATATGGCTGAAAGCATGCTGGATGAACTTCATGAAAGTATTTTGCCCTTGGTGCAACGTATCCCTGGATGTGAGGATGCATCATTGGATTAAATAAGGAATTGGCTTTCAGGAGACGACCAATATGAAATAACTGATGAATAAATTGTAACACTTGTTAATAGCGATGATGTTGAAGATCAAGACTCTGAAACTGTTGAGCCCCAAAAGATCACACACAAAGAAGGGGTTAAAGCTCTTGAAGCAGCCATTCAGTACGTTGAGCAGCAAGAGGAAGCCAGGGTTGTCGACATAATGATGCTCCAAAGATGGCGAGACTTGGCAGCAAAGAAGCGGGAATCATCAGGGAGGCAGTCGAAGATCACTAACTTTTTTCACTCATCATGAACTGAACTCTCACTTCCAACATTTCTGACAGTGTAAGTCAATTTTATTACGTACACATTAGTCTGATTCTATATTTATTTTTAGTAAATTTTTCTTGTTAAAATTTACTGAATTCTTAAACTTGAAGCGTGAAGTACTAAAGTATGCGTAATTGTTTTCTCTTTTTTTGTAAGTGTATAACTTTAATATTGTTGCTTGTTCTCTAAAATGTTTTACTATAATTTTGTAATATAATTGTACAGTACTGTATTGTTTTCTCTATTGATTTGTTGTAAAACGCGATGTTTATTAATTACATTTACAAAATTACAATGTAATTTTGATAAATTTGTGTTTTATTTAACTCTCCCTATTATCCGCCATTCCAGCTTATCCGCCCTTCCGCCAGCCCGTTTATGGCGGATAACCGGGACTCTACTGTATATAGAAATTTCTTCAGATAACTTACAGAGTCGGTTGAGGTGTCATTTCGAAGCAAAACACATAGAGTTTTGACTCACGTAGTCCATTAATACCTAATACACCCACCAGTAACGCCGTCACCATTGTTGTTGAAAATGACTACTTTTACTAGTACGGAACGTGCTCGCTGTGTGTTTTGGTTTCACGATACACAATCAGCAACTGCAGTTTACTGTAAATTCCATACGGAGTATGGTAGGGAGCCTCCTAGTAGGCCTACAATTTACTCTTGGCACCAAACCTTCGTTGAGACTGGTTGTTCTGTACAACATGCAAAATCACCAGGACGTCCACAAGTTCCTGAAGCTGCTGTGGAACAACTCAGAGAAAGTTTTTCTCATAGTCCTAAGAAATCAACTAGATGTGCGTCACATGAGACTGGCATTCCACAACCAACTGTTTAGAGCGTATTATGTAAACGCTTCAACTTGAAGTCATACAAACTAATCATAGTTCAACACAATACAGATGAAGATAAAATAGCTCGCCAGCAATTTTGTGTTGAAATGTTTGATAGAATTGCAGACAACGAGACATTCCTAGACAATGTAATTTTTAGTGAGGAGTCAACATTTTAAATCAGTGGCAAGGTGAACACCCATAACTGGCGAATATGGGGTAGTGAAAACCCCCAACCTTGCAGCATATTCGTGATAGCCCTAAGGTCAATGTTTTTTGTGCCCTTAGCAAACAAAAAGTGTATGGTGCGTTCTTCTTCCAGGAGGCAACCATAAATGGTATCGTATATCTGGATATGCTAGAAAATTTTCTAATTCCTCAGTTAGACGAGGATGACCAAGACGGACGCCTTTACTATCAGCAAGATGGGGCACCACCTCACTACCGCATAAAAGTCCGAGATTTTCTTGATACCCGAATCCCAGGTCGGTGGATTGGTCGTGCAAGCCCAATTGCATGGCCACCTCGCTCCCCAGATTTGACACAGGTAGATTTTTTCTTGTAGGGTTTCATTAAAGATCAAGTTTTTGTACCACCTTTACCTGCTGATCTTGCTGAGCTGAGACTTCGAATTAACGCCGCCGCTGCAGAAGTGACGCCCGACTTACTGGCTAAAGTCTGGAATTAAATCGACTTCAGGTGGGATGTAGGCCTATGCCGCATTGCAAATGGTAGCCACATCCAACCACAATGAATGTTGGATGACAAACGTGATGTGTTTTGCTATGAAATGACACCTCAACCGACTCTGTAAGTTACCTGAATAATTTCTGTATGCTTTCAAAGTTGTAAAGTCCTTTTTGAATCACCCTGCATTACACATATATGTACATGTACAATAGACAACCTTATTTGTAAACACAAGCAGTTACAAAATTCAGTATTCTCTTGTCATCTCTGGAATTATATACCTACCAACATCACAGGTGATGGATTTTATTTTAAATGGGAACAATAAATTTAGGAGAATCTGTAACGGGGCTAAAAGGAGGGGTTTTTGTTTATTTAAAATCATAAAATTATTTCCCATCGGCTTGGCCAGTCCCGTGTTAAATAGCGTTGTATGCAAACCAAGAACAGCAGAGTGAAGTTTTGAAAGTAGTTGGGGCGTTGGAATGCGATGTACGTTTGGCAACGCAGTACTGTTCTGAGAATTTGTTATGCACCAACACCAGCACGTGCGCAGATGACGCTTACATCCTCGAGCCACGCCAAGCAAACATGGCTAATTTGTAAAATTTGTTTGCTACGTGGTCGGGATGTCGACGGAAATACAGACAAACCACGCCTACCAGAGTGACGTTAACGAATACTAGTGAAATATCGTCACCGTCTAACACACCTGAACAGCCCATACTATATGAAAATTGACGAACATTTTGACACCAGAAGGCATTGGTTTCCCGTCTTGACCAACGGTTATCAGTCAAGTCTAATAGATCAGTTGTTGAATAAAAAACTATATTTACAAACATTAAGATTGGTGTATCCTATTCCAACACAGTTGGTAACGCTCAGCCAGTCAGTCGGAAAAACAACATCTATAAGTGCCGGACGCGAGCAGTTTGTGCGTCCACCGACTGGACACAGTTTAATTTCGCTGGCATGTAAAAAACGGGCAGTCGACTTACATCGGCTGCGGCGACGGAACGTACACTAAAAGTGGAGTGAAGTAAGGAAAATTAAAAATGAGGTGAAATAACATTCGG
The DNA here is from genome assembly GCA_034769895.1 of Magicicada septendecula. Lineage (NCBI taxonomy): Eukaryota > Metazoa > Arthropoda > Insecta > Hemiptera > Cicadidae > Magicicada > Magicicada septendecula. The sequence goes on along the minus strand of CM068367.1, from coordinate 1,435,322,831 downwards.
ATATACACTCAAGGTGCCACGCGGTCGTGGACTACGCCGCAGTATCATGTAACCGTATTCAATAAAATATATTTTACGTTAAATAAAGAGGGGTTTGTATGAATGTTGTGGATGAGCAGGCTGGGTTGCTTTCATTAATATAAGATGTTTATTTTATATTTTATTTTTATAAGATTGTTTCATGAATATAATATTTAAAGAATGTTTTTGTCTTAATTATTTGGAAAGAATTAATAACATGATTTGAGAGAGAAAGAAATGAATAATTCATAACTTGAAAACAGTCTAAAGAACGAAATAAAATTTTAGTTGTCTTACACCAATGAGAGTCCAGTGTGTTATTTTTACAACCTCAAAATCACGTTTCCATTCACAGTTCGTGCGAGAACCCTGGATCCGAAATTAAGGTAGGTGAGATGGTAATTATGATTTTATAATTGTGTATTTATTTGACTGAGTACAAATCTAAAGCAAAGAAAAAACAACAACTCTTTATCCTGTGCTAATCTGAGTCTATAAAACCAGAAAAAAATTTGAGATAGCTGACAACTCCTTGAATAATAATAATATCCTAATTTTTCTACAATTATAATAAACAAATCTTAATGAGGAAGAGAAAAACAGGGACCAGTTTTTAGAACTGAGTAAGTTTCTAGTTAGTCAGTGGCGTGGCGTGGGTACATAACAGCTGTTGCCGGTTGACTTAGGTCTGAAACCTAGCGTAATTCGAATTTTTCTAGTATCAAATATTTCTATTAGTATTCCATTTAGAGCTAAAACGTTTTTTTAGCATATTTTCTATATTTAGCTGACAGATGAAGAGAGTCCCGGTTGAACGTAATCCGATTCCATCGTACTTACATGGAATAAATTAGAATACAAATAATCGAATTCAAAATAATAAAGAAAACCAGAGACACAAACAACTAAAAGAACGAAATAGAAATTGGTGCGCAGTAATTGGTACACTACAGTTTCGAAAATAAACAAGCTGGTAACTGACCATTTTGCCGGTTTATACAGCGGCAACACATTGGATGGACGAGAGTCCCCTCCCCCTTGTCATCATAGTAACAACATCAATGACCATATGCAATAAAGCGTTGCCGAAGTTTTGGCAGGCAACATAACACTAAACTGACAGTGCAAGTGCTATCAGTTTGAAAGAAACATTTATGCTTTTGTTCAGTTTCCCTACTAATATCTTTTACATTTCAAACTTTTCAATAACTAAAGTGTTTACTCTGTGATATCATTAATTTTCATTTATTTCCAGTACTGTTGCCACTGGCAACAGCCGTTATATGGACGCCACAACTGCACCTTTAACTTGGAAGTTAAAATAACCTTAATAGAAACATAATTTAATTTTTAAAAATGTTAATCAAAACAATTTTAAATCTAAACATGGGAATTGGTACTTGTGGAAGGATACAGAAATTTATCAACTGACCTGGTACCAGATAATTTAAAAGAGAATTCTCCTGCATTTTTTTTTTGTTCAAAACTCCTGAATCTGTTTGCCTTATGACAATAATTTACCCAAATACGCCTGAATTTTATTCTCTGCTCCAGGATTAGACTGATGTTGAGAAAAAAAAGTCAACTAGACCGTTAGGCGAATGTAATCATTTAGTTTGTCCTTACATAATTTTGCTATGCTCTTTGTCCCCCATGGCAGAACACCAATGAAAAATTTAACGAATGAGTGGCGTGATGGGTACATAGCACCTGTTGCCAGTTGTGATAACCCTAAAACTTAACCTAAAAATTAATTCAAATTTTTTTTGTACCAAGTGTTCCTTTTAGAGCATTTTCTATTTGGAAAAAGAAGAGTGTCCCGGTTCAACGGGATCTGACTCTCATTATACAGAATAAATCAGAATACAAATACAGTAGAACCCCGTTAATACGCTCCTCAAGGGACTGTGGTTTAAACGTTTAATAAGCGGGACAGCGCTATAGACGGGAAATGATTTGTGAGATGGGAAAACAATCTGGACACCACTTCATAGGAAACAATTACAGTACTGTTTTATTATTACTGTATATTATTTTACTGTATTACAGTATGTAACGGTACAAACCAAGAGGTTTGTTTTAATTTCCTAATAATGGTAAAAATTTGTAACCAACCATGATAACGAA